>JAGFNQ010000151.1:60209-180408 GCA_024364735.1 Boesenbergia rotunda | reverse complement strand
AAAAACACTTTGTCCAAGACTAGGTCTTGATTGGCATTAGTAGTGTGGTAGGAAAAGGAGAAGAAAGGAACAAAAAACGACTCGAAATGGTGTTGCCCAAATTCGAGTAAAATCGATAGAAAATATCTAAATTTAGGCAACAATACCTAATTTAGATCGTGCAGTGAAAACACAAAAACAAACGAAAAAGAATTGGATTTCCCCCGGCTCTTATGGTGGTTGCACCGATACAGAGCGAACTTTGCTCTGATACCACTTGTAGGACCGATGCAAGTGAGAGGGGGGGGTGAATCACGTGACTTTTAAAATCTTCGTTATAAAATCAGAGTCGATAGAAAATTGTACGATGCTTTTTATAACGTGCGTAGCGGAAAAATTAAAACGAAATGCGAAAGCGAAAAATAAAAAAAATTACACGAGGAGTTTTACTTCGTTCGGAGCCTTCGCCGACTCCTACTCGAAGGCCCAGGTTCCTTGAACCTTTCCTGTGGGCAATCCACTAAAAACCTCTATCGACAAACTACCGATAGAGTGATTCGAATACAAGATTGGGCGGAAGTGTAACAGCCCTACACTTCCCCCTTAAATAATTTAAGTGCAGAAAAAAAATTCGTTACCCAACACTTAGATTTATCTGAAGCAGCTTGGGTGTTGGGAGCGATCTTCCAGCAGCGGTCGGACAGCGTCGAGTCAAAGCACAAACCGCAGCAGAGGAGCGTGGAAGCAAGAGAGCGCCAAAGCTTGAACCAGAATCAAATTTTCTTGTCTGTTAGAGGGCTTGCTTGCTTCTATTTATAGTGCCTCGATGCATGATCTTCTCAGCTCAAATTTTATCCATCAACAAGATAAAATAATTTAAAAAAAAAGATAATGTTTCTATCCTTTGCTTCAATTAAGAAAATAATTTAAATAAAATATAAATACAGAATATTGAAAAGTTAACCGAGAGGTTTTATCCTCTTACAATTTTATTAATAATTTAAAAGGAGATTTTATCCTTCCAGCTAAGCTTTACGTGAGAATTTTAAGCATTAGTAGGGATAATTTTATTCTCTAAAAAGAAGGAGATACAAATAATTTAAATGATAATTTATCCTCCACCAAGGCTTTAGATAAGGAATAATTTTATAAAATTCAACTATAAAATCTAATTAAATAAATTCTGTAAAATAGAGTTAATGCATTTAGAATCTAATTAAATAAATTCTGTAAAATAGAGTTAATGCATTTAGAGTTAATTAGACCCCGTCCAAACCTGGATAAGGATCTAACCAGGACTCAACCGAGGTCACCAAAATGGGCCTAAGTTGGACCGCGCCTACAGTCCTAAAATAGGACCCGTCCTCACTGGTTCGCTCCTCCAGTGACTTACCTCACTTACCTCGTGCAGCTCTACTCAACTTGTTAACCCACCAGGTCTTCCTGCCAGGGCTCAACCACCCTGGTCTTTTTGCCAAGTTTCAACCAACTTGGGCTTCAGCCAGTTGTCAGGCCCCGTGAACCCAACTGGACTTCTCGCCAGGACTCAACCACCTTGGACTTCAGCCTGGTGTCAGGTCCTAAGTCTTTCAACCCTGCACACTTAGTAAAGAGGTCAAAACCAAAAGCAAGTCTAACTTTAACCTATTTGTCATTCATCAAAACTCAGGTTTAACTATTAGTGCAAATTGCACCAACACAAACATCTTCGGGCACTTCGTCTTATACCCAACCATCCTGGGTCCACACCTCCTTAGAGATGCTTGCTTGAGATGTCAAAGTATAAGTCTCCATGACCAAGATGACTTGAACACCACAAGTCAAAGGAACATCGCACTTAAGCTGCAGTAAGAACTTCATTGACATATCCATATGTAGATTACCATATGAAGTTTTACAGCCAGTCACTCCAATGAACTAGTTCCCTTAACTAGCATTCATGTTTATCTCCGGACATCCCAATGTCTCCAGCCAGTGAGAATCAGTTGATTAGAGAATAACTCATGCTAGTCTCAACAGAATTGATAGTGTCCGTTTTTATCAATTCATCGACTAGGGACAATTTCAATACTTCACAATTGCACATGTAGAGATAATCACTAGTTGTGAATTCATCACAAATTCTCTCATGCTGTGAATTGTATTGCGGACATTCAGTAAATGAGTTTAAGATCTCAATCAAATACACAAACATGTATACTCAAATAGTGAATATTCATTTATTAAAATAAATAATTACAATCATAAGGCGATTGCCTTAGGACACTTCTCTCACAATACTAACAAAGTCCCACTTGGCCTAATGTCAATCGCTATGGTATCCAATACCACAGGCTCTAACATGACCCTCAAACTTGCTTTGAGGCAAGGCCTTAGTTAAAGGATCCGCTAAATTCCTTTCGGTGGGAATTTTCTCAATTTGTATATCATTCCTACCTATAATCTCTCTGATCAGATGATAGCGGCGATGCACATGTTTGGATCGCTGATGAGACCTTGGTTCTTTTGCTTGTGCAATAGCTCCATTGTTGTCGCAATAAACCGGCACTGCTTCATCAATGGTTGGAACCACACCAAGTTCTGAGACAAACTTCTTGATCCAGACTACTTCCTTTGCTGCTTCCGAAGCTGCAATATATTCCGCTTCCGTGGTAGAATCCGCTACGGTGTCTTGTTTGGAACTTTTCCAACTTATTGCACCTCCATTCAAGATAAATACGTATCCGAACTGAGATTTAGAGTCATCCTTATCTGTCTGGAAACTGGCATCTGTATACCCACGTATTACCATATCACCTTCTCCATATATTAGGAACACATCCTTAGTTCTTCTTAAGTACTTAAGGATTGTCTTAACAGCCGCCCAATGATCCATTCCTGGATCAGACTTGTATCTGCTTGTGACGCTCAGAGCATACGATACATCGGGCCTAGTACATAACATAGCATACATGATAGATCCTATCGCGGATGCATAAGGAATCTTATTCATGCAAATCCTCTCGTCTTCTGTACGCGGACACATAGACTTTGAAAGGTTGATCCCATGCCTGATGGGAAGGTAACCTTTCTTGGATTCCGACATGCTAAACCCTTTTAGCACTCGGTCTATATATGTAGACTGCGAAAGACCAAGCAACGGTTTTGATCTATCTCTATAGATTCTAGTCCCAAGGATATAGGTTGCTTCTCCCAGGTCTTTCATGGAGAAAGTTTTGGACAACCAAATTTTAACCGACTATAAGACTGATATATCGTTTCCTATAAGCAATATGTCATCGACATATAATACTAGGAATACGATTGCACTCCCACTAACTTTCTTGTACACACAAGGTTCGTCAGGATTTTGTGAGAAATCAAACTCTTTAATTGTCTCATCAAAACGGATGTTCCAGCTCCTGGATGCCTGCTTCAGTCCATATATGGATCGTCGAAGCTTGCATATTTTGGTTCTATCAACCGATGTGAAACCTTCAGGTTGATCATATATACATCCTCAAGCATGTTTCCATTAAGGAAAGTTGTTTTCACATCCATTTGCCATATCACATAATCATAATGAGCTGCTATGGCTAGGAGCATCCGAATGGATTTAAGCATAGCTACTGGCGAATAGGTTTCGTCATAATCAATTCCTTGTTTCTGACGATATCCTTTTGCCACTAGTCTTGCCTTAAAGGTAACAACATTACCTTCCATGTCGGTTTTCTTCTTGAAAACCCACTTGCACCCTATGGGCTTAATCCCTTCAGGTGGGTTAACCAAGTCCCATACTTGATTTTCGTACATGGAATCCATTTCTGACTTCAAGGCTTCAAGCCACTTGTCCCTTTCTGAACTTTTCAGAACATCATCATAACTGATAGGTTCGTCATTGCTAATGAGTAACACGTCGTTCGATTCACTTACGAGAAATCCGTATCTCTCTGGAATATTACGTGTCCTATCAGATCTACGAAGAAGTGGTGTTGTTTTAGGTTCAACTGATAGCTCATCATTATGAGTTATTGGTTGTGGGTCTAGACTAGGTGTCTCTGTAATGTCTATTGGAGTTTCTTGAACTTCTTCAAGTTCAATACTACTCCCACTGTTTTCTTGTAAAAGAAATTCTTTTTCCAGAAATACAGCATGCCTTGAAACAAACACCTTTTGTTCCAAGGGATGATAGAATTGGTAACCCTTTGTTTCCTTAGGGTATCCAATAAATAGACATTTATCAGACTTAGCATCCAATTTGTCTGATACAGTTCGCTTCACATAAGCAGGACAACCCCATGTCTTAAGGTGAGTTAAGTGAGGTTTCTTACTATTCCACATCTCATATGGAGTAGTAGAGACTACCTTGGTCGGGACTCTGTTTAGCAGGTAAACGGCTGTCTTAATCGCATAGCCCCAAAAGGATTTTGGAAGAGTTGCATGATTCATCATAGATCTAACCATGTCCATCAAGGTTCGGTTACGCCTCTCAGATACACCATTATGTTATGGTGTATACGGCGGAGTCCATTGAGACAATATCCCATTGTCCCTAAGATAATCTTGAAACTCTTGACTTAAGTATTCACCACCCCGATCGGATCGAAGTATCTTAATACTTTTGCCAAGCTGTTTCTCTACTTCATTTCTGAACTCTTTGAATTTCTCATAAGCTTCAGATTTGTGTTTCATCAAGAACACATACCCGAATCGTGAGTGATCATCGATAATCCTTGGCTCGTGCACCTTTATTTTGGAAGTGTAAAGAAGGGAGAACTTTTTTCTTCGGGCGATTTTTTTTCTTCGGGCGATTCAAAGGCGAAAATTTTTCGCTCTGGGCGCGCGCGTCCGGAGATGGTGGCGCAAGCCACCGGTGGCTCTGGGGCGCCGGCGTCAAATCTGAAAGATCCCCCTCCACTTATCGCCTCCTCCTTTTTTCCACCTTTGGTCTCCTCGCGAGAGGCAGATCGACAGATCTCCGATAACGCCTCTCCATCAACAGCGACTGAAAAGGAGATGCCGATGGCTGCCCAACCTCATATAGATCCAAATCCTTCTCAGACGACGATGGCTAAGCAAAATCCTGAATCTGGTAATCCTCTCAAGACTGCGAAAACATCTCCTGTTCTTGCTTCATATGCGTCGATTGTGAAGCCAGCTTCTCCTCGTACGCTTAAAAAAAGCTTCGATGATGTGGGAACATCTTTCAAGCCAATCACAATCTACAATGACAAGCCTGGGGTCTTCTATTCTGAGGAGGAAATACTAAATTTGGCGGAACCATATAAATTTGCGCTGATTGGGAAATTTTCGGGTTGGAGGCCTAGTCAAGCAATTGTTCTTCAAGCCTTTGACAATCTAGGGTTATCTAGCAATTTCAACATCAGATTCTTACGGGCAGGTTATATTTTCATCCATTTATCCTCAAACGAAGACATGGCTCGCATTTGGGGACGTGACCTTTGGTTTATAGGAGGCGTGGCTTTAAGGATCTTTAAATGGTCACCCCATTTTTCATATGATGCGGAGTCTTCAGTGGTTCCGATTTGGGTTCAGCTTCCTGATTTACCAATCCACATGTTCAACAAATGCAGTCTTTTCTCCATAGCCAGGATTATTGGGAAACCAATTAAAATTGACGAGAGTACAGCTGATGGATCCAGGTTATCAGTTGCTAGAATATGTGTAGAAATCGATCTGCTCAAACCCAAAATAGAAGATCTCTGGATTGGTATTGGGGAGGAAAAACGACTTCAAAAAGTTATCTATGAAAGACAGCCAAAATATTGCATGGATTGCAAACATTTGGGACATGATGAGAAGGAATGTTATGCAAATGGTAATAAACCAAAACCAAAGTGGAATGAGATCAAGAATGATTTTAGTAAGTCTGGGACAGTCTCAAATGTTCTAAATAACAGAAAAGAAAAGGAAGTGGAAGCTAATCTCGCTGAGTTTCAAGCTGATAAGATGCCTGTGAGCTATCCGGAGAGACAGAAATGGGTTAAAAAGAATGGGCAAACCCAAGATCAGTTTGCTGACAATAAAAGAGCTAGATTTTCTGATAATCAATTTCATCTACTAGCCGATTCGGAAAATGAAGAACAAGAGGATACTAGAGGGCCACATTCTTCTCAACTAGAGATTTCTAATGATAATTCAGATATGGCTCCGGTTTTGCAATTCACTCAAAAACTTGACAAGGTTATCCCTCCAAGCTCTGAGCATGTCAATTTTGATGGAAATTTTCAACAATTTATGAACTTGGGGGAAGAGCATTGCGCCCATAATACTGCAGTTGTCTCAGAAGATAGATTGAATCATTTATCAGAAAATTCAGATCAGGAGGAAGATGATAACTATTGGGAAGATCAAGAGATTCCAAATGAAACTAATTTGTCTAAATCTTTTGAAGTGGAGGAAGCGTCTGATGGATTAGAGGCTGAGTTGCCACAAGGCAGTTTATCCCTTACCCTATTATCCAGTCCAGACATGAGGAAAAACCCTGGATTTGCCAGTAAAAAAGGAGTACATAGGAAAAATATTAGATTCAAAGCAACTACACAAGATAATAAGCATCCTGAGGAGAATGAAGCTGCAAAAACTTCTGTTGATACAGATCCTGCAGAAAACAGGGAATTGCCACAACTTCAAGGTACATTGTTAGATGTTGTTAATAAAAAGAAGGGAAAAAGACCTCTCATTCCCAATAATATACCAAATGGTGGTCGTAGAGAAACTAGAAGCAAAGCTCAGGGACAAAGGTTTGCTTCCTCCTCAATATTTTAATGTCTGGTATTATTTGGAACATTAGAGGGATAGGTAATAAAGCATCCTTGCGTAGAGTTTTATTCTTGAAGAAATATTATCATCTTAACTTCATGGGTATCCTTGAACCTTTTATCCAATTAGATGAATTTTCCATTACTAGAAGGTTGGGTTTTGAATCAGCTATATCCAATTGTTCTGGAAAAATATGGTTTTTGTTTGATCATAACATTTTATGTAGGACTCTATGCGATCATGAACAGTTCCTACACTTAGAAATAAGCTCGCAAGTTCTCCCTATTAACATGATAATCACGGTGATATATGCAAAATGCAGCCAGCTTGGGAGAGCCTCTCTTTGGGAAAAGCTCCTAGATATCAAACCAAAAAGTGATGCTTTTTGGCTTGTAGGAGGTGATTTCAATGTGATTTCTAACTCTAATGAATGCTCTAATGGTCTTATTTCTAGATTGGGGCCAACAAATGATTTCAATGAATTTATTATGCTATCTGGGCTGCTAGACTGTGGATACGTGGGTGATAAATATACATGGACAAATGGCAAAATTTGGAAGAGACTAGACAGAATGCTTGTTTCTCCATCATGGCACACTCATAATTTTGCAATTCGGATAGAACACTTGAGCAGGGCAGCGTCAGATCATTGTCCTTTATTGATCACTTTCCCAGGGTTCATCAAGTCAGCCTCCTCCTTTCGTTTTCAGAATATGTGGACTCAACACCACAATTTCCTACAAACAGTCAAATTGAACTGGATGTTACCAATCTCAACGTCTGGGCTTCACAAATTACAATTTAAGTTGAAAAGACTCAAATCTCACTTGAAATGGTGGAATTGGGAAGTTTTTGGCAACATACATGATAATGTCAAGAAAGCAGAGGATTCATTTGCAGTTGCAGAAAAGGAATTTGACTCAGAACCCACGGAAATAAATAAACTGAAAAGAGCAAAATATAAAGCCTTGCTTTTCCAAACGCTAAATATGGAGGAAGCTTTTTGGAAGCAAAGGGCTGCGGCTAAATGGGTTGTTGAAGGGGAAAGAAACACTAAATTCTTTCACAATTTGGCGCAGAAAAGGAAAATGTCAAGCAAAATTTTTAGAATCTGGGAAGATGGAACATGTTTAGAAAAAACAGAAGAAATTAATGCCTCAACTGTGGGTTTCTTTGAGAAATTACTGACGGGTGAAAAATTTTCCTGTGACTCGGTCAATTTCGATTGCATACCATCTATTATATCTGCCGAAGATAATTTAAACCTCACAGCTCTGCCGACCTTGGAGGAGATTAAACATACTATTTGGGGAATGGGAAGAGATAGTGCGGCTGGTCCGGATGGTTTCTCTGTTGAATTTTATGTGGCTTGTTGGGAAATAATAAAGGATGATGTGTACGAGGCAGTTTTGGATTTCTTTCATGGCAATCCTATGCCAAAAGGGATGGCGGCTACCACGATGGTACTGATCCCCAAGATAGACAATGCACAACAATGGAAAGACTTTAGACCTATCAGTCTATGCAATGTCTCCAATAAAATCATCTCAAAAATAATCTCTTCAAGGTTGGGTCAGATTATGGGCAAATTAATTTCTCCTTCCCAAAGTGGGTTCGTAGCCGGTAGATTGATCTCAGACAACATCTTATTAGCTCAAGAACTTAATCATAAACTGAATTACCACGTTAGAGGTGGGAATTTGATATTAAAACTAGATATGGCTAAAGCTTTTGACAGAGTTCAATGGAGTTTTTTATTTAAAGTCATGGAAGCTTTCGGTTTTTCTGGTTTTTTTATAGAATTGATCCGGAGCTGCATTACTGATTGTTAGTTTTCTATTAAAGTCAATGGACATCTAGCAGGTTTCTTTAATTCAAAGCGGGGTCTAAGACAAGGTGACTCTCTATCCCCCTTTTATTTATAATTGCTGCTGAGTTTTTGTCCAGAGGATTAGATAAACTCTTTTCCAAGTTGCCACAATTATATTTTACATCAGGCTGTGATGCCAAGATATCTCATTTAGCATATGCAGATGATTTTATGATTGTAATGAATGTGGCTATCAATAATGTCAAGAGAGTAAAGCAATTTTTAGTTGATTATGAATGTTATTCTAGGCAATCTGTTAATGCTGGCAAAAGTCTCTTTTTCCCTGCAAAGAGTATCAATAATGCTCGGATAAACCAAATTGCAACAATCACTGGATACAGGGAAGGTTCTCCCCCTCTCATATACTTAGGAGTTCCTATTGCGGCTGGAATCAGAAAATCAAGTTATTTTCAACCTTTAATTGAGAAGACATGCAGGAAACTCCTTGGCTGGAATATTAGTAGATTAACCTATGGTGGCCGTTTGACACTCATACAAAGTGTGCTTTCTTCAGTTCCTTTATATATATTGCAAGTTCTTTTGCCACCTCTTTCGGTTCTTCATCAATTGGAAATGATTTTTGCAAAATTCTTTTGGGGTTCCACGCAAGGAAATAGGAAAATTCATTGGGTAGCTTGGGCAGAAGCTTGTAAACCTAAATCTGAAGGAGGATTGGGAATTAGAAAGTTGTCAGATATTGCCACAGCAATGGCCATGAAGCTATGGTTTAGGTTTAGAGAGCAAACAACACCTTGGGCAGCCTTCTTAAGCAAAATGTATTGTAGATTAAAACATCCAAGTGTAGTCCCAATAAACTGCAAAAGCTCTCCTTTTTGGCGCAGGTTAATTAAATTTCGCAACCTTGCAGAGGGTAGAATCGGTTGGATCATTTTCCGCGGTGAGATAAGTTTTTGGTATGATAATTGGTTGGATTGTGGTCCTTTGTACCAAATTCTGCAGGTGGTCGGAAACTCAAAGTATAAAATTATAGATTTCATTGATAATCATGGTTGGAAAGTGAATATATTGCAAAAGTTCCTACCGGCAAAAATAGTGATGGATGTTTTAGAAGTGGGGGTCCCTGTTATGGAAGAAAAGGAAGATTATGCAGAGAGTCACTATACTGCTTCAATTATATTGTTTGGAAGCCTGCTTGGAATGGGGAATTTTCATTAAAATCTGCATGGAATTCTATTAGAAACGGCCAGCCATCAGCTTCTATTTGGGATGCTTGCTGGAGCAAACTGCTGAGTCCGAGTGCTTCAGTTTTCTCATGGAGATTTTTGAGGAAGCGTCTCCCAGTGGATGAGATCTTACAAGGGAGAGGGTTCCACTTAGCCTCAAAATGCCTCTGTTGTGAATCCCCGGAGACTTGGGATCACCTATTTTTTAAGAGCACTATTGCTGAAAAGGTTTGGGTGTATTTCGGGCAACTATTTGGGGTTGACAGATATCTACTTTTGGACAGCTGGAGGATAGGCTCATCTTGGGCACGCAATGGACACATAAGAGAAGCCATTCCTTTTCTTATTCTGTGGTCTCTTTGGAATTCTAGAAATGTAGCCAAGCACCAAGGGATAAAACCAAAGGCAGGGAAAATTATATGGAAGATTAGAAGTTATATTCATTTAGGAATGGACTCAGGTTTGATTAAGCACTATCATTGGAAGAATTATAAAAGTACAGCCCGAACATTGGGTTTTCATGCAAGCAACAGAGAAAAAATAACGGTTTCAGTGGTATATTGGAGAAAACCAAATTTTGGAACGTTTAAATTAAACACAGATGGCTGCTCTAAAGGGAATCCGGGTCCTTCGTCTTATGGGGTAATTATCAGAAATCATCAAGGACAGATTCTCTCTACAAAATGTGGCACGATTGGCATTGGCACAAACATTAGAGCTGAGTTAAAGGCGATACTAGTGGGTCTAGAGCTATGTGTGGAACACTCTTGGTTCCCTCTATGGCTTAAATCAGATTCAATGACAGCTTTGAAGATTTTAAACTCGTCTTGTCTCTCCTGGGAGCTGCGCAAACTGATCCACAAAATCAAAAATATAACATGCAAGTATCAAGTTTGCCTTACACATATATATAGGGAAGCAAATGCAGCCGCAGACTACCTAGCAAATCAAGCTTTTATTACTTATGATGTCGGAATTCGGAATGCCACAGAGGTAGACAAGCCTCTCTTTGGTATCTGTAGGCTAGATAGGATTTTGCCATATATCAGGATTTCAAAAAAAAACAATCTAGAACATCTAACTCAAGAATTGGCTTCTATTTTCCTTGTTAGTCTGCTATGATGTCTGAAAATTGCTTTGGCTTTGTGCAAAGGCTGGATCCCATGGAGGGGGGTTTTGGTAAATTGGAATGGGACTGTCGATTCTCTGCTATGATTCTCTGATAATTTGCAATGGGGCTATTTGTATTGGTTCTCTGATATAATGCTCTTCTATCTGTTTTCATTGAATTCTAGGATTCAGGATGGATAGTTCTTTCTCTTCATATTCTGATATATACTCCTCGGAACAGTGATATGCATCCAGGAGCTTTCCTGATTTTTAATGATAATATGGATTTCTGATTATCTGGGTTTCTCTATTAATGATCTCATTTTCAAATGGCTTTCTTTATGTGGCCTCAAATTATAATGTTCTTATTCCCTAATGGCTTCTCTTCCTCTACTTTTATTGACTATGGGCTATATATATCAGTTGGTGAAGATGCATCTAAAATTACAGAGATTGCTATTTTGTTCTCTTCATATTCTGATATGATTCTTTAATAAATCTGACGATAATCTGACATGTTCTTGTGTGTTCAGATTGTCCTGTGGAAAATAGCTGAATAGCAATTGACGGCTCAGGGAAATACATTTTTGTCCTGATCAGTTCTATAGCATTTATTTGCAATGTCTGCCTGGACAATTTTCTTAGACACTTATGCTGTTTACAGCTACTCCTCGGAACAGTGATATGCACCCAGGAGCTTCCTGATTGCTGGTATCAGAATGTTCTCTCTTTGTCCTAAAAGAATTGCTCTCACTAAAGGTGGTCAAAAGATCCTTATGTTAATATGGATTTCTGCATACCATCACCTCCTTATATGCTGCCCATCCAAATTTGGTTTGAAGTCGGCTCTCCGAAATGATTAGGACCTGGTGATCTTGGATTTTTCTCTACTAATGGCATTTCTCCCTAATGGTTCTCCTATTTTCACAGATTATCTGGATTTCTCTATTAATGATATTATTTTCAAATGGCTCTCTTTATGCGGTCTCAAATTATAATGCTCTTATTTCCTAATAGTTTCTCTTCCTAATGGCTGTTTCTTCTCTACAGAAGGTTTTTTGAGCTAAGCAATTTTGAATTCCTTGGTAAAACATCATGCGTACTGTAAAACTCTATGACAGAGTTTGCAAGGGTCGAGATAAAGGGTTCAAGTAGTGTTTTGCTTTATTGCCCATAAAGTCAGAAATCTTATGGGACATTATCAATGGCAAGCTGTGGCTAGTCCTGGAGAAATTTTTGAAGCATCTAAAATTACAGAGATTTATAACCTCATGGTGAAGCTGTGGTTTGATCCAGATGAAGTGGTTGCACAAATGAAAATCTGGATGATTTGGAAGTAAAGGACATCGGAGGAGATTAAAAATACATCTTGAATAATTTTCTTAGTAAAATTAATTTGTGCTCATCTTGTTAACCAAAGTGAGTCCCTTGTATTTCTATATTACAAGGTCAGGTTTGGCCCCCCTTCTAATATGGTTTTTCTTCCCTCTTGAAATAAAATTTCTTCTTTAAAAAAAAAAAAGATAAAGGTAATGAAGTAGCTATAGCCTCCTTGTGCAAGAGTTGACATTGGTTCACATACATTAGTATGTATTAGACCAAACAATTCTCCCACTGGTTTACCTTTTCCAGAAAAGGGTATTTTGGCCATCTTGCCTTTTAAGCATGATTCGCATGTATCAAATGAACCGAGTTCAAATGATTCCAGAATTCCACATCGGTGTAATTTGGTCATGCGTTTCTTACTTATATGGCCAAGACGACAATGCCACGTATAGGAGTCTATTTGATTATCTATTCGAGCACGTTTGTTGCTAACTTCGATATTGAAAATGTCACCGGACAAATCTAACGTGTAGATACCATTGCACAAAGTTCCGGTCCCATAAAGAACACCATTTAATGTTATGTAACAACAATTGTTACTAAAAGATAAATGATAACCCTTTTCATTCAAGCATGAAATAGATACAATGTTCTTTATTAACGAAGGAACAAAATAACAATTATCCAACTCTAAGACAAGTCCAGTAGGGAACTTTAGCAAATATGTTCCGATGGCAACAGCAACGGAAAGATCGATGTGGGCGTGCAGAGGGGGGGTGAATGCACTTTCGCGGATCATTTGATCTCTACACAGATGTTAGCGCAGCGGAAATAATATGCAAAAGAAATAACAATGCTAACACTACCAGATTTAGTTGGTATCCACCCCGGTCGGGTGACTAATCCAACAATCCGTTGGTGGATCAAACCCCGGATAACCTCCGGCTAGAACTCGTCGCTACTTGTGGGTGGAGAAATCTCGCCACAACACCAAGGACACTTCCTGAGTATACAAGACTACTAACATGCCCTATCCAAGCAAGTTTCGTCAAGAAACAATAGGAGGAAACGAGCCCCTTTAAATTGGGCTCGAATCTGAAACAGCCGCTACCAGTCGACTGCCCAAATGGCAGTCAACTGGTCCCACTCAGATTCGACCGTTACACCATAACGTTCGAATTCTGCCAGTTTGTTCCAGACTATGCTAGTCGACTGCCCCTGGGCCAGTCGACTGGTACACACTTAAGCCTAGGGTTTCACTCCCGAGTACAAGTCTCTCTCGCACTCAAACCGTCCCGGCTTACCCCTGAGTACAAGCACTCATACTCAGCCTCTCTCAACCTAGTTGACTCTCCACCAGCAGTCTTGACTGTTGCATTCACGCCCTCTTCATCTTTGGCCCTCGTCCCTCGGATGCGCACGCAAGCCTCCAGCTTGCCTCCATGCCACCCTTCACGTATGCCTCGAAGTCCGCGTCCCTCGGCTCATCATCTCTGCTATCCAATGGTCCCTCGGATGCGCACGCAAGCCTCCAGCTTGCCTCCATGCCATCCTTCACCTGAAGACGTCAACTAAGTCCACGTGTACCTGTACACCTGCACACTCATGTACACATGTGAGAACAACACAAATCCTAACTTAACCATGTTGCCCACACATCAAAATATCATGATCCTCCAGATCATCTCAGGGCCTATTGCCCCAACAGCAACAATCTTTGCTCCATTTCCAACTCGCAAATTCGCTTCTCCCTTGACGAGTCTTCTTCTATTCCTTAGCCCCTGTATGTCATTACATATATGTGAGCTACACCCAATATCAAGTACCCAGGTGGTTGAGGAAATAGAGTGACATTCAATAACGAAGATACCTGAAGAAGATGGGACATCGGATGCCTTCTTCTTCAAAGACTCAAGATAAACCTTGCAGTTTCTTCGCTAGTGACCCTCCTTGCCACAGTGATGACAAGTGCCTTTTGGGGTCTTTTCAGTCTTTTTGGCCTTTTTCTTCTTTCCCTTATTTTGTTCTTTGGGCTTCCTCTTAGAACCTTTCTTTGAGGAACCAACTAACAGTATCGTCTTCCGATCCTGCTTTACAGAAGGCTCTACAGTCTTCAGCAGGTTGAGCAACTCAGGAAACTGGTCTGGAGTTGCATCTTCAGGAGGACGGTTGAGAAGTTGTTCTTCAAGGACATAAGCAAGCTTTTCTGCCTTGAGGACTATCCTCAGGTTTCGAAGCCAGTCCATGAAGTTTGGCCCAGTCAGCTTATTGGTGTCCAAAATGGAACGCAAATTCAGAGAAGACATGATCAAGTGATTATCCTAGAAATACAAATTGAGCTTATGTGAGAAGAATGATAAAGAATGCATCAACATACATTAATTAAATCCTATTTATTTTTCGAATTGAATAACCCTTTTTATCAATTCGGGAGATCGTAGGAACATCTCCAAATAGGTTGATATCCAACCATAGATAAGAACAACCATGGCTGTGGCCATCAAGTTATTCTTAGCTATGAAGGTAGGTAATTATACCGATTACATATATGTAACTATCACTTTATGCTATCAACTAATTGAATGTTTGCATAAATCATTGGGTTGTTAACTCATTAACAAGTATGCAACAATATACATAGCACCCAACTGCACCTCTCTTTACATCGACCTTGGCTGTGGCACAACAAATCGATGCTCCAAGCTTAAGGCTGACCCATTAATCAAGAAATAGTTTTAATATGGTTGGAGCTCATTCAACCGTTTAGTCAGGCTTGGATGTGTCCAACAACCAAAACTAAGGATTGACCTCTGACTCCAACTATATTAATCATAAACTGATTCCATGGTTTGAACATGTTGAGGTTCAAGCCGGGCATGGATGTGTCCATCAACCCAAACGAGAAACAAAACTCCGGTTCTAACCATATTAATGGAAGGTGTTGGCCTTAATATTTCGTAAGGGGTTTTGGGTATCATCCTTTTCTTTCTAAGCACATTCATGTCATATAATTATGTCATGTACTAACGATTTCCTTAATAAAGTATGTGTGTGACTTAATTTATCAAGTCTCATTAATTGAATCAGGAACCGGAATTCCTAATTCTAATTTCATACTTTATTTAAGGAATTGTTTTGGGAAACAATTTCCTAATTGTCATAATCAATTTTGGAAATAATATGTTTAAGACTTTGATTTCTCTAAATCAAATCTTATTAAATTAAGAGACATATTTCCTTAATTCAACCACATATTATTTTCATGAAAATCTTATTTAAGGAAATAAACTCTATAGGAATAATTTTCCTAATTAATTTTGGAGACAACAATATGTAAGAAATCAAATAAGGAAATTATCGTTTGAGAATCACCTCAAAATTTTCCAAGATTTGATCACATATTTTATTTATGGACTAATTAATTACAACAAATTATTTTCTTTGGTGGCTCCCCGAGGCTCAGATACCCAAGGAAAAGAAATTTGTCGTAAATCTAATTTGGCCCGCTCCCCGAGGCGTAGCCAAATTAAACTTGACAATTCTTATTCAAAATAGGAAATTAAATTACAACAACTAACTTTAATTTGTGTGGCTCCCCGAGGCACTCCCCATAGTAAAGAATTTTGTTAATAATTTAAAACCCAATTCGAATTTAATTGTCAATTAATGTTCCATAAATTTGTCTAAACTTTCTTGAAAGAAAGTGCCCAAAATTTCGAGCTTTCCATAAATGGAAAGTTTCCAAAAATAAAAGGCTTTCTGAATATTTGTAAGTTTCTGGTACAAAGAAAACTTACATATTTCCAAAATTAGAAAATTTCCAAAATAAGAAATTTCCAAAATTGGAAAGTTTCCAAAAATGGAAAGTTTTCACAATTATCATAAAATTTCAGAAACTAGGATATTTCAAAAGTTTGCAAATTTCATGAGGATTTCCAAACTTTGAAATTCCTAAATCTAAAATTTATCATAATAAAAAAGTTTCCATAATTGAAAAATTTTCTAAAATTGAGATCATGACAAAGTTTTCCGCAAAACAATTATATGATTATGTCGAACACTAACCGGCTCTGATACCACTGCTATGACCGGGTGCATGTTGACATGGATGCGGGTTCGTAATTTTAAAATTAATTATGTGCAGCGGATGGTTTAGCATAAATAATTTCATAAATTATTTAACCACACATCTAAGCATGCAACCTTATATTGTGTAGACATGATCATACATTTAAGATTTTGCAGCAAATAAACTAATTTACTTAATACCTCGCGTAACTCGAAAGAAGGGACGAGATCCAACCGTAAGCGTCCCTTGGAAGCTCCGCCTCTATTCGCGTCCACGCCGAGTTTTCTTCGGGATGACTTCGCAAAGCCACGAGTTTCGTGCCGACAAGAACTACTAGATTCTCCAAAGGCACGACAAGAATACCAAGAGAGAGAGATGGGAAGACTAACCACCAAACGAAGAACGGAATCAAGATTCCGGGGAGGAAGGAGTCGCGCCCGCTTCTTCTTCTTCTCACGGTAGCTGCTTGGTGGATGAAGCTCACGGCAACAAAGGGAGTGCCTCTAGGGCCGGCGGCACTAGAGGAGGGAGAGAGAGAGAGGGAGAGAGAGAGGGCTTATTCCTTGATCTCTTAGATTCATCTCCAAGCCTTGCCTTGGTTCCTTTATATAATAGCCTCTCAATCGCCAAGTCTCCTTTTTATGGAAAAAATTTTCATAAGAAATTTATCATATAAATTTTTCTATGATTTATTCCATCATGCCAAGTTTTTATTATAATTTAATTTATAATAAAAACAACCATGTCTCCCTTTTCTTATGGAAAGAAATTTCATTATATAAATTTCTTTGTATAAATTTTTTTATCATGGTAAATCAATCCATTATTGATTTTATAAAATAAAATAAACTAATCCATGGTTCATTTTAAATTCCATGAAAATAAATTTCTTTATATAAATTTCTTTATATAAATTTCTTTATCCATAATTTTATAAAACAAACCACGCTCGGTTTATTTTATAATTTGAACCAAAAATTCGGTTTTCCACTTTTGTTGTGGCCGGCCAAACAAAGAGGGTGGGGACCCTCTTTGGCCGGCCAAACCCAAGCAAAAACCATACGAATTAAACTCATTTAATTCATCCAATAAGTCTTCAAAAGACTTAGCCATTTTAAGCTTCCGATGCGTCTCTGAAAAATTCAGATTCGACTTATCTCTATTGATCGGAAAATCTAATTTTTAACACATTTTAAATCCCTCGGATTACTCGTGGTGCGTATGACTAAATAGTCTTCCGATTTATGTTGGCCGTCTATAATTAACCAATTATAGAATGATCATGAGTGGCACCTAGTAGTACATCATGATCCCCAATTAATCGAAAGATCAACGGTTGACCTCAGAAATTATTCTGAAACCCTTGAGCAGCTTTAATGAATCGTGCCTCATTCCCTTCACCATCTTATACCCACTTGGTTCAGGACACGGTCTATGTGTGTCAGTCCCCACTAGGTTGACTACGTCACACCTAGCCCAAGCAATGTTTTTCTCGTCCTACGGATTCTAGTTACTCTCATGTTTCTGAGAGATTCATACTCTGAATATGTGATGCTCTGGCCAGAGGCTTCGAGTAGGCTGTTCAAACATCTCCTCGCAAGGAGCGGTGAATCCTTTGTAGGCTGTTCAAACATCTTCGGGCACTTCGTCTTATACCCAACCATCATGGGTCCACACCTCCTTAGAGATGCTTGCTTGAGATGTCAAAGTATAAGTCTCCATGACCAAGATGACTTGAACACCGCAAGTCAAAGGAACATCGCACTTAAGCTGCAGTAAGAACTTCATTGACATATCTATATGTAGATTACCATATGAAGTTTTACAGCCAATCACTCCAATGAACTAGTTCCCTTAACTAGCATTCATGTTTATCTCCGGACATCCCAATGTCTCCAGCCAGTGAGAATCAGCTGATTAGAGAATAACCCATGCTAGTCTCAACAGAATTGATAGTGTTCATTTTTATCAATTCATCGACTAGGGACAATTTCAATACTTCACAATTGCACATGTAGAGATAATCACTAGTTGTGAATTCATCACAAATTCTCTCATACTGTGAATTGTATTGTGGACATTTAGTAAATGAGTTTAAGATCTCAATCAAATACACAAACATGTATACTCAAATAGTGAATATTCATTTATTAAAATAAATAATTACAATCATAAGGCGATTGCCTTAGAACACTTCTCTCACAATACTAACAGGAAGAACTCGGATGTTGGGTTGGGGATAACTCAACATAGTGTTATGGTGTTAAGTTGGGTAGAACTTCACCATTGGAAAATGAAAATTAGGAGAAGGCATGGGTTAAGGGGGAGGTTACCCTTTGGTTGCCTTAATTTTCATAAACAAATTTTTGGGTGTTGTGTCAAACTTGGGAATGGTGATAGATACATGGGTATATGTATTTTTCCCAAGTAGGTATAGGTTCCACAAAGTTGTCCACGAAGTTTGGAAATTTTTGGAAATTTGTGGAATTTCTGGCACGTTTTTGAAATTCGGCCAGAAAGTCTGAAACTAAACGTATCAGTCGACTGCCACTGTTGGCAGTTGATTGCCCAGGGCTGGTGTGGGTATCCAGCAGCTGGTTTGGGTCCAAATGGTGAGAAACAAGTGTATGAGGGTCTAGTACACTGTGTTTAGGACCATAAGGGATTAAAAGAACCAATAATTGGGATATTATTGGGGTTTTTTTTTATGTATGGCAAAGGGGGAGAAGTTTGGGTTTAAGTTGGGAAACCAAACTTACCTTTGCTAGAAACCCTAGGTTTAGGGGGAGCTATGGCGTAAGGGGAACCTTGGAGAGGTTCTTAAAAAGCCTTTGTAAGTCCAGTGTAAGGGGGAGCTTGGGAGAAGCTTTAAAAAGCCTGGTTTGTTGGAAAATCCTAGGTTTAGGAGTGGTAAAGTCCTAACTTGGAGGGTTAGGTGGTAGAAGTCCTAGCTCGAAGGGCTAGGTGTTGGAAAATCCTAGCTTGGAGGGCTAGGTGTGGGAAAATCCTAACTTAGAGGATTAGGTGGTGAAAATCCTAGCTTGGAGGGCTAGGTGTAAAATTCCTAACTTGAAGGGTTAGGTGTGGGATGCCTTGGGATAGGATACAGTTATGCATTGCATATGCATTCATTTAGCATGGTTTTTGCTATTTACTACTATCTTGCTTTCCTAACTTAAATGGATTGCCTACCATCAAAAAGGGGGAGATTGTTGGAGCAATCGGCCCTAGGATGGTCCGGAGTGACCATGGGTTTTGATGTTTGGGTAAAGGGTTTAAGTTAGGGTTTCCGTTGTATTCTTATATGTGTATGTTGAGTGTGCAGGTTGTATAGGTTACACATATGGACTTGACTGGACGGTCTCGGTACGGTGAAGGATGGCATGGAGGCAAGCTGGAGGCTTGCGTGCGCATCCGAGGGACCTTGGTGAGCAGGGACGATGAGCTGATGGGCGCGGACTTCGAGGCATGCGTGAAGGATGGCATGGAGGCAAGCTGGAGGTTTGCGTGCATCCGAGGGACGGAAGCTGAAGATGAAGAGGGCGCGAAGGCAATAGTCGAGGCTGCGGATGAGGAATCAGTCGAGTCGTGAGGATCGAGTGTTGTCTGAATGTACTCGGGAAGGGATTCAACTGGGGACCAGTCGACTGCTCTGGGAGCAGTCGACTGGTAGGTGGCTGGTCAGCTGGCAAATTCGAACGTTGGGAGTGTCAACGGTCGAATTTGGCTGGCACCAGTCGACTGCCCTGGGGGCAGTCGACTGGTAGCGAGAAATCAGCCTCGAGTCCTATTTAAAGAGGACTTCGTAGTGGCTGAGTTTCTTGACGAAACTCACTTGGGAAAAGTGTGTTAGTAGTCTATTGTGTTCACAAAGAATCCAAAGTGTTGTGGCGAGATTTCTCCACCCACAAGGAGCGACACGTGATAGCCGGAGGTTATCCGGAGAGTGATCCACCGACGGATTGTTGGATTAGTCACCCGGCCGGGGTGGATACCAACTAAATACGGTTTGTTAGCATTGTATTTATTGTTTTATTTGTATTTCCGCTGCTCTAACAATCTTGTAGGAGAAAGGGGTTCGAAAAACTGCTACCCCCTCTAGCGGACGACAACGATCTTACAACTAATCCAAGAATTCGTCGGTGGATCACTCCCCGGATAACCTTCGGCTAACTCTGTCGCTCCTTGTGGGTGGAGAAACCTCGCCACAACACTTCGGACACTATCTGAGCACAAGAGACCACTAACTCACTTTACCCAAGCAAGTTTCGTCAAGAGATAGTAGCCTGAAATGAGCCCCTTTAAATAGGGCTCGAATCTGAAACAGGCGCTACCAGTCGACTGCCCCTGTGGCAGTCGACTGGTCCTAGTTAGATTCGACCGTTGCCATACAACGTTCGAATCTTCCAGCCTGTTCTAGCCGACACCAGTCGACTGGCCATGGGCCAGTCGACTGGTACACACCTAAGCCTAGGGTTTCACTCCCGAGTACATTTCACTCCACACTCAAACCCTCCTGGCTTAGCCCCTGAGTACAATCACTCATACTCAGACCCTCACAACTCGGTTGACTCTTCACCAGCAACCTCGACTATTGCCTTCACGCCTTCTTCATCTTCGGCCCTCGTCCCTCGGATGCGCACGCAAACCTCCAGTTTGCCTCCATGCCACCCTTCACGTATGCCTCGAAGTCCGCATCCCTCGGATCATTGTCCCTGCTATCCAACGATCCCTCGGATGCACATGCAAGCCTCCAGCTTGCCTCCATGCCATCCTTCACCCGAAGACATCAACCAAGTCCATGTGTACCTGTACACCTGCACACTCATGTACACATATTAGTCCACAATCAACCCTAACTTAACCATATTGCCCACACACATCAAAACCCCATGATCCTCCAGATCATCTCAGGGTTGATTGCCTCAACAACTTGTCCTTGTAGTGTCCCTTTTGATTGCACCCAAAGCAAATTATGTGGTCTTTTGACTTCACTTTGGTGGAGGTGGAAGCTTCTTCTTGCTTCGGTATTGAGGATGATCTCTCCTCCCCCTCAATCCTTGAAGTGGAGACTTCTTCTCCCCCCTTTACACCACTAATTATGTCATTAGGCAAAACCTTAAGCAATATTGAAATTACCTTCTCATTTGTCGTCGATTGTGTTTGTTGCTCCTTGGTCCAATATCTTGGTCGGAGCTTCTTCCCATGCTTATCCTTCGGATCTTCAAATGGATATTTTAGTGCGATCATTAGATCCCAATCCATTGAACCATACCTCTATCCGCATCCTCCAATAATCAAAGGTCTCGCGATCGTAAGAAGGTGGGACATTGATGTCATCCCCTAATCTTTCTTCAATTGTCATTTCCTCTAGCTTTTTGCTCTCTCGGCGGTTAGTCCGTAGACGAGCGAACCTCCTGTAACGCCCGCCCTTATATCTACTCTCGGGGCGGAGTTACGTACTAGACATTCATAAAATTTTAACATAACACAAGAACAAAAGTTCGAGGACTAAGCATGCTTGTTTAAAACTATCAAGTTATTCCATACATGACAAGTTCACCAGTAATTCAACTCACAGCATAATCAAACCTAATCAAGTATAAAAGTAATCACTAACATTCTTTATCAAGAAACATTAACTTAAGCATATTAAAGTAGATATAGAATCATTCTTTCCCGAGCCACCACCCCACACATCTTCAGCCTCCTGCCTCTTCCTTTAGTTCAAGTGTTCCTTACCCTTATCTGCAGTATAAGACAACACATAAACTAGTAAGCACAAATGCTTAGTAAGGATCCTGTCCTACTCGCTAAAACCATACGAAAGCATACAACATGTACACATAACAAGACATAAGCATGAGTTCATCATAGCATACTAAACATCAAAGTTTCTAAGCATGCAGTATATAGTATTTTAAGCATACTCATCACATGTAATAAATGTTTTCAATGAATGTTTTCAAAACAATTCCATAATGGTATTACTTAAAAATACATCCATATCATATTGGGCCCAGTTGTGTACCACATGATACGCGTTCCCTAATAAGTTGGAGTAGCGAGCCACCAATCCCATTAGAGCAGGACCTCTTACGTCCTACCGGAGCCATGACCTTACGTTAACATGCACCCCGGATTTGTTTAACGACCCCTCTTACGAGTCGGGTACACAACTTACAAAGTAAAATACTTATCATGTCTTTACATATATGCTAAGGAGTACTCCAAATTCACTGCTCAAGGGACACCCACTTTTCCAGGGTGTTTCTGATCCTATAGGGACACACCTCACAACATAAGGGTGTTCTTGATCCCATACTTAGTGGAGTATCCTTTCAAGCATTTCATCATACATATCACATGAAATCTCATAAGGGTGCCCCACGGGCTATAAGACATGCTCATATATACATCATAATTCAACCCCTTAAACATACTTATATAGATGTCAAGACTGGTCACATAAATCATATTCATGTCATAGAAAGGGGTAGCATGCTTCATGAGTTAATTGAGTCCTTCTTAACCCTAAATCTAGGGTTTTGGCCGAAAATCAAGGGTAGAGGTAGCTTAGGTTTTTGACATCAAACATCCCATACAAGTATCATATTTACGTACATCATGTATCATACTAAGCATAGCATACATCATGGGGTAATCAACTTTCACAAACCTAATATATCATGCCTTGGCCGAAAATCATATACTAGAGAACATCAAGATTTTGATTCAAGCCTTCCATTTAAACATCACATGCATACACATATCATCTTACCAACATAATCATGTCTCGTAGGGTAGTTTAACCATCACAAACCCTAACTTTAGGGTGTTGGCCGAAACTTACAAAGTAGGGAATTAGGGTTTTTTTGGAAATCAAACTTTCTCACAAGCATTTACCCAAACACTTCACATACATATTATACCACTTATTCACCGTAGATTTCATCATAGGATAAATATGCAACCCTAAACCCTAATCCCTCTAGGGTTGGCCGAAACTTGTAGGGTAGGGCAAAAAGTTGGATTTTTGTAACCAAACATTTATACAAACACATTGTCTACACCATCATATATTACACTAAACATAAAATACATCCTAGAGAAATTTAACTCTTAAACTCCTAAATCCTTTACCTTGGCCGAAACTTACAAAGGGTGAGAACCCTAGTTTTTGTTCACAACATCATGAAGAAAATCCACATACCTATATACCCTAAGTCTCAAGGGGTCTTCCCATGTATTAAGGAGTGATCAAGGCCTCCCCTTAAGGGGTGGCCGAAACCTTCAAAGGGGAAAAACCCCATTTTCGAAAACCACAAAAAAAACAAGGAAGCATACAACAACTATTACACTGCAGGCGAGGGGATACTTACATCCTTTCGCTTGAATTTCTCCTTCTCTTACTCCTTAGGGTACCCTTGAAGAATAAGAAAGTGAGTGTTTCCCTTGTTAGCCTTCTCTAGCACTCTTGGCCCTAGTAAAGGGCAAGAACCTTAAAGGGTTCCTTTATCCTTCCAACTTCCTAGGGTTAGAACCCTAGGGCACTTTTTCGAAATTTGAAGTGGGGAAGAAGACTCTACTTTTCGAAAATTGAAGTGGGGAAGAAGAAGGAGAAGTGTAACTTCCTTTCCCTCTCTTATTTATACTCTTCTCATGAAGAGGCATGTCTCTTCACTTCCCTAGCTTTAACAAGCACGTTTCTTATTCTCTTTACAAGAAACATGGCTTGGTACAATGGTTAAGACATTGCTAGTGCAACTAGGAGGTTCAAGGTTCAATCCTTGCTTCCTCCTTTCTACATCTTCATTTATTACATTTTGCACTAATCCACATCCAAGCCCATTAAGCC
The DNA here is from genome assembly GCA_024364735.1 of Boesenbergia rotunda. Lineage (NCBI taxonomy): Eukaryota > Viridiplantae > Streptophyta > Magnoliopsida > Zingiberales > Zingiberaceae > Boesenbergia > Boesenbergia rotunda. The sequence goes on along the minus strand of JAGFNQ010000151.1, from coordinate 156,250 downwards.
AAGCCCATCATGAAATTTCATAATAATAATTATGTTTCATGAATTCATAATATTTCATAATATTCCATAATAATATTTCATGAATTTCATAATATTTCATATTCATGAATTCATAATAATCATAATATTTTTGGGGTGTTACAGTCCTCCATACCTTATAAAAAGTTCGTCCCGAACTTAAAATAATTCCGGATACTTTAATCGTATTGCCTCCTCTCGTTCCCATGTGGCTTCTTCGAATTGTTCGTTCCGCCATAGAACCTTTACTAAGGGTACTTCCTTGTTCCTTAGCTTTTTGACTTCCCGATCTAAGATCTGAATAGGTCGGCGTTCGGAACTTAGGTTCTCTTGGTCTTGTACTGGTTGAGGCTCTATCATCTGATTTACATCAGAGGTACATTTCCTGAGCATTGATACATGGAAAACATTGTGGATAGCCGACATTTCTGGCGGTAACTCCAGTTCATAGGCCACTTTGCCTACCCGTCTCATAATCTGATACGGTCCCACATATCTCGGACTCAGCTTACCTTTCTTCCCAAATCTCATTACCCCTTTCATAGGGGCCACTTTCAGGAATACTGAATCCCCAACCTCAAACTCTAATGGTCTGCGTCGCTTGTCAGCGTAGCTTTTCTGCCGACTCTGAGCAGTCTCTATCCTCTGGCGGATATTCTTTATAGCCTGAGTGGTTTCATCTATAATATCCGTCTGAAGTCCCATCTCCTTCTTTTCACCACTCTCAAGCCAACATATAGGAGATCTGCATTTTCTTCCGTACAGAGCTTCATACGGTGCCATCCTGATAGTAGCCTGATAACTGTTGTTATAAGCAAACTCTGCCAGGCTCAGGTATCGACACCAGCTTCCCTTGAAGTCCAAGGCACAAGCCCGTAACATATCCTCTAATATCTGGTTTACTCTTTCAGTCTGCCCGTCAGTCTGGGGGTGAAAGGCAATACTAAATTTCAGCTTTGTGCCAAGAGCCTTCTGCACGTGTCCCCAGAAATCTGAAGTAAATCGACCATCCCTATCAGAGATAATGGTCCTGGGAACCCCGTGTAGCCGGATAATTTCCTTGACGTACAGTTGAGCCAACTGCTCTACTGAGTAGGTCATCCTGATAGCCAGAAAATGGGCAGACTTGGTTAGCCTGTCCACAATAACCCATATACCATCATATCCGTTCGTCGTTCTAGGCAGCCCAGAGATGAAATCCATGGAGATGTCTTCCCATTTCCACTCGGGGATAGACAGGGGTTGTAAAACTCCTCCAGGCCTCTGGTGTTCTGCTTTGACCCTCTGGCAGGTCAAACACATACTAACATAGTGAGCTACATCCCGCTTCATACCGGACCACCAAAATTTGCTCTTCAGATCTTGATACATCTTGGTAGACCCAGGATGCATCGCATAAGGTATTCCGTGAGCTTCCTCTAGGATTCTTGCCCGTAAGTCGGAGTCGTCGGGAACACATAATCGATCCCGCAGATATAAGACTCCGCTGTCTGAAATCCGAAATCCATCGTCCTTGCCTTCGAGAACCTCTTGCCTGATTCTCTGAAGACTCAGATAATGATTCTGCTTTTCCAGAATATCGCCGAACAATGTCGGCGCAATCATCAGGGTGGACAATTGTCCTGCTATGATTTCAATCCCGTAATTCAAAATTTCTTCCCCTAAGGGTTGTGACAAAGCTGACAAAGACATTAAAGCAGCACATGATTTCCTACTGAGAGCATCGGCTACCTTGTTGGCTTTTCCCGGATGGTACAGGATCTCACAATCATAATCCTTGACCAATTCGAGCCATCTGCGCTGTCTCATATTCAGATCGTTCTGGGTGAAGAAATACCGCAGACTCTGGTGATCTGTATAAACTTTACACTGAGTTCCATATAGGTAGTGCCTCCATATCCTCAGTGCAAAGACTACTGTTGCTAACTCTAAGTCATGGGTAGGGTAGTTTCTTTCATGTTCCTTCAGTTGCCTAGAGGCATAGGCAATCACCTTCCCATTCTGCATAAGCACAGCTCCGAGTCCCAGTTTGGACGCGTCGCTGTACATATCGAAACCCATATTGCTCTCTGGAAGAGTCAATATTGGAGCGCTAGTCAGCCTCCTTTTCAGTTCAGTAAAGCTCTTCTCACATTCCTCGGTCCATACATATTTCTTGTCCTTCTTTGTAAGAGCTGTCATAGGGGCTGCAATCCGAGAGAAGTTCTCTACGAATTTTCTGTAATAGCCTGCTAGTCCGAGGAAACTTCTGATTTCACCGGCATTCTTGGGTCTAGTCCAGTTACTCACAGTTGCGATTTTAATTGGGTCTACCATTACTCCTTCCTTGGAGATAACATGTCCCAAGAATGATACTTGATCAAGCCAGAACTCGCATTTGGAAAATTTAGCATACAGTTGTTCCTTCCGAAGAATCTGTAGTACTCTACTCAGGTGCTCAGCATGTTCTTCGGGAGTTCTCGAATATATAAGGATATCGTCGATAAAGATGATCACAAATCTATCGAGGAATGCCGAGAATACCCGATTCATTAAATCCATAAACATAGCTGGTGCATTGGTAACTCCAAATGGCATAACTACGAACTCATAATGTCCGTATCTGGTTCGGAAAGCCGTCTTCGGTATATCCTCCTTTTTCACCCTGACTTGGTGATAACCAGATCTCAGGTCAATCTTAGAGAAAACCGTGGCTCCCTTCAGTTGATCGAACAGGTCATCTATCCTGGGTAGAGGGTACCTGTTCTTGATCGTCACGTTGTTCAGCGCCCGATAGTCGATACACATTCGCATCGACCCATCCTTCTTTTTCACGAACAGTACGGGAGCTCCCCAGGGAGAATGACTAGGGCGGATGAGTCCCTTGTCAAGCAGCTCCTGTAACTGTCCCTGTAATTCCTTTAATTTCGTCGGTGTCATACGGTACGGTGCCTTAGAAATGGGGTTAGTACCAGGAACCAACTCAATTGCAAATTCTATATCTCTTTCAGGTGCTAACCCTGGTAAGTCATCGGGAAATACCTCTGGGTAATTGCATACGACTTTGACGTCTTCTAGCTTCGGGCCCTCTGTAGGACTGGTATCAACCACATGAGCTAGAAATCCAGAGCATCCCTTTTCTAACATCTTCCTTGCTTTCAGAGCCGACAAGAATTTGCTTGTCCTCTTCTTCGGCTCTCCGATAAATTCGAATAGAATTTCCGCCTCCGGTCGGAAGATAACCCTTCGTTTACGGCACTCAATAGAGGCGCCATATTTGTTCAAGAAATCCATGCCCAATATCACATCATAATCTGACATATCAAGCACTATCAGATCGCAGTAGAGTTCCCTATCTGCGATTCTGATCGGTGCGGCGCGTAGCATTTGGGTAGAGGGCATCACCTCACCCGAGGGTTCATGTTCACATATCTTACAATTTACTTGTCATTATCTATCATACAGGTGATAAATAAACAAACATAAGAATTAACGCTACTTTCTCTTGTTATGCAAGCATAAATCATCTCTATATAATCATTACTGTACATGAAATAAAATAAAGCGAGGTTAGGATCTCTTACTTGGAAGCGGCAGGATGAAGCTTGATGTGTGTGTGGTGGAGGGGAAACCTCGCTCTGATACCAACCTGTAACGCCCGCCCTTATATCTACTCTCGGGGCGGGGTTACGTACTAGACATTCATAAAATTTTAACATAACACAAGAACAAAAGTTCGAGGACTAAGAATGCTTGTTTAAAACTATCAAGTTATTCCATACATGATAAGTTCACAAGTAATTCAACTCACAGCATAATCAAACCTAATCAAGTATAAAAGTAATCACTAACATTCTTTATCAAGAAACATTAACTTAAGCATATTAAAGTAGATATAGAATCATTCTTTCCTGAGCCACCACCCCACACATCTTCAGCCTCCTGCCTCTTCCTTTAGTTCAAGTGTTCCTTACCCTTATCTGCAGTATACGACAACACATAAACTAGTAAGCACAAATGCTTAGTAAGGATCCTGTCCTACTCGCTAAAACCATACGAAAGCATACAACATGTACACATAACAAAACATAAGCATGAGTTCATCATAGCATACTAAACATCAAAGTTTCTAAGCATGCAGTATATAGTATTTTAAGCATACCCATCACATGTAATAAATGTTTTCAATGAATGTTTTCAAAACAATTCCATAATGGTATTACTTAAAAATACATCCATATCATATTGGGCCCAGTTGTGTACCACATGATACGCGTTCCCTAATGAGTTGGGGTAGCGAGCCACCAATCCCATTAGAGCAGGACCTCTTACGTCCTACCGGAGCCATGACCTTACGTTAACATGCACCCCGGATTTGTTTAACGACCCCTCTTACGAGTCGGGTACACAACTTACAAAGTAATATACTTATCATGTCTTTACATATATGCTAAGGAGTACTCCAAATTCACTGCTCAAGGGACACCCACTTTTCCAGGGTGTTTCTGATCCTATAGGGACACACCTCACAACATAAGGGTGTTCTTGATCCCATACTTAGTGGAGTATCCTTTCAAGCATTTCATCATACATATCACATGAAATCTCATAAGGGTGCCCCACGGGCTATAAGACATGCTCATATATACATCATAATTCAACCCCTTAAACATACTTATATAGATGACAAGACTGGTCACATAAATCATATTCATGTCATAGAAAGGGGTAGCATGCTTCATGAGTTAATTGAGTCCTTCTTAACCCTAAATCTAGGGTTTTGGCCGAAAATCAAGGGTAGAGGTAGCTTAGGTTTTTGACATCAAACATCCCATACAAGTATCATATTTACGTACATCATGTATCATACTAAGCATAGCATACATCATGGGGTAATCAACTTTCACAAACCTAATATATCATGCCTTGGCCGAAAATCATATACTAGAGAACATCAAGATTTTGATTCAAGCCTTCCATTTAAACATCACATGCATACACATATCATCTTACCAACATAATCATGTCTCGTAGGGTAGTTTAACCATCACAAACCCTAACTTTAGGGTGTTGGCCGAAACTTACAAAGTAGGGAATTAGGGTTTTTTTGGAAATCAAACTTTCTCACAAGCATTTACCCAAACACTTCACATACATATTATACCACTTATTCACCGTAGATTTCATCATAGGATAAATATGCAACCCTAAACCCTAATCCCTCTAGGGTTGGCCGAAACTTGTAGGGTAGGGCAAAAAGTTGGATTTTTGTAACCAAACATTTATACAAACACATTGTCTACACCATCATATATTACACTAAACATAAAATACATCCTAGAGAAATTTAACTCTTAAACTCCTAAATCCTTTACCTTGGCCGAAACTTACAAAGGGTGAGAACCCTAGTTTTTGTTCACAACATCATGAAGAAAATCCACATACCTATATACCCTAAGTCTCAAGGGGTCTTCCCATGTATTAAGGAGTGATCAAGGCCTCCCCTTAAGGGGTGGCCGAAACCTTCAAAGGGGAAAAACCCCATTTTCGAAAACCACAAAAAAACAAGGAACCATACAACAACTATTACACTGCAGGCGAGGGGATACTTACATCCTTTCACTTGAATTTCTCCTTCTCTTACTCATTTGGATACCCTTGAAGAATAAGAAAGTGAGTGTTTCCCTTGTTAGCCTTCTCTAGCACTCTTGGCCCTAGTAAAGGGCAAGAACCTTAAAGGGTTCCTTTATCCTTCCAACTTCCTAGGGTTAGAACCCTAGGGCACTTTTTCGAAATTTGAAGTGGGGAAGAAGACTCTACTTTTCGAAAATTGAAGTGGGGAAGAAGAAGGAGAAGTGTAACTTCCTTTCCCTCTCTTATTTATACTCTTCTCATGAAGAGGCATGTCTCTTCACTTCCCTAGCTTTAACAAGCACGTTTCTTATTCTCTTTACAAGAAACATGGCTTGGTACAATGGTTAAGACATTGCTAGTGCAATTAGGAGGTTCAAGGTTCAATCCCTGCTTCCTCCTTTCTACATCTTCTTTTTATTACATTTTGCACTAATCCACATCCAAGCCCATTAAGCCAAGCCCATCATGAAATTTCATAATAATAATTATGTTTCATGAATTCATAATATTTCATAATATTCCATAATAATATTTCATGAATTTCATAATATTTCATATTCATGAATTCATAATAATCATAATATTTTTGGGGTGTTACACCTCCGCTCTGATACCACTTGTTAGGATCTTACCATTTGCTAGAGGGGGGTCAATAACACTTTTTCCGATTCTTCTTCCTACGATGTTAACGTGCACAAGCAGAAATACAAATAACAAAATCAAACAATCGCTAACACGTTACCTTTACATGGTTTGGAGATAAAGCTCCTACTCCACAGCTGTCCGTAAGTTGGACGATCCCGATCCGTCGGTAGATGACTCCCCAGAAGACCTCCGGCTAGCTCGTGTAGCTACTTGTGGGTGGAGAAACCTTGCCACAATCCGGACAACACTCCTGAGCACAAAGACTACTAATTGGCCTTTAACCAAAGCCAATTTCGTCAAGAACTCTCAGCTAAAACTGAGCCCCTTTAAATAGTGCTCAAGGCTGAGATGACCGTTACCAGTCGACTAGTCTCACTTAAATTCGACCGTTACTGCTTAACGTTCAAATTTGAGCTACCATCAGTCGACTGATCCATGGGTAGTCGACTGATATTTCTATGGACATTATCAGTCGACTGCCCTGGAACCAGTCGACTGGTCCACTTCTACACCTAAGGTTTTTCCTTCCCGAGTACATTTCCCTCAGCACTCGAACCATAGGATTTCCCGAGTACAATTCACTCAGCACTCGAACCCTCACGACCTGGTTGACTCTTTATCCAACAGTCTCGATCTGTTACCTTCAAGCCCTCTTTGACTTTGGCTCCCGTCCCTCAGATGCACACAAGCCCACGACTTGCCTCCATGTCACCCTTCATGCATGCCTCGAAGTCCGCTTCCCTCATCTCATCGTTCCTGCTCCAGCAGCCTCGACCTGTTGCCTTCAAGCCCTCTTTGACATTGGCCCTCGTCCCTCAGATGCGCACACAAGCCCTCGTCTTGCCTCTATGCCATCCTTCACGTAGGCCTCGAAGTCCGCTTCCCTCAGCTCATTGTCCCTGCTTTGTCCATGGTTCCTCGGATGTGCACACAAGCCCACGGCTTGCCTCCATGCCACCCTTCACCGTTCCCGAAGACATCCAACCAAGTCTATGTGTATCCTGCAAGACCTGCACACTCACATATGTTGGATCGAAGAAAACGATAGAGGGGGGGGGGGTGAATATGGTTCTAAAATTTTTTGGAGTAGAAGAGTAAATGCGCAGCGGAAAATGACAAAATACACAAGAACACAAGTCATTTTTTACTTGGTTCGGAGTCGAGGTCGGCTCCTACTCCAAGGCCCACGGTCCTTGACCGTTTACTTTGGGCAATTCTATATTCATAAAGTTTTTACAAGATGATGGTACAGATATAGAATTGGAAGTTTAAATCATAACACTTTCGTAAATTGAAATTTTACCGACGCCCGAGGTGGATCGAATTCTGGAGCAGAGGGTCGTCGTCGGCTCTGAAATCTCGAAATTGAACTTTGCCAGGGCGCAGCGCTTGAGCGAAAGTGTCTGGAGAGTTGAGAGCAATGGATGTCGAAGCCTTGGGGGTGCACCCCCTTTTATAGTGCTCATATGGGCGCCTGTGACGATGGGGGCGCCTAACATGTGGCCTTCCCTGTGCGAACCCTTATCCGCAGGCTCAGTCAGTGCTTATCCACCTCCACTTGGGTGCCTGAGCTGATGGGGGCGCCCGTGACCTCACGGGCGCCTGAACTGCTTTGGTTCAGAGGCTTTGTGGCTGTGTTTTGGATTTTGCCTTCACACTTGGGCGCCTGTATCAGTACGGGCGCCTGAGCCCATTCGGGCGCCTGAGTCCATCCGGGCGCCTAGGCCCAGGGGGCACCTCACTTGTGTTGATGCAGTCTGGTCCGATTGTTGTTTTAGTGTTGACAACGATTTAAGTTTGGTTGAATGAATTCGGGTTAAGTTCAGGTGGATCGGGAGATCGCACGCTGGCATGGGAAAAGTCCTAGTGGGACTAGGCACACCTAGTGAGACTAGGTGAAGTGGAAAAGACCTAGTGGGACTAGGTGGAAAAGACCTAGTGGGACTAGGCACACCTAGTGGGACTAGGTGAGAAGTCCTAGTGGGACTAGGCACACCTAGTAGGACTAGCTGAAAAGACCTAGTAGGACTAGGCACACCTAGTGAGATTTGGTGAAATCCTGGTGAGTGAAGCCAGGTCCTATCTTGGGAAGCTAGGTTGGATGAAACCCTGACTTGGGAAGCCAGGTCCTAGCTTGGGAAGCTAGGTTGGATGAAATCCTGGTGAGTGAAGCCAGGTCCTAGCTTGGGAAGCTAGATTGAATGAAGTCCCGGTGAGTGAAACTGGGCATGGAGTCTTGGTCCGGGGGGCTGAGCATGAGTCAGAGAAGGCTGGGAGCCCGTTCTCTTGACTTAGGGATGGATTGGAAGCCTCTGAATCGGTCTGGTGACCGATCAGGGAGATTGGCACGAAATCCTGGTGTGGATCGGTCCGGTGACCGATCCAGTGAAGGCTGATTGGTCTGGTGACCGATCAGGGAGAGAACAGAGAACTCTTGGTTGGCTTCTGCTTGGCTCCTGATCGGTCTGGTGACTGATCAGGGAGACCTCCTGATCGTTCTGGTGAACGATCAAACATCACGAGTTCCTCATTATCACCGATCAGCCTGGAGCCTGATCGATCAGGGAGTGCCTTGATTGGTCCCCAGACCGATCAGGCCACAACCTGATCGGTCCGGTGACCGATTAGTAGGTTTGGGTTGCGAAGCTGGAAAAATACTCTGCAAAGGGGTGGATCAGTCTGGTGACCGATCCACGACCTGGGATCGATCACGAGAAGTCGCAATTTCAGGTTTCTCACTAGTGACCGATCAGGGGTCACTCTGATCGGTCCGGTGACCGATCAGTAGCTGACTTTAATTCAAATTCACTGTCAGAAGTTTCTGATCGCGTCTGTTTTCTCATCTAATACACTGATACATTGTTGATATGGTTTGATATTTATTTGCTAAGGGTCTGCTAAGTATGCAGGTGATACAAGAGGATTCAAACACTCAAGGAGGGTCAATGGGAGACTTTCCATTGAGCAGGTTTGTACGTATTCTCTTCTCAGGTTTCAACGGCTTCTGAGGCACGGCTGGCGACTGACGGAGGCTCAGCTGGAGAGGGTCTTCAGTGGACTAAGTGCTCAGGGAGGTCAAAGGGTTCAGGCTGTGCTCAGTGGATGCTGGCGAAGCTTGGCGACGAGGAGAGGAAGCTTAAGACAAAGCTGGAAGCAGAGGAGCGGGAGAAGCGAACAGACAGAAACTTGAGGAGTTTGGCTGGGCTATGTCGAGTGCTCTTTGTTGCTTTGTGCTTAAGTGATCTTACTACATTCTTGTGAGGTTCTCTTCTCGAGTGTTTCGTGAGCTTAACTTGTATCTGAAAGATCGATTTAGGGCGTGCAGAGGGGGGGTGAATGCACTTTCTTTGATCGTTTTGATCTCTACAAAGATGTTAGCGCAGCGGAAACAATAATATGCAAAGTAAATAAGAAATAACAATGCTAACACCTGATTTTAGTTGGTATCCACCTCGGTCGGGTGACTAATCCAACAATCCATCGGTGGATCAAACCCCGGATAACCTCCGTGTAACGCCCGCTTTTTTTTTCCATAAGCGGCGTTACGTTAACAAACTTAGGGCATGTAGACATCATAAGGCAGCGGAATAACTTTAACTTTACTCGTACATGCCCTACTACCATTCTTAACATAATGACATGGAAATTCGTCATATTGACTTCTTACTTAAACATCATATCATGTCATACTTAACATCACATCATAGAGTTCCATAAGTCATTATTCAAGCATTCAAGCTTATAAGTGACCAAAGTAAAGTTCTAGCACAACCGATAAACATATGATTTCCTGGGCCAAGTCACTACCACACACATGCGTTCTTGCCCTCCTGCTGCTTCCTCATTGTCCCTTTGAATGATCTGCGGTATAAGGAAATAAGACTATAAGCACACAGGCTTAGTAAGACTCTTTCCTACTCACAAAACCATTCGTCATTTCATAATGAGCACATGAAACATTAACATACTTGGTGCTCTACTTAGAACATAACAACTTGAATCACTTATCATATACTTGACATGGCATGAACATAAACATAAGTGAACATTCCTATCATGGCATGAGACATGGCATAAACGTAAACATAGTAAACATTCTAAGCATGACATGCTACATGGCATAAACATAAACATAATAAACATTCCTAGCATGGCATAATACATGGTATATACATAACATAATAAACATTCCTAGCATGGCATAATACATGGTATAAACATGTCTATAAGGTGTAAACCAACCTGTATGACATAATCATAGGCATACTTCCTATCATAGCATATGAGCATCTTCTTAACATAATCATGACATAGATCATTTACTCTCATGCATATTTCTTAACATGAAGCGTAAGCATAAAATCTTATTAGCATAGCATAATGCATAACATGAATGAATGCATGAGTGGAATGCATATACATAAGGATGCTTAACTTTTTTTAAAAACATACTTTTAAATATTTAAACATAATCATCATATCATTGGGGTCCCCGGCTTGTACCATATACATACATCATAGTGCGCATCCCTAGCAAGTCCGAGGTAGCGAGCCCCGACCTACTAGGGTAAGGACAGCATAGTCTGTAGTCCCCGAACCGAGGCGTTCTTAAGGAGCCCACCCTGTTGCACAGCTCCGGTAGTGCCAGAACCGTGGACAGCATAGTCGGTAGTCCATAACCGGGACGTTCTTAATGTGCCCATCCCTTGGACCCATACTTCGGTCCGGTACAAGTCCATTCATAAAGTAAAATACTTTACATGTTTCATCATCCATAAGACATTCATAGCATAACCATGTTACATAAAGCATGACTTAACACATGCTTGTCCTTTCATCGTTCATACTTATTGCATAGCATCATGATGCCTGGAAGGCATGAGCATTATCTTCATTCATAAACATGGTATGCATCTTCTTTCATAAACATGGCATGCATCATTCTTATCATAACATAAACATAACATACTTATCATGGCATCGTTCTTATCATGAACATAAATATAACATACTTATCATGACATCGTTCTTATCATGAACATAAACCTAACATACTTATCATGGCATCGTTCTTATCATGAACATAAACATAACATAGCATGGTTCTTAACATAACATGAGCATATAACATAGCATGGTTCTCTACATAACCTAAGCCTACATAGGTAGGACTTCCATAAACATGCTACCTACTATCCAAGTGCATGGCATAAAACATAAGACATTCATAATAAACCCTATTAAGCATGGCATCCAAATCATAACATACAACATAAAACATGGTGCTTAAGGTTAGGGTTATAGGTAACATGAGTTCTACCACATGCTTGGACCTATATATATATATATATATATACTTCATAATAAGCATAAACCATCATTCTTTGAACCTTAACTCCACCCCAAACCCTAGATACATGGCTTGGTCGAAACCTATAGGGAGGAGTTCCATCAATTCCATAAACATGTAAGATAGCATAAGGTAAAGGAACAACCATACATCATCTATAAGACCATAAGAAGCCATTGGGGCCCATGATTAGGGTTAACCCTAACCTCTAGCCCTCCTTCCTAGGGCTGGCCGAAACATGTAAGGCCATGGGGGCATGGAAAAATTCCATTAAAATCCCCAATAAATCATTAAACACCAATCATACCTTACCATAGGGCCATTGGGGCCCTTACTTGAAATAAGTCCTAACTTTTTTACCCTAGTAGCAATCTTGGCCGAAACTTATAGGGTCTCTAGGCCATGTGAAAATTCACATAAATCATCCTCCATCTCCCTTATATCATGATAATACATAAAACACATACTTGAAGTTTTAGACCCAACCCTACCCATGGGTTCTTGAAGTTGGCCGAAACCCTAGGGGATCCTAGGGTACCCCAAAAATTCTCAAAAATTATATTTAATCTCTAAACATCATGAGAGTACATAGACAACATTAGGAAGATTTTTAGCATCATCATGGACCCTAAAATCCTAGTGGCCGAAACCCATAGGACTAGGGTTCTTGGTTTTCTTTCTTTCAACATCAAATCCCAAAAACCAACCAATATATCATGCTAAAAACATAAGGAACTATTATACCACAGGTGAGGGAGTCTTACCTTGGTTGATCTTGATTTTTAAACCTTAAAAGAGAAGAAAATTGCAAATCCTTTGGACACTTGAACCCCCTTGCCCTTGTATCCTTGGAAAACCTTTAGATCTTGGTGATGAGACCTTCTTGTGGAGCTTTTCCAAGGGAGAACCTCTCCTTGAGGTTTCGGCTAGGATGAGGAAGGAGGAGGAGAGAAATGCAATTGATGGAAGGAAGAAGGTAACTCCCAAACCCCCCTCTTTATAACCCATTAAGGAGGTAAATGAAGAGTCTCTTCATGACCCTTCATCTTCTTCTAAGCCTCAACCAATATCCACTTCATTCCCTCATAACATTCCCTTGCTAGGTGAGTTGGTTAGAGCATGCATGGTTGTACAAGAGGTCCAAGGTTCAAATCCTTGGTCCATGCACTAATTTTTATTTTATTTTTCTATTATTTTCCCCTAAATTCTGAAAATCCTCTAGAAATTCCCCCATAATTATGTTAATATTTCTCATTAAAACCCCTTTATATTTATATTAATTTTTACCTAAAATTCACCCATAATTATGGTACTAAAAAGCCCATATAAGGCCCATTAGTACTTAGTTTTCTCAATTAAATGAGAAAATATGGATTTCTAGGCCAAATTTTGTATTAATATTTCTAGGTCCCTCGGAAAAATTATCTAGACATGCTCAATATTTTTAAAAAAATATTAAGAGAATTTTCCGGGTTGTTACACTCCGGCTAGAACTCGTCGCTCCTTGTGGGTGGAGAAACCTCGCCACAACACCAAGGACACTTCCTGAGTATACAAGACTACTAACTTGCCCTATCCAAGCAAGTTTCGTCAAGAAGAATGGTAGGAAACGAGCCCCTTAAAATAGGGCTCGAATCTGAAACAGCCGCTTACCAGTCGACTGCCCCTGGGGCAGTCGACTGGTTCCACTCAGATTTAACCGTTACAGTACAATATTCAAATCTTGCCAGCCTGTTCCAGCCTATACCAGTCGACTGCCCAAATGCCAGTCGACTGGTATACTCCTAAGCCTAGGTTTTCACTCCGAGTACAAGTCTCTCTCGCACTCAAACCCTCCCGGCTTAACCCCTGAGTACAAACACACATACTCAGACCCTTACCACTCAGTTGACTCTTCACCAGCAGCCTTGACTGTTGCCTTCACGGCCTCTTCATCTTCGGCCCTCGTCCCTCGGATGCGCACGCAAGCCTCCAGCTTGCCTCCATGCCACCCTTCACGTATGCCTCGAAGTCCGCGTCCCTCGGCTCATCATCCCTGCTATCCAATGGTCCTTCAGATGCGCACACAAGCCTCCAGCTTGCCTCCATGCCATCCTTCACCTGAAGACGTCAACTGAGTCCACGTGTACCTGTATACCTGCATACTCATGTACACATGTGAGAACAACACAAATCCTAACTTAACTATATTGCCCACTCATCAAAATATCATGATCCTCCAGATCATCTTAGGGCCGATTGCCCCAATAATCTCCCCCTTTTTGATGTGTGGCAATATGGTAAGTTAGGTAAACATATAGCAGTAATAATAGCAAAAGCAGTTGAAATTCAAGCATAACACACCAGAGGCAACTTCCCCCTTAATCTATGCTTTCTCCCAAATTTCAAACCCTTATTGCTATTCTCAAGTTATAGTTAAATTCTCCCAACTTAACTCTATAGTCACAATCAAGCCTAAGTTAAGTTTCAACCCAACCCTAACTTAGACACTCAAATTCTCCCCCTTTGACACCATCAAAATGATTGCCCAAGCAACCCATACCCTTGGTGCCAAATACAGCTTAACTTTATCTCTGAAAGTCCCTCAGAAATCACAAAACCTATTCTGTCCACTCTACCAGTCGACTGTCCACAGGGCAGTCGACTGATACGACAGATTTCAGAATTTCAGTCGAAATTCAGAAATGAATAAAAAATTCCAAAAAATCTGAAAAAATATGAAACTTTGCAAGCACGATTGTTAAGGTATTCTCTACCCTAGAAAAATTTGGTTCATGAAAAATATCAACCGTGCTTGACTTTTGGTACAAACTCAAAAGTTATCAAATTGTGTAGACATTGTATCAAGAATGTCCTCTAATCAAAATATTCTAGAGGTTGCACTTTCTACCAACTTCATTTGATATTTAAAATTATATAGAAGCATCTATTTCGACAAGAACTCCACCTTTTTTCCTTTTGATATCTAAGTGATCATCCCTTTGAACAATGATAACCAAGTTATAGTAAATAGCAATCAAAATAAAATTTCAAGCATATTAGGAATATTCATATATGATGATATAAAAGAGTCACACATTATCATTTAGAGATATTTAAGCAGGATTTAAAGAGTCAAGATAAAAACCAAATAGAAGCTAATTAAATAAGTCACATCCATAGATTTACATAACAAGGCAACCCATAAATGGGTCATGCATCAACCATGGTCGTGACATATGGCCTAACATAGTGTCTAGGGCCAACCTATAAGGCCCGGAAAACATTCAAACACAAACATCAAAATATAGAGCGTTTGAGAGATATATAACAACATCAAGAATAGAGCACTCTCAACACTAAAACCCCGCAACTACACCATCTGATCAGAAATACATGTGATCATCATCGTCTGGGGGAGGAGGAGGAGGTGCCTGATAAGCTAAGTCCCATCGCTGCATCATTGCGAACATGTTGTCCTGGCGACTGATAATCCCATCAACTTTTTCTTCAAGCCGCTGCTCTGTCTGCCGAAGGTGATGTGCATCCTCCCGAGTGGTATGCACATCCTCCTGGAGCTGATGGACATCCGCCTGAAGTGTGTGTACATCAGATCGCATCTGGGTGTACTCCGTGCGTGTGACAAGCTCACCTGGCTCCTCATCCGCCTCAGGGACCTCTAGGCGCTCCCTCCAGGCAAAAACTCCCTGTCTAGACTCAATACCCGCTAAGGACAATTGGCGAGTGCCAATTTGATCATAATCCTTCGACAAGTGGCGCACCTGACCAACAGTGACTCGAATACCAAAATGGAGCTGAAAGAACTCAGTCAACATATGGCAAAAAGGAATGTATATCTTCCCATTCACACTCTGGGAAAGGTGACAAATGGATGCAAACACATGTAATGACACATCTATATCCAGCCGCCTCTCAAGAGCATACATCATCACCAAGTGAGGCAACCGGATCCTTGCCCTCCCCTTAGTGACAATGGGTAGGAGACACTCTACCACAATCTTGTATAGAACATGGCTGGATGGACTCATGGGTTTTGCATCGAAAGTATGCTCAGATTCATGTCTATGCCTCCTGAAGTAGTGGACATGAATCTGATCAATAGTTACACCTGGGAATTCAAGTGGTTCAACAACGTTTGGAAAGTAGGTATTGGGATTGTTCGAGGCCCGACATTCTAGAAACCTGGCTAAAACCATGGGTGTGAAAGGAATGGTGACACCCGCTACCTTTGACTCATAAACTCTATTGTCTTGGTCAAGACAAGTCAAGTTTGCAAAGAATTCCTTGCACAGATCAAGATTAACATCATGTTGACAATAGACAAGTTGCTCTATGTCGAAATGAGTAATCATCTCAATAACATGAGGTGCCTTATCTTCAAAATATGCTTTATTGAGATACCGACAGGGTAGTTGGACAAATTCATTTTCCTCGAATCTCTTTTTGCATTCTAAACTTCTAAACCTAGACTTATCTGGGCCTTGTGGACTTGGTTGGGATGATCCTTCATCCCTTGACCTTTTAGACACAACCCTAATGAACCAAGTATGCATGCACACCAAGAAACCCCCCCAAAAAGAGATAATATCAAGGAAAACATACACAAAACAACATATTAGTATCAATGCAAAACCTAAATGGAGAAATGAACCTTAAACACCATACCTCTTTGCCCTTTGCATTGTGAGATTTGGAAATCGCGTGAGTTGACTTGAAGAGGGGTTTTCTACTAACCCTAGAAGTAGATCGGAGTTAGAGAAGGCCTTAGGGAAGAAGTTTAGGGCTTAGGAGAAGCTTAGAATGCAGGAGGAGTTCAAAGGAGGTGAAAATCGTCGGGAATAAGCAGCCAAAACCCTAGGTTTGGCTTTCCCGGCGTGCCCTTCCCTTTTATAAAACCCGCGTACCAGTCGACTGCCCCTGGGCCAGTCGACTGGTTCACGCCGTAATTACATTCTGTGAGGTTTTCCAATCGACTGGCTTCAAGCCAGTCGACTGGTATCTGATGTTCTAAATTTTAGTTTCTCAGCCCGAATTTTAGAAATGTCTAGCTAATTCCACAAATTCCCAAAAATTCTGAAATCTCGTGGGGATATTTGTGGATCCCATATTTACTTGGAAAAAATATAATTTTAGTCAATGTTATTCTAAATCCCAAGTTTGGTACAAACTCCGAGTTTCACAAGAAAATATCATAAAACCCTTCCCAAAAGTTCTAGTTTGGACCTTACGTTGATGCTACTTCCCATAGTCATTCATAATCCATTCATAGCATCAAGTTATATCGTATTTAGGCATTGAAATCAATTTGTCTCAAGTAAAATCCTAATTTCACCTTTTTCTTCATAATCCTCCCTTAAGTGTGCCAACTCTCTAGGATTAAGACTACCCTTAGTCTTTTAAACCTCTTGGCACACCTTATAGTTCTTTTTCAATCTCCTAGAAGTAAACCACCTGAGATCCATTGACCATGGAACTCATCTTGACTCCTAGAGCTTCTATCCTTAATTGCCTCCCTATGTAACTCCTTTACAAAAGCAAGACCACACCGGTGCTCTTCCGGTGCTTCTTGACTTTCCACCATTACTCTCTTAATTCGATAGACCTTTTCTTTGGTCAATTTCTTTCCTTTCCCTTTAAATGGCTTTTCCTTGCCATTTTTGACTCTTTCTCTTCCATAGTTATAGGGTATCCTTGAATATGATACTTTATCAACATTAGCCCTCCTAGAATGATATCCTAGACCTGGCCTACCATTTCTAAGAGATTGATTATTTTGTATTCCTCTTGATTCCTTGGATCTCCTAATGAGTCTATCTAGGTTCTTCTCCAATTTATCAAGTTTGGCTTTTAGAACTTGATTTTCCTTTTCCAAACTCCTAACCTTAGGACCACTCGATCTAATTTGATCATCTCTAGGATTACCTATTTTTCTAGACATATTTCTCCCTTTCTCAGACTTTATGCCTTGGTTCTTTTTCCTAGAGTTCCTAGATTTATCATGAAACATAGAATTGTTGGTGTTTTGACATATAACATTGTTTCTACTTCTATCATGATATTTAAACCAAAAACACGCATGGGCACACAATTATTAATTCTATCATTCAAACAAGCATTTTGAGCATTCATTGAAAAGCTTGAAGCATGAGTAGAGTTAGAAGGTACCTTTCTTACCCTTGGCGCTCCCCCTTGATAACTGCTTCTTTTTCTTTCTTCTTTCTCCCATTTTATAAGGTGCTCCATCTTCTTGAGCTCTCCATTTCTTGGACATTTTGTATGATAGTGCCCGAGCTCCCCGCATGTGAAACACCGAATTCTCGTTCTTTTGTTTTGAACTTCCTCATTCCTGCACCCTATATTAGATTTAAATTGAAATGATTTGGGTTTAGGAGTTACCTCCTTTTTACCTCGTGGGCACTTATCCCTGTAGTGCCCCTTTTTGTTGCAACCAAAGCATACGATATGCTCTTTTGTCTTGGCTTTGGTGGAGATGGAAGTCATCTCTTGTTCTTGTGAGGATGAGGGTCTCTCCTTCCCCTCAACCCTTGATACTAATTCTTCTTCTTCTCTTGATGGGGTGGATGGTTCCTCACTTGATGGCACGGACAATTTCTCATTTTGGTCCTCTTGGACCATTGAACTTACTTCATTAGATATTTCGACTATTTGAGCTTGTGAAGGGTTCTTGTGAAGTTCTTCCAACTTATTCTACAATTCGCATGCATTTGAATATTTCCCTACATCACTCAAAACATGGTTAGGCAATATATTACTCAAAATATTTATTACCTTCTCATTGGCCCTAGCTTGTTGTTGTTGTTCACTTGTCCAATATCTAGGGCGAAGCTTTTTGCCGTGCTTATCCTTGGGGATTTCGAACGGGTCTTCAATGCTCATTCTGCACTCCCAATCCATCCCGAGCCACATCTTCATTCTTTCTTTCCAATAATCAAAATTTTCATGCTCATATGATGGAGGTGAGTTGATATCGTCACCCAACTTATCTTCCATGACCCCTTTTTCTCTAGCAAGTGCTCCCTCGACGGTTAGTTCGATCAAGAGTGGTCCTTGCTCTGATACCAACTGAAAGATCGATTTAGGGCGTGCAGAGGGGGGGGGGTGAATGCACTTTCTTTGATCGTTTTGATCTCTACAAAGATGTTAGCGTAGCAGAAACAATAATATGCAAAGTAAATAAGAAATAACAATGCTAACACCTGATTTTAGTTGGTATCCACCCCGGTCGGGTGACTAATCCAACAATCCGTCGATGGATCAAGCCCCGGATAACCTCCAGCTAGAACTCGTCGCTCCTTGTGGGTGGAGAAACCTCGCCACAACACCAAGACACTTCCTGAGTATACAAGACTACTAACTTGCCCTATCCAAGCAAGTTTCGTCAAGAAGAATGGTAGGAAACGAGCCCCTTAAAATAGGGCTCGAATCTGAAACAGCCGGGTTCCACACAGATTTGACCGTTACAGTACAACGTTCAAATCATGTCAGCCTGTTCTAGCCTATACCAGTCGACTGCCCAAATGCCAGTCGACTGGTATACTCCTAAGCCTAGGTTTTCACTCCGAGTACAAGTCTCTCTTGCACTCAAACCCTCCTGGCTTAACCCCTGAGTACAAACACACATACTCAGACCCTTACCACTCAGTTGACTCTTCACCAGCAGCCTTGACTGTTGCCTTCACGCCCTCTTCATCTTCGGCCCTCGTCCCTTGGATGCACACGCAAGCCTCCAGCTTGCCTCCATGCCACCCTTCACGTATGCCTCGAAGTCCACGTCCCTCGGCTCATCATCCCTGCTATCCAATGGTCCCTCAGATGCGCACACATGCCTCCAGCTTGCCTCCATGCCATCCTTCACCTGAAGACGTCAACTGAGTCACGTGTACCTGTATACCTGCATACTCATGTACACATGTGAGAACAACACAAATACTAACTTAACTATATTGCTCACTCATCAAAATATCATGATCCTCCAGATCATCTTAGGGTCGATTGCCCCAATAGTATCAATCTGTGAGACAGCTTATGGAGAGGTTTCTCCATCGAGAAGGAGGCTTCAATTTATCCGGTGTTCACCGAGGCTTGATCTGCCGACGATCAAGGGATCACCCACCTTACGGGCACGCCAAGGAGTAGGGGCAAGTTATTCCTGAACCTTGTACATCGCTGTGTTAGCGTCAGTTTGTTTCCTTTGTTTTGATTTCTATTCTTCATTTCTGTTTCTGCATATTGTCTTCCGCTGCCTAACCTTAAGTGCAGAAAACTTCAAAAGAGATAAGAGATTTGTGTCTGGCTACATTCACCCCCGCCCCTCTCTAGCCATCTAAGCACCAACAAGTGGTATTAGAGCTTGGGGCTCTGTTCATTCGGCTTAACATCCGAGAGCTTACAACAAGATGGCTTTAAGAGAAGGGTTTAGCACCAGCAGACCTCCATTCTTCGACGGCACTGATTTTCAATATTGGAGATCGAAGATGGAGTATTATTTGAAGACCAACATGAGCATGTGGTTATCAGTGAAGGAGGGTTTCTCTCCTCCAAAGGATATTTGTGACGACCCGACTTCTCTTTCTTAAGGCGGACGTCACTTTTACTTAACCTTAACTTTACCTTATCCTTAGCCTTAGGTTACGACTACTTGACTTCCCTTAACTTGCTCTGAAATTTTTTTTTAATGGCACCAGTCGACTGCTAGAAGGCCAGTCGACTGGTGTCAGCCACAAAAGCTTTCTGTGCGCGGCACCAGTCGACTGACGTCTTGGCAGTCGACTGGTGCATCGAACAGAAGGGTTCTGTTCCATATGGCAGTCGACTGGTATCTGAACTAGTCGACTGGCACGCCTGAAAGCTACAGTTTCAGACCTGAGAAATCCTTTCAAGGGTCCATAATTCATACACTTCCAAAGCATATAGATAAATAACTCCAAATCTATACTCTATGCTAGTTTTATAAACATCTTAGCAACCCAAAACAAACCCATTAACTTGCAATTAGGATCTTTGCGGAATTTAATAAATGTAACGACCCACCTTCTAGTACACTAAGCTTTAAGGCGGATCGCTATGTAAATATATATATCTAACTGATTTCTGACTGAGTAACTTAGGAATTTCAACAACGATATGTAAAAGCATAAATATAAACGTGCCAAGTTTGCATCAACTTCTTATTAAAACCCTTCATTATTCATATCTAAGGGCATTCTTAGCTACTACATGTCATTCTATATGGTGCATATATCTTAAAACAAGCATATCCTAAGTATTTAGCATGTAGATCAAAAGTATCAAGTTCTTATCTCTAAAGCTTAAGCATGGATTTGAATTACCATATTACAAGTAGTAACTCATATCATTCAACATTCGCTAAGCAAGTATTAACACAGGTAAATAAACTACTTTAATATACTAGGCACCACAAATAACGAGTCTAAACAGGTTAATACATGGTTCTCATAATATATCGCGAAATAACTAAAGAAGCATAAACAAGAAAACTAAAGAAGCATACTAGGCACCACGAATACAAGTCTAATTAAGTTCATACATGGTTCACATAATATATTGCGGAATAACTAAAGAAGCATAAAAAAGGGTTATTCTATGCTTTGCAAGTTCCAAAGACTTTTATTCCAACTCCACCATCACACACACTTTGCATCAAGCCCGCCGCCTCCGCTACTAGTGCTTTCCTTTACCTGTATCTGCAGTATAAGGAAATACAAACTAATAAGCATAAAGCTTAGTAAGTACCATCTAGCCTCACAAAACTATGAAAACTCGAATCATGCTTTTGGAAAACATGTTATGCACATACATGCTCATATCCATAAGTAATCATGCTAGGCTCATGCTAAAATACATATCATAGAATGTCATGGCATATAACTGAGACAGGGCACATACTGAACTAAAACTGAAAAGTAAGCTATAGCATGGCATACATATCTGAACTGGAACTAACTAACTAACATAAAACTAATTATTAACTTCACCACATGCTAATATGAATTTCTAAAAACTAAATATATATAGTAGGTGAAAGTAATAATCAACTGCTGTGGGCCCGGCAATGTACCAACTGTGCGCGCATCCCTAATAAACCCGAGGTAGCAAATCCCGAATCCATTAGGGTTCTACTAGGTTATCTAAACCTAGGGGCAACTAGGAGCTCATCCCATACTAGGTTATCTAAACCTAGAGGCAACTTGGAGCCTATCCCTGGACTGGAGTCCGGTACAATGCCACTGAAAATAAAATAGTCCTTTATACTTTTCTTTTCTTTCTAATTCTTGCTTTTACTAGGTTATCTAAACCTAGAGGCAACTTGGAGCCTATCCCTGGACCTTGGTCCCAATCATAAACTGGAGCAAGAATTTCTATTCTTTAATGTTTTCTATAGCATTAACTGAACTGAACATTTTAACAAACACCTAACGTGCGTGCTTTTCATAATTTACGATTTCTAATCGTAGAACATACATATAAGGAGATAAAGCATACGGAAAATCGACCGAAACTACTTATACTGCAGGTGAGGGGTACTTACTTCCTGCGCTTGTTCTTACGACTCTAAAGCGTAGGTTTTTGGGAAAAGGAACGATCCTTAGAGTTTCGGAGAGCTTCTAACGAAGAATTCTTCCTCGGAGAGATTCCCTAACGTAGCCTCCTTCTTAAATCCTTGGGATTTTCCCTTGGTTCGCGCGCGCGGGAGAGCGAACGAGAGGAGAGGTCGCGTGCGTGAGGGAGGGCGTCGGCGTCGCTGGGTTGGGAGAAAATTAACCTAAAACTCGTAACTCCCTCTTTTATACTTATGGGGGCGAATTTAACAAATTCTACCTTATCTATTGTTTCCCTTAATCTATTTCAACAAAACCAAATCGCTTTCTTGGTAAGTCCATTCCTCTCTCACATCTTAGGTTTAGGGATCAAATCCCACTTAAACATTTTTTCCTTTTTATCCCTTTTTGTCACTTTCGTTTATGGAAAAATTCTATAAAAATATCCATAAATTCGGAATAAATTCTAAGATATTTCTAAAATTAGTTTTGAGAATTTTCGGGCGTTACAATAAACTATCAAAACATATGAAATCCATACTAGAGTTTGTACTCAACTTTGTCTCTATGCAAAGTTTAAACAAAATCATTACGTTCTACCAATCCAAAACACCAACCACAAGTTTCTATAAGACTTAACCCAAAGATCTCTCCCACGGTTCCGCCGCCACTGAACATCAATGCAAGTCCCGTTCGCCTCCTTAGCTTATGCTTTTTCTTTACCTTTATCTGCAATAGAAGGAAATGCAACTAATAAGCGATTTTCTTAGTAAGTAAATCCTAACTCACAAATCCACGCGATCAATATAAACATGCTCTTTTCAAAGGATGCTCGCTTCAAAATACATGCACTTGGAAATACTTTCTCATGGGAACTTTCATATAATTATCATGCTCAATCATGCTTGACAACATTTACTTGCATTAAAACACTTGCAAACTTAACATTCTCATGATTTCTTTTGAGACTTGAAACTTATATGTTCCCATACTTTAAAACACTAACTGCCTTGCTCTTGCTTTTTAACATGCTTGTAACATAACAACGTTAACCTACATAACAAAACATGTACTTAACTGAAAACACTTACATATACACATATACTTCAAAATAATAATCAACTTTCTAGGCTTGACATTGTACCTGGTATCAATGTACCAATGTGCGCATCCCTAATAGGTTTCGGGGTAGCTAGCCACCGCATCCTATTAGAGCTTCTTTCTAACTTTCTGTGGGCCTCTCATTTGCCCGGTACATGTCACTTTACAAAAGTAAAATACTTTCTTACTCATAATGTTTATACTTATCAAGCTATCTTTTTTTTCATAAATCTGGCACTACAAACCTTTACCTTTCTTACTTAGAACTTTCATCGAGCACCTTGAGTGCCCTTAACCCAAAACTCATTTTTGGGACTTTTCAAGAACTTAGTCTTATCATGCTTAGATTCACATACACAAAACCTACTCAAGTTTATGTTCTATAATAAGAAATATGTCTTCTTGAGAAACTTAAACACACAATTCAAAATAGTCTTAAAGCATGCACTTAGATCACAAAACATAGTTCTACAACAAGAAATTCATGACGAAACTACTTCTATTGCAGTGAGTGATCTACTTACCCCCCTTTGCTTGAAGAAAACTCACTAAGTATATAGTAAAATCTTAGCGTATGACTCCTTTTCTCTTCCTTGCGAGAAACTTCACTCCTTGGCCCTAGGGAAGAAGCCCTAGGTTCTCTACTCAAGAGGAAGAAGAAGGAGGAAGCAAACTCTTGTTTTCTCCCTGTTTTCGCAGCCCCCTTTGCCCCCTGTTTCCGCCGACTCCCATCCCTAAAGGGGGATTTAACGCAACTTAAGCGGAAGTTGAAACACCTCTTCATGAAAAGGACTTACTTACCTATAACATAATTTCGATCCATCCTTTTCTGTGCTTGATACCCCCCAACCTTCCAGCTAGCCGAGCCCGCTTAAGGACTGGCTTGCCGCGTGGTCGCGAGATCAAACCTCCACCCGACCCTTTCCCTTTTCTTTTTATTTTTATTTCAAAAAATTGCCAGAAAATTCAGAAAAATTCCTAATAATTCATGAAAATTATTGGGTGTTACAATCCTCCCTACCTTATAGAAAGTTCATCCTCGAACTTAGAATAGCTCTGGATACCTTTGCCTCATGCTATCTTCTGATTCCCAAGTTGCCTCTTCATACTTCTGATTCAGCCATAAGACTTTTACTAGTGGTACAACTTTGTTCCTCAGCTTCTTATCTGCTCGATCTATTATCTGAATAGGTCGACTCTCATAACTGAGATCTTCTTGAACTTGTACCATCTGTGGCTCAATCACTTGGTTGACATCTGGGATATGCTTCTTTAGCATTGAGACATGGAACACATTGTGTATTGCTGACATCTCTGGAGGTAGCTCCAACTCATAAGCTACTTTGCCAACTCTTTTCGTCACTAGGTAAGGTCCTATGTATCGAGGACTTAGCTTGCCTTTCTTGCCGAATCTCATTACACCCTTCATAGGAGCTACCTTGAGGAAAACTGTATCCCCAACTTCAAACTCTAACGGTCTACGGCGTACATCGGCATAACTCTTCTGCCTACTCTAAGCAGCTTCTATTCTCTGGCGGATGCTCTTTATAGCTTCTGTGGTATCATCTATAAGGTCAGTCTGAGACCCCATTTCTTTCTTCTCACTACCTTCATACCAACAGAGGGAAGATCTACACTTCCTACCATAAAAAGCTTCATAGGGTGTCATACCAATAGTAGCTTGGTAGCTATTGTTGTAGGCAAACTCAACTAAACATAAATATTTGCACCAACTGCCTTTGAAATCTAATGCACAAGCTCTGAGCATATCTTCTAGAATTTAATTCACTCTCTCTGTCTGTCCATCAGTCTGGGGATGGAAAGCTGTGCTAAACTTCAGTTTGGTGCCTAGCGCTGCCTGTACGCACTCCCAAAAGTGTGAAGTGAAACGACTATCTCTATCAGATATAATGGTCTTCGGGACTCCGTGTAGTCGGATCACTTCCTGTACATATAGTTGGGCTAATCTTTCAATCGAATAAGACACTTTGATTGCCAAGAAGTGGGCAGACTTGGTCAATCTGTCTACTATTACCCAAATAGCGTCATAGCCATTAGTTATCTTTGGTAGACCAACTATAAAATCCATGGCTATGTCTTCCCATTTCCACTCTGGAATCTGAATGGGTTGTAGGACACCTCCTGGTCTCTGGTGTTCTGCTTTAACTCTCTGACATGTTAGGCAGGTGCTGACATACTTAGCTATGTCTCTTTTCATTCCGGACCACCAAAATCTTCTTTTCAAGTCCTGGTACATCTTAGTGGAACCAGGGTGCATTGAGTAGGGAGTTCTATGGGCTTCTTCAAGAATCTTCTTTCTCAGCTCTTCACTATTGGGGACACATAAACGGTCACCATAATAGAGTATCCCACTGTCAGATACTCTAAACTCTTTACTTTCTCCTTCTTGTATCTCTTGCTTGATCCTTTGGATATCAGAATCCTCAGCTTGCTCTTTCTGTATATCTTCAAGCAAGGTTGACTCTAGTGTCAATAGAGCTAACTGCCCATAAATGATCTCAACTCCATAACCTACTATTTCATTCTGTAATGGTGGTGATAATGATGACAAGGACATCAAAGTGGCACATGTCTTTCTACTTAGTGCATCTGCTACTTTATTTGTCTTACCAGGGTGGTAAAGGATCTCACAGTCATAATCCTTCACTAACTCAAGCCACCTTCGCTGTCTCATATTGAGGTCTTTTTGAGTGAAGAAATATTTCAGATTCTGGTGATCTGTATAAATCTTGCACTGCACTCTATACAGGTAATGTCTCCATATTTTTAGAGCGAAGACTACAGCTGCCAACTCCAGATCATGAGTGGGGTAATTCTTTTCATAATCCTTGAGTTGCCTGGAAGCATAAGCTATGACTTTGCCTTCTTGCATAAGTACGGCTCCAAGTCCTAACTTTGATGCATCACTGTATATATCAAAGCTCTTATCACCTTCGGGTACTGTAAGAATAGGAGCGCTTGTCAGTCTCTTCTTCAACTCAAGGAAACTCTGCTCACAGTCTTCAGTTCACTCATACTTCTTATTCTTTCTGGTAAGGGTTGTAAGTGGAGAAGCTATCTTTGAAAAGTCTCCTACAAACCTTCTATAGTACCCTGCTAAACCCAGAAAACTTCTGATCTCACTAGCATTCGTTGGTCGACTCTAATTACTAACTGCTTCAATCTTGGCTGGGTCTACCATAATGCCTTCTTTGGAAATGATGTGGCCTAGAAAGGCCACCTGGTCAAGCCAAAACTCACACTTTGAGAATTTGGCGTACAACTCCCTCTGATATAAGGTCTGCAACACTATCTTCAGGTGTTCATCATGTTCTTCCTGAGTCTTTGAATACACTAGGATATCATCAATGAAGACAATGACGAACTTGTCAAGAAAATCCTTGAACACTCGATTCATTAGATCCATAAACTGTAACGCCCGTTTTTTTTTCTTTCCATAAAGCGGCGTTACGTTAACATACTTAGGGCATGTAGACATCATAATGCAGCGGAAACCTTTAACTTACACCTACATGCACTTACTACCATTCCTAGCATCATAACATGGGAACTTGGCATATTAACTTTATACTTAGCATCATATCATACTTAGCATCATGTCATACTTTAGCATCATGTCTACTTAGCATCATGTCATACTGTAGCATCATGTCATAGAGTCACATTCAAGTACTTAGTAGTAAAGGTAAAGTTCTATCATAAGACGAGCAAACATATGGTCTCTTGGCCAAGTCACTATCATACACATGCTGTAATGCCCTCCTGCTGCTTCCTTACTGTTCCCTTGCGTGATCTGCGGTATAAGGAAAATAAGACTATAAGCACACAGGCTTAGTAAGACTCTTTCCTACTCACTAAAATCATTCATCATCTAATCATGAGCACATAAGACATTAACATAGTTAGTGTTTTACTTAGAACATAAACTTTTTCATCACTTAGCATACATTCGTCATGGCATGAACATAACTTAATCACATTCGTAGCTTGGCATAAACATAACCATAAAAACATTTATGACATGGCATAATACTTGGCATAGACATCGACATCGTAAACATTCATAGCATGGCATAATACTTAGCATAGACATAAACATCATCAACATAACCTCATAAACATTCTTAGCATGGACCTAAATAAAATCATGGCATCCTATCTTAGCACAAACCTACTTAAATCATGGCTTCAAAAATTAACATGGGCATAAATAAAATCGTGGCATCCTAACTTAGCATAACCTAATTACATCATGGCATCATAAATAAGCATGGACATAAATAAAAGCATGGCATTCTAACTTAGCCTAAACATAATTAAATCATGACATCCTAAACAAGCATGAACATAAATAAAATCATGGCATTCTAACTTAGCATAAACATAATTAAATCATGGCATCCTAAACTAGCATGAACATAAACAAAATCATGGCATCCTAACTTAGCATAAACATAAATAAATCATGGCATCCTAAACTAGCATGAACATAAATAAAATCATGGCATTCTAACTTAGCATAAACATAATTAAATCATGGCATCCTAAACTAGCATGAACATAAACAAAATCATGGCATCATATATTAGCATAAACATACATAAAATCATTTGCATAAACATACCTTGCATAAACTTACTTTGCATAATACTCTTATCATAAATATAATGCATAACATGGATGGATGCATGTGGCAATTGCATATATATATATATAAGGATGCTTAATCTTTAAAAACATGCTTTTAAATACTTTAACATAATCATAACATTCATTGGGCCCTGGCTTGTACCACATTCATTCATCATATGCGCGCATCCCTAAGTAAATACGAGGTAGCTAATCTCGACCTACTAGGGTAAGGACAGCTTCATCGGTAGTCCCGAACCGTAAGGACAGCTTCATCAGTAGTCCCGAATCGTGGACAGCTTCATCGGTAGTCCAGAACCGTGGACCTTACTTAGGTCCGGTACAAGCCCATAAAATAAAATAAAATGCTTTCACATGCTTCTTCATTCATAATCATTCATAGCATATTCATTCATTCATCATACTTTCATCATACTTAACATCATCGTTATGCCTTGAAGGCATGAACTTTAACTTCATTCATCATTTTCATTCTTAAACATGGCATATGTACACATCATTCATAAAGCATGACATACATACAATTTATTCATAAACATGGCATACCTTCATATCATTCATAAGACATGGCATACATACATATTATTCATAAAACATGGCATACATACATATCATTCATAGATCATGGCACATGTCTTAAACATTTATGACCTAATCATATAATTCATGACATATAAACTAATGGTTTGGTTAACATAAAAATTCTTCCATCTTACTTAAACATACCTCTTAGTAACCTATACACAAGCATCTTGGTAGGTTTAACCCAACCCTAGCCCTAGGTTATGTCCTTGGCCGAAAGTCCCCAAGGAACCCTAGGTCCATGAGCCTTCACATAACTTCCCAAACAACATCTCATACACATATACTAGGCCATAAGAACCCTTTGATTCCATACTTAAGGCCAACCCTAATCCTTTAGCCCTAATCTTACTCTTGGCCAAAACTTCAAGGCCATGGGGGTATGGAAAAATTCCATTAAAAATCCCAAATCAATTGTTAAATACCAACCATACCTTACCATAGGGTCATTGGGGCCCTTACTTGAAATAAGTCCTAACTTTCCACCCTATTAGGGTACTTGGCCGAAACCTATAGGGTCTCTAGGCCATGTGAAACATTCACATAAACACCCTCCATCTCCCTTATATCATGATAAAACATAAAACATATACTTGAGGTTTTAAACCCAACCCTACACATGAGTTCTTGATGTTGGCCGAAACCCTAGGGTATTCTAGGGTACCCCAAAAATACCCAAAAATTATATTTAATCTCTAAACATCATGAGAGAACATTAAACAACATTATCAAGATTTTTAGCATCATCATGGACCCTAAAACATTGTGGCCGAAACCCATAGGGTCTCTAGGGTGCTTGGTTTTCTTTCTTTGTTTCTTTTAACATCAAATCCCAAAAATCAACCAATATATCATGCTAAAAACATAAGGAACTGTTATACCATAGGTGAGGGAGTCATACCTTAGTTGATCTTGATTTTAAAACCTTAAAAGAGAAGGAAATGGTAAGATCTTTGGACCCTTGAACCCCCTTGTCCTTGTATCCTTGGAAAACCCTTAGATCTTGGAGATGAGACCTTCTTGTGGAGTTTTTCCAAGGGAAACTCTCCTTGTGGTGTTCGGCTAGGATGAGGGAAGGAGGAGGAAGAAAATGCCAAGTGATGGAAAGAAAAGGAAACTCCCAAACCCCCCTCTTTATAACCCATTAAGGAGGTAAATGAAGAGTCTCTCCATGACCCTTCATCTTCTTCGAAGACTTAACCAATATCCACTTCATTCCCTCATAACATTCCCTTGCTAGGTGAGTTGGTTAAAGCATACATGGTTGTACAAGAGGTCCAAGGTTCAATCCTTGGTAGATGCACAATTTTTTTTCCCACTTATTTTCTTTTATTTTCCTAGTATTTTCGAAAATCCCTTAAAAATTCCCCCATAATTATGTTAATATTTCTCATTAAAATCCCTTTATATTTATGTAAATTTTCACCTAAAATCTACCAATAATTATGGTACTAAAAAGCCCATATAAGGCCCATTAGTGCCCTTTTTCCCAATTTAAATGAGAAAACATGAATTTTCTAGGCCAAAGTTCGCATCAATATTTCTAGGTTCCTCCGAAAATCATCTAGACATGCTTAATATTTTAAGGAAATATTAAGAGAATTTTCGGGTCGTTACATAAACGTCGCAGGGGCATTTGTCACTCCAAAGGGCATGACCACAAACTCGTAGTGCTCATATCTTGTACTGAAAGCAGTCCTTGGCACATCACTCTCCTTCACTTTGAGTTGATGGTAACCTGATCGCAGATCTATTTTGGAGAACACTGTGGCTCCCTTCAACTGATCGAATAAATGATCTATCCTTGGCAAGGGATATATGTTCTTTATGGTTACCTTATTCAAGGCTCGATAATCTATGCACATTCGCATGGATCCATCTTTCTTCTTGACGAACAACATAGGAGCTCCCTAGGGTGAATGACTAGGGCGGATGAAACCCTTGTTGAGAAGTTCTTGTAACTGTTCTTGCAGCTCTTTCAGTTCTGCTGGTGTCATGCGATAAGGTGCCTTTGAAATTGGGTTGGTTCTTGAACCAACTCAATTTCAAATTCAATTTCTCGATTGGGAGGGAGTCCTGGTAACTCTTCAGGAAACACCTCCAGATAGTCACAGACTACCCTCACTTCCTCTTTCTTTAATCCTTCTCTTTGACTTGCATCTACTATATGAGCTAGAAAACCAGAACACCCCTTCTCTAACATTCTCTGAGCTTGTAAGGTAGATAAGAACCTTTTTGTCTTTCTCTTTGGGTCTCCAATAAACTCGAATGGAGGTTCTGCTTCTGGTGTGAACTTGACTTTTCTCTTGCGGCAGTCTATAGAAGCATTGTACTTGCTCAAGAAGTCCATCCATAAAATAACATCGTAATCCTTCATCTCAAGGACTACCAAGTCACTGTAGAGCTCTCGGTTGGAAATCCAGATTGGTACTGCCCTCAGCCTCTCAGTAGAGGCCATTACTTCCCCCGATGGTAAAGTTGTTAAGAACTCCTGACTCAATCTTTCTGGTGGGATCCCTAGCTTCTTAGAGAAAAACATGGATACAAAGGAATGGGTTGCCCCAGTATCGAATAACACAACAGCATATTGGGATGAGATGAGTATTCGGCCTGTGACCATAGTAGGAGAATTTGCCGCCTCTTCCTTGGTGATGGTGAAAATCCTGGCGTTGGTCGTGGCTGGTGGGGCTTCCATTCTCACTTGACTGAAATAGGGTCCCTCCATTGCTGTCTGCATCTGGTGCAACTGGGCTGATCCACCCCCGTACTGAAGGAGCTGTGGTGGAGGTGGCTTTGCTTTAGGACAAGCCTTGGCCAGGTGCCCTACTACTCCACAGATATAACATCCGCCAATACTCGACCGGTTAGGGCAAGCCTTCATCATATGTCCTTCTGCTCCGCAAATATGGCATCCACTCATGCCCTGACGACATACTCCGGGATGCATCTTCCCACATTTGGGCAAGGGGAATACTTGAGCTGCTTGCTTAATGAGCCCCCTTTATTGCCCACAGATGACTTCTGGTCCCACTGCTTCCTCTTGCCTGAATTTCCTTTCCAATTTTGTTGGTTTTGAGGATTTCCTTGGGACTTCTGGGCTGACACCTGTTGTTGTTGCACACGTGTGGCCTTTATACTATTTAAGTAGTGTTCAGTGATCAAAGCACTACTTACTAGTTCTTCCGAAGTCTGCGGTCTATTACCACCGCCGCCCACATTCAGAGCTATCTGAGGCCTCAGCATCTTGAGCATTAACATGACCCTTTCCTTTTCCTTGCTATCTAACTCCGGGCACAAGCGAGCTAGTCGATTAAACTTCTTCACGGCTTCATCTACCTACAATTCTCCTTGACGGAACTCCGTGAATTCATTGTAGTGTTTGTTCGTTACCTTCATATGAAAGTACTCCTCCAAGATCTCTACTTCAAAGTTGGCCCAGGTCATCTGACTCACATTTCTCTTTGCCTTCACTCTTTCCCACCACATCCTGGCATCTCCAGTAAGGTAGAAGGATGTGCACTTTATTTTCTCCACCTCAGGCCAGTCCAGTAGCTCCATTATACTTTCCACCGTTTTGAACCATGCCTGAGCATCCCATGGTTCACTTGTGCCCGAAAAATTCTCAGGCTTTAGTCTTTGCCACTGGATCAGATATGCCTCTTGTCTTACTTCTCTTGCCAGAGGTACTGGGGGAACCTCTGTCGCCACTGGTGCCACTACTTGCGCCACTGGAGGGGTAGCAGGGGTGGCCTGCTGATTAGCCATCAAGGTGGCAATGACTTGCTGCTGTTCAGTAAGTTGCCACTGAAGCTGGGCCACCACTCCTTGAAGGTCTGATGGTGGTACTGACTCCGTTGACTCCTGTTCTCTAGGAGCTTGCTCCTCATTTCGGACAATTCTGGGACGTCCTCTTGCCATTCTCTTGTTAGTAATATGAGAAAAGTGTCCTTAGGCAATCGCCTTATGATTGTAATCATTTACTTTAATAAATGAATATTCACTATTTGAGTATACATGTTCGTGTACTTGATTGAGATCTTAAACTCATTTACTGAATGTCCGCAATACAATTCACAGCATGAGAGAATTTGTGATGAATTCACAACTAGTGATTATCTCTACATGTGCAATTATGAAGTATTGAAATTGTCCCTAGTCGATGAATTGATAAATACGGACACTATCAATTCTGTTGAGACTAGCATGGGTTATTCTCTAATCAGCTGATTCTCACTGGCTGGTGACATTGGGATGTCCGGAGATAAACATGAATGCTAGTTAAGGCAACTAGTTCATTGGAGTGACTGGCTGTAAAACTTCATATGGTAATCTACATATAGATATGTCAATGAAGTTCTTACTGCAGCTTAAGTGCGATGTTCCTTTGACTTGCGGTGTTCAAGTCATCTTGGTCATGAAGACTTATACTTTGACATCTTAAGCAAGCATCTCCAAGGAGGTGTGGACCCAGGATGATTGGGTATAAGCCGAAGTGCCCGAAGATGTTTGAACAGCCTACAAAGGATTCACCACTCCTTGCGAGGAGATGTATACCCAAGGCCTATCGTCGGATTGTTACTCGAAGCCTCTGGCCAGAGCATCACATGTTCCGAGTATGAATCTCTCAGAAACATGAGAGTAATTAGAATCCGTTGGACGAGAAAGACATTACTTGGGCTAGGTGTGACGTAGTCAGCGTAGTGGGGACTGACACACATAGACCGTGTCCTGAACCAAGTGGGTATAAGATGGTGAAGGGAATGAGGCACGATTCATTAGAGCTGCTGAAGGGTTTCAGAATAATTTCTGAGGTCAACCGTTGATCTTTCGATTAATTGGGGATCATGATGTACTACTAGGTGCCACTCATGATCGTTATATAATTGATGAATTATAGACGGCCAACATAAATCGAAAGCCTATTTAGTCACACGCACTATGAGTAATCCGAGGGATTTAAAATGAGTTGAAAATTGGATTTTCCGATCAAGAGAGATAAGTCGAATCTGAATTTTCAGAGATGCATCAGAAGCATAAAATGGTTAAGTCTTTTGAAGACTTATTGAACGAATTAAATGAGTTTAATTCGTGGGGTCATGGCTTGGGTTTGGCCGGCCAAAGAGTGTTCCCACCCTCTTTGTTTGGCCGGCCACATTAAAAGGGGAAAACCAAATTGTTTGGTTCAAATTATAAAATAAACCGAGCGCGGTTTGTTTTATAAAATTATGGATAAAGAAATTTATATAAAGAAATTTATATAAACAGATTTATTTTTCATGGAAATTAAAATGAACTATGGATTGATTTATTTTATTTTATAAAATCAATAATAGATTGAGTTACCATGATAAAGAAATTTATCTAAAGAAATTTATATAAAGAAATTTATATAAAGAAGTTTATATAAAGAAATTTCTTTCCATAAGAAAAGGGAGACATGGTTGTTTTTATTGTAAATTAAATTATGATAAAAACTTGGCATGATGGAATAATTCATAGAAAAATTTATATGATAAATTTCTTATGAAAATTTATTCCATAAAAAGGAGACTTGGCGGTAGAGAGGCTACTATATAAAGGAACCAAGGCAAGGTTTGATTCTTAATCCAAGAGATCTAGGAATAAGCCCTCTCTCTCTCTCCTTCTCTCCCTCTCCCCTATCTACGGCATTGAACGGAAGTGGAGTCTCTTCTCCATCTCGTGCATGCAATTAATCCCTTTCGAGGCGATTAATTGCTCAAGGGAGCAGATGCCATGCAATTAATCTCCATGGGATTAGATGCCATGCAATTAATCTCCATGGGATTAATGGCTCAAGGGAGCAGGTTGTTTAATGGTGTCGTAGCCTGCTTCAAGGTGGGGTGAGCCAGCAGCCTGCTTCAAAGGTGGCGTGAGCCATCAGCTTGTTTCCAGAGGCGTCAGCGATCTTCTTGCCGTGAGCTTCAGCCACCCTTGGCCACCAAGCAGCTGCCGTAAGAAGAAGAAGAAGCGGGCGCAACTCCTTCATTCCCGGAATATTGATTCCGTTCTTCGTTTGGTGGTTAGTCTTCCCATCTCTCTCTTGGTATTCTTGTCGTGCCTTTGGAGAATCTAGTAGTTCTTGTCGGCACGAAACTCGTGTCTTTGCGAAGTCATCCCGAAGAAAACTCGGCGTGGACGCGAATAGAGGCGGAGCTTCCGAGGGACGCTTACGGTTAGATCTCGTCCCTTTCTTCGAGTTACGCGAGGTATTAAGTAAATTAGTTTACTTTCTGCAAAATTTTAATATATGATCATGTCTACATAATATAAGGTTGCATGCTTAGATGTACGGTTAAATAATTTGTGAAATTATTTATGCTAAATCTTCCGCTGCACGTAATTAAATTTTAAAATTACGAACCTGCATCCATGTCAACATGCACCCGGTCCCAACAGTGGTATCAGAGCCGGTTAGTGTTCGACATAATCATATAATTGTTTTGCGGAAAACTTTGTCATGATCTCAATTTTGAAAAATTTTCCAATTATGGAAACTTTCCAATTATGATAAATTTTAGATTTAGGAATTTCAAAATTTGGAAATCCTCATGAAATGTCGCAAACTTTTGAAATATCCTAGTTTCTGAAATTTTATGATAATTGTGAAAACTTCCCATTTTTGGAAACTTTCCAATTTTTGGAAATTTCCTATTTTGGAAATTTTCCAATTTTTGGAAATATGTAAGTTTTCTTTGTACCAGAAACTTATAATTATTCTGAAAACCTATTATGAAATCTCGCAATTTTGGGCACTTTCTCTCAAAGAAAGTCTAGACAAATTTATGGATCATTAATTGACAAATAAATTCGAATTGGTTTTAAATTATCAACAAAATTCTTTATTTTGGATTGAGCCTCGGGGAGCCGTCCAATTTAAAGTTAGTTGTTGTAATTTAATTTCCTATTTTTGAATAAAATTGTCATGTTTAATTTGGTTACGCCTCGGGGAGCGGACCAAATTAGATTTACAACAAATTCTTTTTTTTTGGGTATCTGAGCCTCGTGGAGCCACCCAAAGAAAATATTTTGTTGTAATTAATAAATCCATAAATAAAATATGTAATCAAATCTTGGAAATTTTGAGGTGATTCTCAAACGATAATTTCCTTATTTGATTTAAGAGGTGATGCTCTTACATATTGTTGTCTCCATAATTAATTAGGAAAATGGTTTCCTATAGAGTTTTCTTAAATAAGATTTTCATGAAAATAATATGTAGTTGAATTAAGAGAATCTGTCTCTTAATTTAATAAGATTTGATTTAGAGAAATCAAAGTCTTAAACATATTATTTCCGAAATTGATTATGACAATTTAGGAAATTGTTTCCCAAAACAAT
Organism: Boesenbergia rotunda; assembly: GCA_024364735.1. Lineage (NCBI taxonomy): Eukaryota > Viridiplantae > Streptophyta > Magnoliopsida > Zingiberales > Zingiberaceae > Boesenbergia > Boesenbergia rotunda. The sequence continues at coordinate 120,331 of JAGFNQ010000151.1, read as the reverse complement.
TCCTTGAATAAAGTATGAAATTAGAATTAGGAAATCCGGTTCCTAATTCAATTAATGAGACTTGATAAATTAAGTCACATACATACATTATTAAGGAAATCGTTAGTACATGACATAATTATATGTCATGAATGTGCTTTGAAAAGAAGGATGAGACCCAAAACCCCTTACAAAATATTAAGGCCAACACCTTCCATTAATATGGTTAGAAGAGGAGTTTTGTTTCTCGTTTGGGTTGATGGACACATCCATGCCCGGCTTGAACCTCAACATGTTCAAACCATGGAATTAGTTTATGATAAATATAGTTGGAGTCAGATGTCAATCCTTAGTTTTGGTTGTTGGACACATCCAAGCCTGACTAAACGGTTGAATGAGCTCCAACCATATTAAAACTATTTCTTGATTAATGGGTCAACCTTAAGCTTGGAGCATCGATTTGTTGTGCCACAGCCAAGGTCGATGTAAAGAGAGGTGCAGTTGGGCGCTATGTATATTGTTGCATACTTGTTAATGAGTTAACAACCCAATGATTTATGCAAACATTCAATTAGTTGATAGCATAAAGTGATAGTTACATATATGTGATATGTAATCGGTATAATTACCTACCTTCATAGCTAAGAATAACTTGATGGCCACAGCCATGGTTGTTCTTATCTATGGTTGGATATCAACCTATTTGGAGATGTTCCTACGATCTCCCGAATTGATAAAAAGGGTTATTCAATTCGAAAAATAAATAGGATTTAATCAATGTATGTTGATGCATTCTTTATCATTCTTCTCACATAAGCTCAATTTGTATTTCTAGGATAATCACTTGATCATGTATTCTCTGAATTTGCGTTCCATTTTGGACACCAATAAGTTAACTAAGACCAAAAAGAATGAAAAGGCACCAAAAGGCACTTGCCATCACTGTGGCAAGGAGGGACACTGGCAAAGAAACTGCAAGGTTTATCTTGAGTCCTTGAAGAAGAAGGCATCCGATGCCCCATCCTCTTCAGGCATCTTCATTATTGAATGTCACTCTATTTCCTCGTACACCTGGGTACTTGATACTGGGTGTAGCTCACATATATGTAATGACATACAGGGGCTAAGGAATAGAAGAAGACTCGTCAAGGGAGAAGCGAATTTGCGAGTTGGAAATGGAGCAAAGATTGCTGCTATTGCGATCAGAACATATTTGCTAAAGCTCCCTACTGGACTTGTCTTAGAATTGGATAATTGTTATTTTGTTCCTTCGTTAATAAAGAACATTGTATCTATTTCATGCTTGAATGAAAAGGGTTACCATTTAACTTTTAGTAACAATTGTTGTTACATAACTTTAAATGGTGTTCTTTATGGGACTGAAACTTTATGCAATGGTATCTACACGTTAGATTTATCCGGTGACGTTTTCAATATCGAAGTTAGCAACAAAGGTGCTCGAATAGATAATCGAATAGACTCCTATACGTGGCATTGTCGTCTTGGCCATGTAAGTAAGAAACGCATGACCAAATTACACCGATGTGGAATTTTGGAATCATTTGAACCCGGTTCATTTGATACATGCGAATCATGCTTAAAAGGCAAGATGGCCAAATTACCCTTTTCCGGAAAAGGTAATCCAGTGGGAGAATTGCTTGGTCTAATACATACTGATGTATGTGGACCAATGCCAACTCCTGCACAAGGAGGCTATAGCTACTTCATTACCTTTATCGATGATCACTCACGATTCGGGTATATGTTCTTGATGAAACACAAATCTGAAGCTTTTGAGAAATTCAAAGAGTTCAGAAATGAAGTAGAGAAACAGCTTGACAAAAGTATTAAGATACTTCGATCCGATCGGGGTGGTGAATACTTAAGTCAAGAGTTTCAAGATTATCTTAGGGACAATGGGATATTGTCTCAATGGACTCCGCCATATACACCACAGCATAATGGTGTATCTGAGAGGCGTAACCGAACCTTGATAGACATGGTTAGATCTATGATGAACCATGCAACTCTTCCAAAATCCTTTTGGGGCTATGCGCTCAAGGCAGCTGTTTACTTGCTAAACAGAGTCACGACCAAGGTAGTCTCTACTACTCCATATGAGACGTGGAATAGTAAGAAACCTCACTTAACTCACCTTAAGATATGGGGTTGTCCTGCTTATGTGAAGCGGACTGTATCAGACAAATTGGATGCTAAGTCTGATAAATGTCTATTTATTGGATACCCTAAGGAAACAAAGGGTTACCAATTCTATCATCCCTTGGAACAAAAGGTGTTTGTTTCAAGGCATGCTGTATTTCTGGAAAAAGAATTTCTTTTACAAGAAAACAGTGGGAGTAGTATTGAACTTGAAGAAGTTCAAGAAAATCCAATAGACATTACAGAGACACCTAGTCTAAACCACAACCAATAACTCATAATGATGAGCTATCAGTTGAACCTAAAACAACACCACTTCTTCGTAGATCTGATAGGACACGCAATATTCCAGAGAGATATGGATTTCTTGTAAGTGAATCGAACGACGTGTTACTCATTAGCGATGATGAACCTATCAGTTATGATGATGTTCTGAAAAGTTCAGAAAGGGACAAATGCTTGAAGCCATGAAGTCGGAAATGGATTCCATGTACGAAAATCAAGTATGGGACTTGGTTAACCTACCTGAAGGGATTAAGCCCATAGGGTGCAAGTGGGTTTTCAAGAAGAAAACCAACATGGAAGGTAATGTTGTTACCTTTAAGGCTAGACTAGTGGCTAAAGGATATCGTCAGAAACAAGGAATTGATTATGACAAAACCTATTCGCCAGTAGCTATGCTTAAATCCATTCGGATGCTCCTGGCCATAGTAGCTCATTATGATTATGAGATATGGCAAATGGATGTGAAAACAGCTTTCCTTAATGGAAACTTGCTTGAGGATGTATACATGATACAACCTGAAGGTTTCACATCGGTTGATAAAACAAAAATATGCGAGCTTCGACGATCCATATATGGACTGAAGCAAGCATCCAGGAGCTGGAACATCCGTTTTGATGAGACAATCAAAGAGTTTGATTTCTCACAAAATCCTGACGAACCTTGTGTGTACAAGAAGGTTAGTGGGAGTACAGTCGTATTCCTAGTATTATATGTCGATGACATATTACTTATAGGAAACGATATATCATTCTTACAGTCGGTTAAAATTTGGTTGTCCAAAACTTTCTCCATGAAAGACCTGGGAGAAGCAACCTATATCCTTGGGATTAGAATCTATAGAGATAGATCAAAACGATTGCTTGGTCTTTCGCAGTCTACATATATAGACCGAGTGCTAAAAAGGTATAGCATGTCGGAATCCAAGAAAAGTTACCTTCCCATCAGGCATGGGATCAACCTTTCAAAGTCTATGTGTCCACGCACAGAAGACGAGAGGATTTGCATGAATAAGATTCCTTATGCATCCGCGATAGGATCTATCATGTATGCTATGTTATGTACTAGGCCCGACGTATCGTATGCTCTGAGCGTCACGAGCAGATACCAGTCTGATCTAGGAATGGATCATTGGGCGGCTGTCAAGGCAATCCTTAAGTACTTAAGAAGAACTAAGGATGTGTTCCTAATATATGGAGAAGGAGATATGGTAATACGTGGGTATACAGATGCCAGTTTCCAGACAGATAAGGATGACTCCAAATCTCAGTCTGGATACGTATTTACTTTGAATGGAGGCGCAATAAGTTGGAAGAGTTCCAAGCAGGACACTATAGCGATTCTACCACGGAAGCGGAATACATTGCGGCTTCGGAAGCAGCAAAAGAAGCAGTCTGGATTAAGAAGTTTGTCTCGAAACTTGGTGTGGTTCCATCCATTGATGAAGCAATACCGGTTTACTACGACAACAATGGAGCTATTGCATAAGCAAAGGATTCAAGGTCTCATCAGCGATCCAAACATGTGCTTCGCCGCTATCATCTGATCAGAGAGATTATAAGTAGGAATGATACACAAATTGAGAAAATTCCCACTGAAAGGAATTTAGCGGATCCTTTAACTAAGGCCTTGCCTCAAAGCAAGTTTGAGGGTCATGTTAGAGCCTGTGGTATTGGATACCGTAGCGATTGGCATTAGGCCAAGTGGGAGTTTGTTAGCAATATGAGAAAAGTGTCCTAAGGCAATCGCCTTATGATTGTAATCATTTACTTTAATAAATGAATATTCACTATTTGAGTATACATGTTTGTGTATTTGATTGAGATCTTAAACTCATTTACTGAATGTCCGCAATACAATTCACAGCATGAGAGAATTTGTGATGAATTCACAACTAGTGATTATCTCTACATGTGCAATTGTGAAGTATTGAAATTGTCCCTAGTCGATGAATTGATAAATACGGACACTATCAATTCTGTTGAGACTAGCATGGGTTATTCTCTAATCAGCTGATTCTCACTGGCTGGTGACATTGGGATGTCCGGAGATAAACATGAATGCTAGTTAAGGGAACTAGTTCATTGGAGTGACTGGCTGTAAAACTTCATATGGTAATCTACATATAGATATGTCAATGAAGTTCTTACTACAGCTTAAGTGCGATGTTCCTTTGACTTACGGTGTTCAAGTCATCTTGGTCATGAAGACTTATACTTTGACATCTTAATCAAGCATCTCCAAGGAGGTGTGGACCCAGGATGATTGGGTATAAGCCGAAGTGCCCGAAGATGTTTGAACAACCAACAAAAGATTCACCACTCCTTGCGAGGAGATGTATACCCAAGGCCTATCGTCGGATTGTTACTCAAAACCTCTGGCCAGAGCATCACATGTTCCGAGTATGAATCTCTCAGAAACATGAGAGTAATTAGAATCCGTTGGACGAGAAAGACATTACTTGGGCTAGGTGTGACGTAGTCAGCCTAGTGGGAACTGATACACATAGACCGTGTCCTGAACCAAGTGGGTATAAGATGGTGAATGGAATGAGGCACAATTCATTAGAGCTGCTAAAGGGTTTCAGAATAATTTTTGAGGTCAACCGTTGATCTTTCGATTAATTGGGGATCATGATGTACTACTAGGTGCCACTCATGATCGTTATATAATTGATGAATTATAGACGGCCAACATAAATCGAAAGCCTATTTAGTCACATGCACTACGAGTAATCCGAGGGATTTAAAACGAGATAAAAATTGGATTTTCTGATCAAGAGAGATAAGTCGAATCTGAATTTTCAGAGACGCATCAGAAGCATAAAATGGTTAAGTCTTTTGAAGACTTATTGAACGAATTAAATGAGTTTAATTTGTGAGGTCATGGCTTGGGTTTGGCCGACCAAAGAGGGTTCCCACCCTCTTTGTTTGGCCGGCCACATTAAAAGGGGAGAACCAAATTGTTTGGTTCAAATTATAAAATAAATCGAGCGCGGTTTGTTTTATAAAATTATGGATAAAGAAATTTATATAAAGAAATTTATATAAACGGATTTATTTTTCATGGAAATTAAAATGAACCATGGATTGGTTTATTTTATTTTATAAAATCAATAATAGATTGATTTACCATGATAAAGAAATTTATCTAAAAAAATTTATATAAAGAAATTTATATAAAGAAGTTTATATAAAGAAATTTCTTTCCATAAGAAAAGGGAGACATGGTTGTTTTTATTGTAAATTAAATTATGATAAAAACTTGGCATGATGGAATAATTCATAGAAAAATTTATATGATAAATTTCTTATGAAAATTTATTCCAAAAAAGGAGACTTGGCGGTAGAGAGGCTACTATATAAAGGAACCAAGGCAAGGCTTGATTCTTAATCCAAGAGATCTAGGAATAAGCCCTCTCTCTCTCTCCTTCTCTCCCTCTCCCCTATCTACGGCGCCGAACGGAAGTGGAGTCTCTTCTCCATCTCGTGCATGCAATTAATCCCTTTCGAGGCGATTAATTGCTCAAGGGAGCAGATGCCATGCAATTAATCTCCATGGGATTAGATGCCATGCAATTAATCTCCATGGGATTAATGGCTCAAGGGAGCAGGTTGCTTAATGGTGTCGTAGCCTTCTTCAAGGTGGGGTGAGCCAGCAGCCTGCTTCAAAGGTGGCGTGAGCCATCAGCTTGTTTCCAGAGGCATCAACGATCTTCTTGTCGTGAGCTTCAGCCACCCTTGGCCACCAAGCAGCTGCCGTAAGAAGAAGAAGAAGCGGGCGCAACTCCTTCCTTCCCGGAATATTGATTCCGTTCTTCGTTTGGTTGTTAGTCTTCCCATCTCTCTCTTGGTATTCTTGTCATGCCTTTGGAGAATCTAGTAGTTCTTGTCGGCACGAAACTCGTGGCTTTGCGAAGTCATCCCGAAGAAAACTCGGCGTGGACGCGAATAGAGGCGGAGCTTCCGAGGGACGCTTATGGTTGGATCTCGTCCCTTTCTTCGAGTTACGCGAGGTATTAAGTAAATTAGTTTACTTTCTGCAAAATTTTAATATATGATCATGTCTACATAATATAAGGTTGCATGCTTAGATGTACGGTTAAATAATTTGGGAAAGTATTTATTCTAAATCTTCCGCTGCACATAATTAAATTTTAAAATTACGAACCCGCATCCATGTCAACCTGCACCCGATCCCCAACATCTCTTACTCTATAGTGTAAAGAAAATAAAAGCTCATCATCTCTTACTAACTTACTTCATTATCTCCATGCACATATTAGCATATAATAATACTAACATACTTCCTTATCATCATGCACTTACTGATACTAGCAGTCAATAATGAACAGCATACAAAACTACAACATATGAACTTCTTACTTGGCAGGCGGCAGGATTGATACATGATGTCAGTGTGGCGGAAGGATGGAACTTGGCTCTGATACCACTCTGTGACGACCCGACTTCTCTTTCTTAAGGCGGACGTCACTTTTACTTAACCTTAACTTTACCTTATCCTTAGCCTTAGGTTACGACTACTTGACTTCCCTTAATTTGCTCTGAATTTTTTTTTTAATGGCACTAGTCGACTGCTAGAAGGCCAGTCGACTAGTGTCAGCCACAGAAGCTTTCTGTGCATGGCACCAGTCGACTGGCATCTTGGCAGTCATATGGCAGTCGACTGGTATCTGAACCAGTCGACTGGCACGCCTGAAAGCTGCAGTTTTAGACCTTGGAAATCCTTTTAAGGGTAGATAATTCATACACATCCAAAGCATATAGATAAATAACTCCAAATCTATACTTTATATTATTGGTGCAGAATGCACCCAAGTCAAACCTATGTTTTGATAACGGCAACAGAGGTCAAAAGTTAAGTCTTACTTGTTTTCTAACATGTTGCTCTAGTGTGCAGGAAAAGTCCTAGCGAAGGACTGCTAGGCACTGGCGAAGGAATGCCAGGGTAAAAAGCCCTAGCGAAGGACTGCTAGGCACTGGCGAAGGAACGCCAGAGTCAAAAGCCCTAGCGAAGGACTGCTAGGCGCCAGGCGAAGGACAGCCTGGGACTGAAGCCCTAGCGAAGGAATGCTAGGCACCGGGCGAAGGGCAGCTCGGTATCCAAGACCTGACAAAGGACCGTCAGGCAAAAGTCCAACCAGAGGAACGGTTAGCATCAGGTAAATTCTCCCGAGAGGAGTAGGTGAGGACGCGTTCCCCGTCGAGGGAACAGTAGGCGTCGGTTCGACCTAGGGTTCCATTTTAGAGGCCCAAAGTCAGAACCAAGACAGCTAAGGCTGTATAAACTAACCACTTAATGTCTTGTTGTGTTTTGGACTAACCCTGGATGCAGGACCGAAGGAACGAGTGTCTGCAGCTCAGAGAGCCTCAAAGGAGTGAGGCAACAGCTGACCAGGGCGCCCGGAGTGTCCCGGGCGCCCCCAAGGTGAACACAAAACACATAAGTAAAAAGCAGCTTCAAACAGTACAACTCCCGGGCGCCCCCTGCGCTCCAGGCGCCCCCTGCGCTGCGGGCGCCCCCAGCGCTGCGGGCGCCCCCAACATCAACTGTCGAAGCAACTCTCTTTGAAGCCAGATAACACTTTGACCCGGTCAATCCGGGTGCCCCGAGCGCTCCGGGCGCCCCGGTCAAAGCTGATCCCGAAGATAAAGGGATCAGACGCTGACCGAGACTTTGGCGGATCAAAGGCCACGTGGGGGGCGCCCCCGACGTCCCGGGCGCCCCCAGGCCCTATATAAAGGGCCCTCAACCAAGGCTTCAGAACATCAATTCACTCAACGTCTCAAAGCTCTTCTGCTCTCGCGCCATGCTCCGGAAACCTTCCAACTCGAGCCGACGACGTCCCGCTGCTCCGAAAAAGTCGATCTACTTCGGACGTCAGTAAAGAAGAGCGTTCTATTTTTTATTATTTACTGCACTTATTCTGTAATCAAATCTTGTAAACTGTTTGCGCCGTATATAGAATTGCCCAAAGTAAACGGTCAACGACAGTGGGCCTTGGAGTAGGAGTCGACACAGGCTCCGAACCAAGTAAAATCGACTATGTCTCTGTGTTGTGATTTTTAATTTCCGCTGCATACTTGCTCTAAAATTTCCGAAAAACGATTTCCGATATTCACCCCCCCTCTATCGGTTTTCTCGATCCAACATATACTAGTTTTATAAACATCTTAGCAACCCAAAACAAACTCATTAACTTGCAATTAGGATCTCTGCGGAAGTTAATAAACTATCAAAACATATGAAATCCATACTAGAGTTTGTACTCAACTTTGTTTCTATGCAAAGTTTAAACAAAATCATTACGTTCTACCAATCCAAAACACCAACCACAAATTTCTATAAGACTTAACCCAAAGATCTCTCCCACGGTTCCGCCGCCACTTAACATCAATGCAAGTCCCGTTCGCCTCCTTAGCTTATTCTTTTTCTTTACCTTTATCTGCAATAGAAGGAAATGCAACTAATAAGCGATTTTCTTAGTAAGTAAATCCTAACTCACAAATCCATGCGATCAATGATAAACATGCTCTTTTCAAAGGATGCTCGCTTCAAAATACATGCACTTGGAAATACTTTCTCATGGGAACTTTCATATAATTATCATGCTCAATCATGCTTGACAACATTTACTTGCATTAAAACACTTGCAAATTTAACATGCTCATGATTTCTTTTGAGACTTGAAACTTATACGTTCCTATACTTTAAAACACTAACTGACTTGCTCTTGCTTTTTAACATGCTTGTAACATAACAACGTTAACCTACATAACAAAACATGTACTTAACTGAAAACACTTACATATACTCATATACTTCAAAATAATAATTAACTTTCTAGGCCTTGACATTGTACCTGGTATCAATGTACCAATGCCTAATAGGTTTCGGGGTAGCTAGCCACCGTACCCTATTAGAGCTTCTTTCTAACTTTCTGTGGGCCTCTCATTTGCCCGGTACATGTCACTTTACAAAAGTAAAATACTTTCTTACTCATAATGTTTATACTTATCAAGCTATCTTTTTTTTCATAAATCTGGCACTACAAACCTTTACCTTTCTTACTTGGAACTTTCATCGAGCACCTTGCGTGCCCTTAACCCAAAACTCATTTTTGGGACTTTTCAAGAACTTGGTCTTATCATGCTTAGATTCACATACACAAACCCTACTCAAGTTTATGTTCTATAATAAGAAACATGTCTTCTTGAGAAACTTAAACACACAATTTAAAATAGTCTTAAAGCATTCACTTAGATCACAAAACATAGTTCTACAACGAAAAATTCATGACGAAACTACTTCTATTGCAGTGAGTGATCTACTTACCCCCCTTTGCTTGAAGAAAACTCACTAAGTATCTAGTAAAATCCTAACGTAGGACTCCTTTTCTCTTCCTTGCGAGAAACTTCACTCCTTGGCCCTAGGGAAGAAGCCCTAGGTTCTCTACTCAAGAGGAAGAAGAAGGAGGAAGAAAACTCTAGTTTTCTCCCTGTTTTCGCAGCCCCCTTTGCCCCATGTTTCCGCCGACTCCCATCCCTAAAGGGGGATTTAACGCAACTTAAGCGGATGTTGAAACACTTCTTCATGAAAAGGACTTACTTACCTATAACATAATTTCGATCCATCCTTTTCTGTGCTTGATACCCTCCAACCTTCCGGCTAGCCGAGCCCGCTTAAGGTCTGGCTTGCCGCGTGGTCGCGAGATCAAACCTCCACCCGACCCTTTCCCTTTTCTTTTTATTTTTATTTCGAAAAATTTCCAGAAAATTTAGAAAAATTCCTAATAATTCATGAAAATTATTGGGTGTTACAATATTGAGGGAAAAGATCTAGACTTCCTCATATGGACGGCTGAGCAAATCAAAAGGGGGGAACTCAATGCCAAAGTTGTTGTCACCTTGCAATGTGGGATGAACAAAGAGCAGCTAATCAAGGTTGGCCCCTTCACCTCTGCCAAAGACCTATGGAATAAACTCATTGAGCTCCATGAAGGAACTCATGAAACCCGGACTGCCAAGAAAGACCTCCTTCACAGCCAACTCCAAAATTTGTCCATAGAAGAGGATGAAACTGTAAGTATACCTCATGGTCGTTTTAAAGAGATACTCAACGGTCTCCACTCCATTAATGAGAAGGTAGATAACCGAGTTCTTATAAGGTATGTTCTCAAAGCTTTTCCTAGGAATGCCTTGTGGTCATCCATCGTGGATGCCTACAAGGTCTCCAAGGACCTTTCAATTGTTAAGTTAGAAGATCTATTTTGTGAAATGGAACTACATGAGATCTCTAACCAAGGCCCAAAGGAGAAAGGGTTTGTTTTTGTGGCAGGTAACAGAAGAAAGGAAAAGAAGGATGAGAGGACTCACTGTCACATGGCATTCATGGCACTAGAGGACTCGAGAGAAGAAAATGATAATGAATCAATGAGCTCCTCAACCACGATCATCTTCGGATGATGAAGAGGTAATCTCTCCCGAGTTGGATAAGTGTTATAGAACCATTGCATGTCTAACTAGGTTGCTTAAAAAATCCAAGAACAAAGTTAAATTGTTAAAATTGGAAGTAGAAGAGTTAAAACCCTCCAGGGTTGAGGATATTAATGACTTTCATAATGAGACTCTTGAAAATGAAAATAAGGACTTGAAGAGCGAAGTTGAAAATCTCAAGAATATTCTTGAGAAGTTTTCAACAAGCTCTAAAACATTAGACCTGATATTAAATTCACAAAGAGTGGTTTATAACAAGGCCGGTATAGGTTACCGACCTAAGGAACCAACCCTTGTATCATTAATGTCTAGAACACATTTTTGATCATCAAATAATTCTAAGGATCAAAAAGCTAGAAAGAAAAAGACTAAGGCATGGGTGCCTAAGTCCTTCATTGTTGATGCATTAGGTCCCAAAATTTGGGTACCTAAAACCTCTATATTTAGAATTGTATAGGCATTGATTGAGGGGGAGCATCTATCAACATGGGTGGTTGATATTTGGTGCTCCAAACATATAGTCATTCCTAGTTAGGAATGTGCTTATCATTCCCTCAAATTCACATGGATGATTTAGATTAACACATAACTTGCTCTTGCCATTGATTGCTTGGGATAATTAGTTTTCTTGTTGCAATTTATGATTTACTGCAATTTATGGTTTATGAAATGCCTTATCTCAAGCCCAAGGTATTTATTTTCTTGTATGTGTTATACAACATGAATGCATGCTAAGGAAAATATCAACACATAATTTGTACTGATAAGACATCAATAGACAAGAACATGAGCTTAAGGGTTAGACTCAAGTTTTCTTTAATATTTTGGAGATGAACATAGTTGAGTATGTCATGACTTTGATGTATGTGTTATTAATATTATTCTATGGCATGAAAATTTGGGTTTAGAACAAGATGAACATATTACTTCTCAACTTCTTCAGTGTTTTATTTGAACTGATCACTCATAAGGTTTTGATAGACAAGAACATGAGCTTAAGGTCTAGGGTTAATGCTTTCTTTGTATCAAACTAAAGTTCCATGACTTGTTTGTTTCCCCACTGATCATGCCTTGATACAAACTTATTTTTGATACTCAAGTTCAGACTTAGCACATACTGATCATGCTTTGATAGGGGTTAAAGTCTTGAATCCTGATACTGTTGATGCAGTCTGGCCCTGATTGTTGTTTTGGTGTTGACACCGATTTTAGTTTAGGTGGATGATTATTGATTATGATTAAGTCATGATCGAGGATCAGGCATGGTGTTGAAAATCCTAGCTTGGAGGGCTAGGTGTTGGAAAATCCTAACCTGGAGGGTTAGGTGGTGAAAAATCCTAGCTTGGAGGGCTAGGTGTGTGAAAAGTCCTAATTCGGAAAAGGTGGGTGAAAAGTCCTAGCTTGGAGGGCTAGGTGAAAAGTCCTAACTTGGAGGGTTAGGTGCAAATTCCCATCTTGGAGAGTTAGGTGAAAAAGTCCTGGCTTGGAGGGTCAGGTCCTAGCTTGGAGGGTTAGGTTTGGAAAGTCCTAATCCGGAAGAGTTGGGTGAAAAGTCCTAGCTTGGAGGGCTAGGTGAAAAGTCCTAACTTGGAGGGTTACGTGAAAAATCCTTAGCTTGGAGGGCTAAGGTGGATGAAACCCTAGCTTGGAGGGCTAAGGTGGATGAAACCCTAGCTTGGAGGGCTAGGTTGGAGCCCCTGGATCGGTCTGGTGACCGATCAGGGAGTTGGCACGGTGCTCCTTCGTGGATCGGTCTGGTGACCGATCCAGCGACGACTGATCGATCGGGTGACCAATCAGGGAGTACGCGTTTCACCCATTGCCTTGCTCCTGATCGGTCTGGTGACCGATCAGGGAGCAAACAGTGAGGTTGAGTTCCCTTGCTGAACTACTCCTGATCGGTCTGGTGACCGATCAGGATCACTGTGCAGATCATTCTGGAGAACGATCCAGCATCGCAGGTTCCTCTCTATGATCGATCAGGACGGAGCCTGATCGGTTTAGACCCAGTCTGATCGGTCTGGTGACCGATCAGGATGTTTCCTGATCGGTTCGGTGATCGATCAGGAGGTCTGGACTGCGAAGCTCAGAAATCGCCCGATAAAGGGGTGGATCGGTCCGGTGATCGATCCACAACCTGGGATCGGTCTGGTGACCAATCCAGGAGAGTCCCAAAGAAATCGCTATTTCTAATCGAGCGTTGGGGACCGATCAGGATGGAGCTTGATCGGTCTGGACCCAGCCTGATCGGTCTGGTGACCGATCAGGAGGCTCTCTGATCGGTCCGGTGACCGATCACTTTAATTCAAAATGCACTGTCAGACTCTCTGATCGCGTCTGATCGTATCCGATTCTCTGCGCTTAACATCTGATACATGATATGTTGTTTGATATGCTGCTCTAACACACTGATTAAGCTGCAGGTGACAGGGGAGGATTCAAACACTCAAGGAGAAGTCAATGGAGGCTTTCCTTGGAGCAGGTTTGTCCGTTTTCCATCTCAGGTTGCAACGGTCGGAGCTGCAGCCTGGAGCTGCTGACTGGAGCTTGGCTGAGGGGAGCTCAGGAAGTCCAGGAAGGGCTCAGTGGTAGCTGGCGTTGGCAGAGAAGTAGCTGGAGGCTACAGGAGATGCTGTCACCTGGTGCGGAGTGGAGGAACAAAAGGGTGGAAGGAGTGTTCGAGAGTACCAATGTTCACGAACTAAATTCTTGCTGCGCCCTTGTGTTCTCCACATCTAGCTTGCGCGTTCTGAAGTTTCATCACCTTGAGCAAGCTACTGCAATCGAGAAGCAATCATCCATTACTTTGAGCACTTGAAGGAGAGAACAAGAGGCTTGGAGTCCGACAGCGGGAAGACACGAGGAAGGGTTTCTTGCGTGAGATCACCACTGGGTGGAGCTCAGGAAAGCTTGCTATGTTCTTGTCTTTGATAAGTGCTTGAGTAAGATCCTTCTTGTTGTTTCTTTGTGCTTAAACTTAAATCTGTGATTGAAACGCTGTGAAGAGGTTTCTCCACCGAGAAGGAGGTTGCTTTCTATCTGGTGATAACCGGGGCTTGATCTGCCGACGATCAAGGGATCGCCCACCTTAAGGGCACGCCAAGGAGTAGGGGCAAGTTATCCCCGAACCTTGTAAACCCTCCTTGTTAGCGATCTTGTTAGTTGTGTGTGGTTGCCTTCATTTTCTGTTTCTGTTTTCTGCACTGCTTTGTTTCCTTTGTTTCTTCCGCTGTGCTACTGATAAAGTTAAGTGTAGAAAGTTGATAAATGCCAAAGGTCAAAGTGATTGGCTATATTCACCCCCCCTCTCTAGCCATCCGGGTTCCAATAAGTTGTATCAGAGCTTGGGGCTCTATTTTTGCGGATTAACAACCGAGAGCTACATCCATGGCATTGAGGGAAGGCTTCTCCACCACCCGACCTCCATTCTTCGATGGCGCTGACTTCCAATATTGGAGATCGAAGATGGAATATTACTAATTAAAGATGGACATCAACACTTGGTTCGCGGTGAAGGAGGGATTCATCCCTCCTAAGGATAATGAAGGCAAAGAACTCGAGTCTTCGCGGTGGACAGCCGAACAAACTCGAAAGAGTGAAGCCGATGCAAAGGCGGTCGTCACTCTACAATGCGGCATGAACAAAGACCAACTCATCAAGGTTGGTCCTTTCACAAGTGCAAAGGACTTGTGGAACAAGCTCATCGAACTTCATGAGAGCACCTGAGATTCAAGAATCGCCAAGAGGGACTTGTTCCTCAATCAACTCCAAAATCTCTCCATGAAGGAGAATGAAACGGTAAGTGAGCTCCATAGTCATTTCAAGGAAGTCCTCAATGGGCTTCATTCGATTGATGAAAAGGTCGAGAATCGCGACCTTGTGAGGTATGTACTAAAAGCATTTCCAAGGAATGCTTTGTGGTCATCCATGGTGGATGCCTACAAAGTATCCAAGGATTTATCCATTGTTAAGTTAGATGACTTATTTTGTGAAATGGAATTGCATGAAATGGCTAACAAAGGCCCCAAGGAAAAGGGGATTGCTTTAGTTGCAGGGGACCGGTCGAACAAGAAGAAGAAGGAGATGAAGAAGGAGAAGGAAGTCTCTTCATCTTCATCCTCTTCCGAATCCGAGTCCGATTCCGAGGAAGATGACAGTGGCTCTTCTTCCTCCGAGATGGAGAGCACAAGGCATGTGGCACTCATGGCATTGGGAGATCTAGAGAGCAGTGATGAATCTTCCAACTCATCAAACGCGGCTTCATCATCTTCGGATGATGAAGAGGTAACTTCTCCAGAACTTGAAAAGTGTTATAGAGCAATTGCATGTTTAACTGGTATGCTTAAGAAGTCAAAAAATAAGGTTAAAGCATTGCAATTAGAAATTGATCAATTGAAATTATCTAGGGATGATAACATTGATGATTTGCATGTTGAATTGCTAGAGGATGAGATTAAGTCTTTGAAACTTGAGGTTGAAAATTTGAAATCCTGTAAGGTGGAGGATGTAAATGGTTCGCATGATGAGTTGCTAGTAGAGGAAAACCACTCATTGAAGAGTGAAGTTGAGAGACTCAAGAATATTCTTGAGAAGTTCTCAACTAGTTCTAAAACCCTAGACATGATCTTGAATGCCCAAAGGGCAGTCTACAATAGGGCCGATATTGGTTACCGTCCCAAAGAACCCTCATTCGTATCCTTGATGTCTAGGACTGATATGAGACAATCTAGGACACCCAAGGGTCAAAAGAAAGTTGTCAAGGCATGAGTGCCTAAGTCTTGTTTAGTTGATGCTTTAGGTCCCAAGGTTTGGGTGCCTAAAACTTCTATTTTTCAAATTGTGTAGGTTATGATTGAGGGGGAGCATCTATCAACTTGGTTCGTTGATAGTGGATGCTCCAAACACATGACCGGGGATAGATCATTGTTTACCACACTTCACAAGAAAAGTAGAGGTAATGTTTCATTTGGTAACAATGGTAGTCTTAAGGTCATAGGAATAGGAGACATTCAAATATCCGAATGTCTTAGAATTTCAAATGTCCTTCTAGTCAAGGGGATAAAATTTAATCTCCTAAGTGTGAGTCAATTGTGTGACACGGGTTACACAATTGATTTCCAACCAAGTCAATGTCTAGTTAGACAACATGACACCTTGGACACGGTACTAGTAGGAACAAGAGTAGACAATATTTATCAAGTTTCATTTAAAAGTGCTACTAATGTTTCTGCTAAGTGTTTCATGTCAAAAGAAGAAGAGTCCACCCTTTGGCACCGAAGGCTAGCACATGTGAACATGAAGAACATCCGGAAGATGACCAACAAGGGGTTAGTCCGTGGCTTACCAAGCATCAAGTATGAGAAGGACAAACTTTGTGATGCATGTCAAATGGGTAAGCAAACAAAATCTGCACATAAAGGTAAAAGCGCTGTAAGTACTTCTACTGCATTAGATTTACTTCACATGGATCTATTTGATTGTAGTACTATCATATCATTGAGTGGAAGTAATATTGCTTTGTGATTATTGATGATTTCACTAGATACACATGGACTTACTTTTTAAAATATAAGGGCCAAACCTTAGATGTTTTCATTTCTTTTTGTAAGAGGGTAGAAAATGAGAAATCATTAACTATTAAGACAATCAGAAGTGATCATGGAGGTGAATTTCAAAATCAAAGGTTTTTAGAATTTTGTCAAGATAGAGGTTATAGACATGAGTTCTCTACTCCTAGAACACCACAACAAAATGGTGTTGTAGAGAGAAAGAACCGTGTCCTACAAGAGGTTGCATGAAGCATGCTTAATGAGTACTCACTCCCGAGTTACTTATGGGTCGAAGCTGTAAATACAGCTTGCTATGTGCAAAACCGGGTCCTCATTCATAGGTTTTTAGGAAAGACTCCCCATGAACTTTGGTTTGGAAAACCACCTACGGTTAAACACCTTCGGGTGTTTGGTTGTAAGGTGTTCATTCTAAACACCAAGGATCATCTCGGAAAATTCACGGTGGAGGCTGATGAAGGGATACTAGTCGGGTACTCCCTCGTTAGCAAAGCCTATCGAGTCTACAACAAGAAGTCTAGACTGGTGAGGAGTCTTCTGATGTTGTATTTGAAGAAATTCCAAAAGTCAATGGTCAACCAGAAGATGAAGTCCAATTCGAACTTAGGAGACTAAGTTTGAATGAAAGTCCAAATGTTGTTGATGGTGATGAATCCGATGACGGTGAGCCTAGATAATCCATAGATCAGCCGGATCCTGAGGCTGAACTTGTGTCTAGTGAACCCACTCACGAAGCACCACCAACACCAAGGCAAACTAGATTAGCCACTAGTCATCCCCAAGACCAAATTGTTGGAGACATCCATCATGGGGTTAGGACTAGATTATTCTTCCGGAATGAGGCTAATGAAGTTGCCCTAATTTCCGAAATTGAACCTAGAAAAATTGATGAAGCATTAAATGACCCGATTGGATCATTGCAATGCAAGAAGAACTAGGTCAATTCGAGAGAAGTCAAGTTTGGGACTTAGTCCCTAGACCCAAGAAGACCACCATCATTGGAACCAAATGGGTCTTTAAGAACAAATTGAACCATAAGGGAGAAATCATTAGAAACAAGGCACGCTTGGTAGCCAAGGGCTATAGTCAAGTTGAAGGCCTTGATTATGATGAGACCTATGCTCCTGTGGCACGATTAGAATCCATTCGATTGATGCTTGCGTTTGCAGCACATCGCGGCTTCAAGCTATACCAAATGGATGTCAAATCGGCCTTTCTGAATGGTTTGATTAGAGAAGAGGTCTATGTCGAACAACCTCCGGGGTTTAAGAGTTCCGAATTTCCAAACCACGTGTTCAAACTCAAAAATGCACTTTATGGCCTTAAACAAGCACCCCGGGCTTGGTATGAGCAGTTGTCGACATTCTTAATTAAGAAGGGCTTCGTTAGAGGCCAAATAGACCCTACACTATTTCTACGAAGAGATGGTGATGATATTTTTGTAGCCCAAGTATATGTCGATGACATAATTTGTGGCTCAAACAATAAGGGCTATTTAAATGAGTTCATTGGACACATGGTGAGTGAATTTGAAATGAGTCTAGTGGGAGAGTTGACTTTCTTCCTTGGACTTGAAATCAAGCAAACTCGCGATGGTATCCATGTGCACCAATCAAAGTATACACAAGAAATGTAACGCCCGCCTTATCCCACACCTTATGGTGTGGCGAGAAGGCGGCGTTACGCTAAACATACATGTACATATAAAACATCTTGATGCAGCGGAATAATTTTTTTCTTCTTCTACACATGCTTTTAACCATGCAACTAATACATGAAACATCTACACATGCCTAAATTTGTCATTCATGAACCTAGTATCATTGGACTTAGCATATTAACGACATGCATGGCATCATGATATAATCATTCCATAGCTTATTCATAATCACTATAAGTAGCAAGTAACTTATCCATAACATCATAAGTCTTAAGTCATTCATCAAGCATAACCATTATAAGCATAGCATAGCATCTAAGGAGGCATTTTAAAACCCAAGACATGCGATACGTGTAAACAAAAGAATCCTTTGCCATGTCACCACCACACACACACATGCTCTTGCCTCTCCTGCTGCTTCCCTTAGTAATCTCTTGCTCGATCTGTGGTATAAGAAAAACAAGACTATAAGCACATAGGCTTAGTAAGACCCTTTCCTACTCACGAAAATATATACGTCACATGAATATAAACATGATTCTTAACACATACTTATCCTAACATCATTCTTAATATGAACATAACATAAGCATACTTATCATGGTATCGTTCTTAATTATGAACATAAACATAAGCATATTTATCATTGCATCATTCTTAATATGAACATAACATAAGCATACTTATCATAGTATCATTCTTATTCATGAACATAAATATAAGCATACTTATCATGGTATAATGCATAACATGAATGAATGCATGAGACAAATGCATATATCATAAGGATGCTTAATTTGAAAACCATAGTTATAAATACTTAAACATAATCATAACATCATAGGGGTCCCCGGCTTGTACCACATACATACATCATATGCGCGCATCCCTAAGTAAATACGAGGTAGCTAGTCTCGACCTACTAGGGTAAGGATAGCTTCATCGGTAGTCCCAGAACCGTGGACAGCTTCATCGGTAGTCCCAGAACCGTGGACAGCTTCATCGGTAGTCCAGAACCATGGACAGCTTCATCGGTAGTCCAGAACCGTGGACAGCTTCATCGGTAGTCCAGAACCGAGGACCTTACTTAGGTCCGGTACAAGCCCATTCATAAAATAAAATACTTTCACATGCTTCTTCATTCATAAAACATACATAGCATAATCATTCATTCTTAATGCTTAACATCATCATTATGCCTTGAAGGCATGAACCTTATCTTCATTCATCATTTTCATTCCATATCATCATTATGCCTCGAAGGCATGAACTTTAACTTCATTCATCATTTTCCTTCATAAACATGACATGCATACCTAATCATGTCATAAAGTATAAACATCCTCCTAGTTCATAAAGCTTGCCGTGTCATGGTACATAAGATAAACATACAGTTCATACATGATACATTTCATCTAACATGCATAATCCTAATATCCATCCTACGACATGCATGGGTAAAATACATATGAACGTAATACATACCACTTAGGTTCATGACCTTCTACAGTACTTAGGGTCATAGCATTCATCATAAAACATACATAGACCTTCGTACACATATTTCCATTATAGGCATTTAACATTCTACATGCATTATTCTATTCGACCTACTCCTACATCACATATGTTCATGGTATTTGATCTATAATATTCATGAGTAAAACATAACACATAACCTAAACATACCAAAATCATGTTACATAACACATAAAACTAGGGTTTTAGTAACATAAGGATGCTTACATCATGCTTAACCATATACTTACATCATTGTAACCTAAAAACAAGTACCCTTGAGATTTTACCTCAATCCAAACCCTAGGTCATGGTCTTGGCCGAAACCCTAAAGGACCCTAGGTCCATGGAAAATTCATATAGGTCACAAATAACATCCCATACAAACATACAATGTCATAGAAAAACATTTGATCCCATAGTTGAAGCTAACCCTAATCCCTTAGCCCTAGAGTAGCTCTTGGCCGAAATCTAAAGGTCCATAAATTCATAGAAAAATTCTTATAAAACACAATTACTATCCATTATGTCATAGGGAAAACAAATTAAACATGTTGAATGGTTAGATCAAGTTCTGACCATGGGTTAGGGGTCTTGGCCGAAACTTATAAGGACCATTAAGCATGTAAAAATTCACATGAATCACCACTAACATCACTTACATCATAAGAAGACATAAGAACCATCATTAAAGAGTTAAAACTAATCATAGCCATGGAAACATGAAAGTGGCCGAAACCCTAGAAGTCCTCCTTCATGGATTTCTCAATTTAGGTCTCAAACAAAAACTTAGATCATAACAATATCAAGGAAAACCATTACACCACAGGTGAGGGAGTCTTACCTTCCTTGATCTTGCTTATAAGCCTTGAATAGAAAATAAAAAGAAACCTCCTTGCTCCCAAACTTCTCCTTAGCCCTTGTAGCCTTGTAGAAGGCTTTGGATCTTCAAGATGGAGCCCTTTGTGAAGCTTTTCCAAGGGAAGAGAAACCTTGGTGGTTTCGGCTAGGAGAAAGAAGAAGAAAGAGAGGGGTGGCCTTGGTGGAAGAAGAGAAGAAAAGTAACTCCTTTGTCTCTTCCATTCTCCTCTACCCCTTTTATACCACATGAATGGGGGCAAGTGAAGGGTCATGGTGTCTCTCCTCTTGATGACTCTTCACTTTCCTAAGCCTTAACCAAAATCCTCTTCATTCTCTCATAGCACTCCCTTGCTAGGTGAATTGGTTAGTACATGCATGGTAGTAGGCTAGGTCCAAGGTTCAATCCTTGGTGCATGCACTTTATTTTTATTTTATTTTATTTTTATCATTTTTCAAAAATTCCCCTACAATTCACCCATAATCATGCTAATATTCCTAATTAAAATCCATTTATATTTATATTAAATTCTACCTAAAATCCACTAATAACCATGGTACTAGAAAAGCCCATATAAGGCTCATTAGTATTTAGTTTCTCAAATAAAAAGGGGAAATCATGGGTTACTAGTCTAAAGTTCATACTAGTATCCCTAGGTTCCTCGAAACTATCTAGACATGATCAATATTTTTAAGGAAAATATTGAGAAAATTTTCCGGGTCGTTACAATCCCCCATACCTCGTGAAAGTTCGTCCTCGAACTTAGAATAGCTCCGGGTACTTGCGTCTAATCTCGTCCTCGTGTTCCCAGGTAGCTTCCTCGAACCTTTGACTTTGCCATAGGACCTTGACTAAGGGTACCTCCTTGTTCCTTAGCTTCTTGACTTCCCGATCCAAGATCTGGATAGGTCAACTTTCATAACTTAGGTCCTCCTGAACTGGTACCGTCTGTGGCTCGATCACTTGGTCCATATTTGGAATAACTTCTTAAGCATTGACACATGGAACACGTTATGAATAGCTGACATCTCCTGAGGCAGCTCCAGTTCATATGCCACCTTGCCAACTCTTTTCAGGATCAGGTACGGTCCCACATATCGTGGACTCAGTTTTCCTCTCTTCCCAAATCTCGTCACTCCTTTCATAGGAGCCACTTTGATGAACACTAAATATCCAACATTAAATTCCAGTGGTCTACGCCGGACATCTGTATAACTCTTCTACCGGCTCTGAGCAGCTTCTATCCGTCGTCGAATGTTCTGTATAGCTCGGGTGGTGCTGTCGATGACATCCGTTGTGAGTCCAATTTCCTTCTTTTCACCACCTTCGTACCAACAGATCAGAGACCTACATCTCCTCCCATATAAGGCTTCATAAGGTGTCATTCCGATAGTATCTTGGTAGCTATTATTGTAAGCGAATTCTGCTAAACATAGATATCGACACCAGCTCCCTTTGAAATCCAAGGCACAAGCTCGCAACATGTCCTCCAGTACTTGATTCACTCGTTCAATTTGCCCGTCAGTCTGAGGGTGAAAGGCGGTGCTGAATTGTAGTTTAGTACCGAGAGACTTCTGAACACACTCCCAAAAATGCGAGGTAAAGCGACCATCCCTATCTGATATGATGGTCTTAGGAACTCCATGAAGCCTGATTATCTCCTTGGCATATAATTGGCTAGTATCATTAATACTCCCTGATCCATGATATAATTATATGCATACATCTTAATGATATACTCACTTTAATCATGGGTAAACCTAATAATAGTATACTTCCGAAATATTAGTTCTCAACCTGAGTTACGAATTATATTAATTGTATGGTTATTATAGGATAGGTGAGATCCTATTTATTATTATATTATCATAAAATAACTTAAGGTAATCTTATATATTATATATAGTGAAATATTCGTTGATAATACTAATATTTTTAATTAGTATGAAGATATAGTGGACCCATAATCTATAATAAGGGTTAATATAATTAGGACCTATGCGTACCAACCTAAGTTATACCGTATGACTTATACTATTAATTATATCAGTATTAGTATCATGGAACTAATGTTATACGCCAACATAGGTGAGAGTGTTATAATCTTATGTATATAAGCTATCAGAAAATTTTCTACATGTGACTACATTATAGGTTATACATAATATCATAAATTATAGTTTTTTTTATATACATTATAGATATAATACCTATAACTGCTTATGGGATAATATGCGTAGGTGATAACTTATAGGTTGGAAGGATACAGGTCAATCTGTATGTAGGCTCATATCAAGAACCTATATAATCGGTAAACTAGTATAGTCATATTTACACTAATTCTTATATTAGTACACACTCTCATATTATTATCATTTGCTTTATATAATATAATTACATTACATAATTGGTAACTCATATACTGTACAGGTTATATAACATTACGTTAACACTAGGTTCACCTTAATTACTAACGTTATGATGGTGGTCCATTCATACCATGTTTATGAACAAAGGTTTCTCTTTTTTTTTCACAAATTTATTCATCAAATCTTATAAGTCTATATACAAAAACTATCCGAACTCAGTGAACTAGATGGGCTGCCATCATGCCCATAATGAAAAATATCATAACGGTGACTATCACCCCCTCGTTCATCTCCCCTTGGCCTGCCTCAGGATCTTCTACCGTCTCCATCGGATCCTCCTCTTCTATCTCGGGAACCTCCTCGACCATTTCGGGATCCTCCTCAAGCATCCCGGGGTCTTCCTCAAACATCTCTCCCTCGGGCATCTCGGGGTCCTCCTCGATCATCTCCGGATCTTCCTCGATCATCTCGGGATCCTCCTCATACATCTCAGGATCCTCCTCATACATCTCGGGATCCTCCTCATGCATCCCGGGATCCTCCTCAAACATCTCGGGATCCTCCTCATACATCTCGGGATCCTCCTCGAACATCTCGCGATCTTCCTCAGAGTCCCCCAGATCCTCCGGAAACTCATGCTGAAGAAGTTGCCTACATAGTTCCGTATATGAGATACGGCATCCATGCTGCCCCCAGATCTGATAAGCAACCTCTCTCGCACGGTTGGGCAATGAACGAAGCAGAGCTCCAATCCTATGGTCATCCATGATTGGAAACCCTTCCTGCTCGAGTTTCCAGAATAGCCGGTCCAATTCCCCATATTGCCCTGAATCCCAAGGACCGGACTATACTCCACCTCTTCTATTTGCTCCATCAACTCACGACTCCGCCCATGGTAACGACTCATGGTGCCGATCTCATGCAACATCTGGAATTGAAAAAAAACGACACAGTCAGTACAAAACTGACAAAACCAGTACAAAACTAGTTTTTTTTTTTCAATTCACAAATATATACAGAGAAAAGCACACAAGATAAAATCAATTTCCTTTATCCTAATAGTTACAATAATAAAATTTCTTCCTATCTCTACCCGCATATCCAATTCTAAAGTATTTGGTTTCATAAAGATAAGGTGAAGTACCGTTCATATTCCATATCCTAGAGATACTTGCTATCATAAAGTATCATTCATACTTGCATAGTCTAGAATCATAAAGTATCCTAAAAGTGCTTACTATCATAAAATATGCAGAAAGATACTTACTTGGAAGCGGCAGGAAAAAGGCTTGACGTGTGTGTAGTGAGATGGCAAACGGCTCTGATATCAACCTGTAACGCCTGCCTTATCCCACACCTTATGGTGTGGCGAGAAGGCGGCGTTACGCTAAACATACATGTACATATAAAACATCTTGATGCAGCGGAATAATTTTTTTCTTCTTCTATACATGCTTTTAACCATGCAACTAATACATGAAACATCTACACATACCTAAATTTGTCATTCATGAACCTAGTATCATTGGACTTAGCATATTAACGACATGCATGGCATCATGATATAATCATTCCATAGCTTATTCATAATCACTATAAGTAGCAAGTAACTTATCCATAACATCATAAGTCTTAAGTCATTCATCAAGCATAACCATTATAAGCATAGAATAGCATCTAAGGAGGCATTTTAAAACCCAAGACATGCGATACGTGTAAATAAAAGAATCCTTTGTCATGTCACCGCCACACACACACATGCTATTGCCTCTCCTGCTGCTTCCCTTAGTAATCTTTTGCTTGATCTGCGGTATAAGAAAAATAAGACTATAAGCACATAGGCTTAGTAAGACCCTTTCCTACTCACGAAAATCCATACGTCACATGAACATAAACATGATTCTTAACACATACTTATCCTGGCATCATTCTTAATATGAACATAACATAAGCATACTTATCATGGCATCATTCTTAATTATGAACATAAACATAAGCATACTTATCATGGCATCATTCTTAATATGAACATAACATAAGCATACTTATCATAGTATCATTCTTATTCATGAACATAAACATAAGCATACTTATCGTGGTATAATGCATAACATGAATGAATGCATGAGACAAATGCATATATCATAAGGATGCTTAATTTGAAAACCATAGTTATAAATACTTAAACATAATCATAACATCATAGGGGTCCCCGGCTTGTACCACATACATACATCATATGCGCGCATCCCTAAGTAAATACGAGGTAGCTAGTCTCGACCTACTAGGGTAAGGACAGCTTCATCGGTAGTCCCAGAATCGTGGACAGCTTCATCGGTAGTCCAGAACCGTGGACAGCTTCATCGGTAGTCCAGAACCGTGGACCTTACATAGGTCCGGTACAAGCCCATTCATAAAATAAAATACTTTCACATGCTTCTTCATTCATAAAACATACATAGCATAATCATTTATTCTTAATGCTTAACATCATCATTATGCCTTCAAGGCATGAACCTTATCTTCATTCATCATTTTCATTCCATATCATCATTATGCCTCGAAGGCATGAACATTAACTTCATTCATCATTTTCCTTCATAAACATGACATGCATACCTAATCATGTCCTAAAGTATAAACATCCTCCTAGTTCATAAAGCTTGCCTTGTCATGGTACATAAGATAAACATACAGTTCATACATGATACATTTCATCTAACATGCATAATCCTAGTATCCATCCTACGACATGCATGGGTAAAATACATATGAACGTGATACATACCACTTAGGTTCATGACCTTCTACAGTACTTAGGGTCATAGCATTCATCATAAAACATACATAGACCTTCGTACATATATTTCCATTATAGGCATTTAGCATTCTACATGCATTATTCTATTCGACCTACTCCTACATCACATATGTTCATGGTATTTGATTTATAATATTCTTGAGTAAAACATAACACATAACCTAAACATACCAAAATCATGTTACATAACACATAAAACTAGGGTTTTAGTAACGTAAGGATCCTTACATCATGCTTAACCATATACTTACATCATTATAACCTAAAAACAAGTACCCTTGAGACTTTAACCCAATCCAAACCCTAGGTCATGGTCTTGGTCGAAACCCTAAAGGACCCTAGGTCCATGGATAATTCATATAGGTCACAAATAACATCCCATACAAACATACAATGCCATAGAAAAACATTTGATCCCATAGTTGAAGCTAACCCTAATCCCTTAGCCCTAGAGTAGCTCTTGGCCAAAACCTAAAGGTCCATAAATTCATAGAAAAATTCTTATAAAACACAATTACTATCCATCATGTCATAGGGAAAACAAATTAAACATGTTGAATGGTTAAATCAAGTTCCGACCATGGGTTAGGGGTCTTGGCCGAAACTTATAAGGACCATTAAGCATGTAAAAATTCACATGAATCACCACTAACATCACTTACATCATAAGAAGACATAAGAACCATCATTAGAGAGTTAAAACTAATCCTAGCCATGGAAACATGAAAGTGGCCGAAACCCTAGAAGTCCTCCTTCATGGATTTCTCAACTTAGGTCTCAAACAAAAACTTAGATCATAACAATATCAAGGAAAACCATTACACCACAGGTGAGGGAGTCTTACCTTCCTTGATCTTGCTTATAAGCCTTGAATAGAAAATAAAAAGAAACCTCCTTGCTCCCAAACTTCTCCTTAGCCCTTGTAGCCTTGTAGAAGGCTTTGGATCTTCAAGATGGAGCCCTTTGTGAAGCTTTTCCAAGGGAAGAGAAACCTTGGTGGTTTTGGCTAGGAGAAAGAAGAAGAAAGAGAGGGGTGGCCTTGGTGGAAGAAGAGAAGAAAAGTAACTCCTTTGTCTCTTCCATTCTCATCTACCCCTTTTATACCACATGAATGGGGGCAAGTGAAGGGTCATGGTGTCTCTCCTCTTGATGACTCTTCACTTCCCTAAGCCTTAACCAAAATCCTCTTCATTCTCTCATAGCACTCCCTTGCTAGGTGAATTGGTTAGTACATGCATGGTGGCAGGCTAGGTCCAAGGTTCAATCCTTGGTGCATGCACTTTATTTTTATTTTATTTTTTTTATCATTTTTCAAAAATTCCCCTACTATTCACCCATAATCATGCTAATATTCCTAATTAAAACCCATTTATATTTATATTAAATTCTACCTAAAATCCACTAATAACCATGGTACTAGAAAAGCCCATATAAGGCTCATTAGTATTTAGCTTCTCAAATAAAAAGGGGAAATCATGGGTTACTAGTCTAAAGTTCATACTAGTATCCCTAGGTTCCTCGGAAACTATCTAGACATGATCAATATTTTTAAGGAAAATATTGAGAAAATTTTCTGGGTCGTTACAAGAAATGCTTTGAAAATTCAATATGAGTGATTCAAAAGAGGTAACCACTCTCATGGCCACAAACACAAGATTAGACAATGATGAGAGTGGTAAACCCGTTGTTTAACTCAATATCGAAGCATGATAGGTAGTTTGCTATACCTCACAGCTAGTCGACCGGATATTCTATTTACTATAGGTATGTGCGCTAGATATCAAGTTTGTGCCAAGGAATCTCACTTAATCGCTGTTAAGCAAATTTTGAGGTATCTCAAAGGCACAATTAGAGTTGGTCTATGGTACCCCCGTACCGAATCATTTGATTTGATTGGCTATACGGATTCTGACTACGCTGGATGTAAGTTGGACCGGAAGAGCACAAGTGGGGGTTGCCAATTCTTAGGTTCGTCCTTAGTAAGTTGGTCATGTCGGAAGCAACATTGTGTTGCTCTCTCCACGACCGAGGCATAATACATCGCCATGGGAGAGAGCGTATCACAATTGTTATGGATGATACATACTTTAGAGGACTATGGTTTGAGTTACAAGGGTGTGCAAGTGTTATGTGATAACATTAGCACAATTAACCTAACCAAGAATCCAGTCCATCATTCTAAGACCAAACACATTGAGGTATGTCACCACTTCATTAGGGATCATGTAGCTAGGGGAGATATTGTACTCTCGCATGTAGAGTCCAAATCAAACCTAGCTGACATTTTCACTAAACCACTCCCCCGAAAATGAATTTAGTTTCCTAAGACGGGAGTTGGGAATGTGTCGCGCTTCATGAATTTCAAAATGCATTCAAACCCTTCATGATTATTTCGAAATTGTTGGGAAACAATTGGGTAACTTTGGGGACATCTCACACGAACGATAAGGTTTAACAAAACGTTTTTGTTTGCTAGATATGGGGTGAGATGTTAGGATCAACTAAATTTCTCAAAATGTCAATGCATCCCTTGAGAAATTGAGTTGACGAGATAATAATCACTTCGGTGACCAAGTATGGGGAAAACCATTGCATAACATATGTGTATATGGCTCCATGATCATACTTGGACATTCCAATCAAGGCAACTTGATTGGAAACCTGAATTTGATACAAACTTAGTTGAAATTGCTTGAATGATTGTTGATTGAGTTTGACTCCATTTGGATGATCAAAATGATTGTTGAACCTATAAGGACCTTTGATCCTTGTTCAGGGATCAATTTTAGTCATGAGATCATGTCCAAGTTCGATAAACATCATCAGATCTCGTTGGAAAGATTCAGAAAATCTGAAACTGAATGTTTCAGACCGTATCAGGGAGTATCAGGAACCCTGATCGGTCACCGGACCGATCAGGCATAAGGCTGATCGGTCCCCGGACCGATTTGGCTTCATCCTGTAACGATCG
Source organism: Boesenbergia rotunda (assembly GCA_024364735.1). Taxonomy (NCBI): domain Eukaryota; kingdom Viridiplantae; phylum Streptophyta; class Magnoliopsida; order Zingiberales; family Zingiberaceae; genus Boesenbergia; species Boesenbergia rotunda. Next base: position 91,628 of record JAGFNQ010000151.1, on the reverse strand, counting down.
GTCCACAGACCGATCAGAGGGGCATTAGTGACTTTACGAAATTCTAATCAACCTTACTGAGCTAGCCTGAATCGGTCCCCGAACCGATCTGGCACCCTATGGTGATCGGTCCACAGACCGATCAGGGGGCTGACAGGTTTCTCTCCGAACCCTACTGTTCGTGTCCTGATCGATCAGCCGACCGATCAGGAGCGCGCCTGATCGGTCACCCGACCAATCAGGCCCAGGTCAGTCCGATCAGGCTATAGCCTGATCGGTCTGGGTGTTATCAGATCGAACGGTTATCCGTTCAAACGCATTAAAGTCTGGTTGGTCGACCGATCCACCAACCAAATAACTTCGCGAAAAACTTTTCCTTGCCGAACCCTAGCGCCGAAACCTCCCACTTGCGCCTCTTCATCCTGAGCGAGAGTGTTCCTGCATCTCCCTCTTTCTCGTGCGTGCGAGTTCTTGCGAAGGTCTCTACGGGCATTTCCTTGTTCTCTGCAAGTTCTCTACTCGCTCCAAGTTTTCTGCGTCTCTGTCTTGTGCCGAGAGCTTCTCCTGCGCAAGTTCTTCTTCTAGTTTTTGTGATCTTTTCTAACTAACTTCAATGGCACCAAAGTGAGTTTTTGATTTAGTTTCCTTTATGACTCTGTTCATGGATTATATGTATATGAAGCTAATCATGTTTTGGTGTTTGTTCTTGCTGTGGTGCCGTGACCTTCTTGTATTGGCCATGACCTTTCTTTCCATACTTCACCATATGATCAAATCTATCTTTCACCTCATTATTGTCCTTCTTTTTGATCTAATGTCTACCTTATGATTACTCTGTGTATGATCAACTCTTGAATGTTTGATTCATCCTATGTTCGTATCCACACTGCCCAATTGATTCAAACTATGTGTATGATCAATTCAATCAATTCAAATATCTAGAAAATCTTCCAAGGGTAAGGAAGCTGTTGAGGCCAGTTCGAGGGGGAAAACCCCTTCTTCATCTGCACCTTCCAGAAGGCCACAGCCTTCTTCAAGCTCCCGGTTTCCAAATGTGGCCTGTGAACAGGCATTTCAATCAAGGACCTTCAAATTACTATCCTGCCGATCCATTGATATCCCTTTTTTGACTGAACATTGTCCGTCAGTCAAGGACATAGTCATGTTCTACAACCTGGGCTTCCTTCTTTCCTTGGAACGGACCATCAATCACGACCTAGTCTCAGAGTTCTATAACAATCTTCAGCAGGGACCTCAAGGAGGCTTCGAGTTCACCACTCGAGTCGCCAAGAGGAACCTTGACTTTTCTTACGAGATCTTGGCAGAATATTTGGGTGGTCGACGATCACCAAAACTGTATTCGATCTACCCTGAGCTTCCTGATCCTTTATTGGCACCTTTTTCAGATGTTACCCCCGACTCCATCTATCAACATTTCTTTGGTCATCCACGCCCCGCAGGATTGATGAGTTGGGTCCTGACTTTCCGACCTTTGCAGCTCTACGTCTGTCTCCTGTTGATTACGTCTTATTCAAGATTATCACAAACTGTCTCCTTCCAATCACTTCCAAGCCTTTATCTGAGATTCGACCCTATCACTGCCTCATGCTCTACGGCATGCACCGTCGCTTGGACTTCGATATTATGGAGAGCATCTTCCAGTCTATCCTATCCTATCGAGAGTCGAGCCGTCGCATGGTCTACATGCCATTTGGTCATGTCATCACTGATTGGCTTATGTCAGTTGGGGTTGATGTCACCAAAGGCAGGACCGTGCCCATGGTCAGACAGGATTGTTGGCTCGGTCGGCGGGCTTTTCTGAAATCTGGCATTATTATTCGTAAGCGCGATGGGGCTTTGGTTTGGAAGGATGGGAGAGGACTTGGTGACCTACCTAGCGGAGCACCACATTTTCAGGCACCACCCGAGGCTGCTGCACTTCATGAGGCTCCTACTGCTGACGCCGAATATGACTATGAGCCTGACCCAGATCTACGATGGCAGATCTCCGAGCTAGATCGGACCCTCCAGGAGGATATTCATTTGAGGGAGCTCCATCGAGAGGAGACCCGCTCGGACTTCCGTTCCTTTGATCGCCGATTGACCGGCGTAGAGTCTACTGTCTCTGGGGTCCAGGCATTGCAGCAGACTTGGTACATGGAGTGGCGCCGCCATACATTTCTAGGGGATGCCCTTTCAGGCAGTGCTGCACCAGGGTCTGCTGATGCCACGGTGGATGACCTCATGCACGATGACGACCCCCCCCCCCACTGACGTTTGAGCATTGGATGTCTGCTGCCTCTTCTCATGATCTGTGTACTTGACCGGTTTTGGTTTGTGTGACTTTTGGGCTGTATGCCCATTGACTTGCATATTGTGGTCTTATGCCACACGTATCTGGATTTTGATGCATGTGTCTTGCATCGTGTTATTTCTCTGGATGCTTTATGACTTGACTTTTCTGAATTTGCCTTACATGTGTTATCCTACTATTGTATGCTTCTTGTTGATGCTATGATGAGTGCTATCTACATATTTGTTACACTACCATGATTATGCTTATGATGTCATGCTCATATGATACATATGCTTGTTTTGTCATACCTATATCTTTTTGTCATATGTATTCATATGCTTATCAAATATCAATCAAATCTTTGGGATACTCCTAGGGTTGAGGGGGAGTATGGTTTAAACTTAACAGCCCTTCTAGACCCCTTTTCAGTGTTCGACAAAGGGGGAGAGTGTTGGTTGGTTAAGTTTAGGATGATCATGTTGTAGGGGGAGGATCTGGATTCCCCTATGATTCTAAATTTGAAAAACTTGATTGAGAATCCCTAAACTTAAAATCGGGTTGTCAAACAACAAAAAGGGGGAGATTGTTGATGCAGTCTGGCCCTGATTGTGGTTTTGGTGTTGACACCGATTTTAGTTTAGGTGGATGATTATTGATTATGATTAAGTCCTGATCGGGGATCAGGCATGGTGTTGAAAATCCTAGCTTGGAGGGCTAGGTGTTAGAAAATCCTAACCTGGAGGGTTAGGTGGTGAAAAATCCTAGCTTGGAGGGCTAGGTGTGTGAAAAGTCCTAATTAGGAAAAGGTGGGTGAAAAGTCCTAGCTTGGAGGGCTAGGTGAAAAGTCCTAACTTGGAGGGTTAGGTGCAAATTCCCATCTTGGAGAGTTAGGTGAAAAAGTCCTGGCTTGGAGGGTCAGGTCCTAGCTTGGAGGGTTAGGTTTGGAAAGTCCTAATCCGGAAGAGTTGGGTGAAAAGTCCTAGCTTGGAGGGCTAGGTGAAAAGTACTAACTTGGAGGGTTAGGTGAAAAATCCTTAGCTTGGAGGGCTAAGGTGGATGAAACCCTAGCTTGGAGGGCTAGGTTGGAGCCCCTGGATCGGTCTGGTGACCGATCAAGGAGTTGGCACGGTGCTCCTTCGTGGATCGGTCTGGTGACCGATCCAGTGATGACTGATCGATCGGGTGACCGATCAGGGAGTACGCGTTTCACCCATTGCCTTGCTCCTGATCGGTCTAGTGACCGATCAGGGAGCAAACAGTGAGGTTGAGTTCCCTTGCTGAACTGCTCCTGATCGGTCTGGTGACCGATCAGGATCACTGTGCAGATCGTTCTGGAGAACGATCCAGCATCGCAGGTTCCTCTCTATGATCGATCTGGACGGAGCCTGATCGGTCTGGACCCAGTCTGATCGGTCTGGTGACCGATCAGGATGTTTCCTGATCGGCCCGGTGATCGATCAGGAGGTCTGGACTGCGAAGCTCAGAAATCGCCCGATAAAGGGGTGGATCGGTCCGGTGATTGATCCACAACCTGGGATCGGTCTGGTGACCGATCTAGGAGAGTCCCAATGAAATCACGATTTCTAATCGAGCGTTGGGGACCGATCAGGATGGAGCCTGATCGGTCTGGACCCAGCCTGATCGGTCTGGTGACCGATCAGGAGGCTCTCTGATCGGTCCGGTGACCGATCACTTTTATTCAAAATGCACTGTGAGACGCTCTGATCGCGTCTGAACGTATCCGATTCTCTGCGCTTAACATCTGATACATGATATGTTGTTTGATATGCTGCTCTAACACACTGATTAAGCTGCAGGTGACAGGGGAGGATTCAAACACCCAAGGAGAAGTCAATGGAGGCTTTCCTTGGAGCAGGTTTGTCTGTTTTCCATCTCAGGTTGCAATGGCCGGAGCTGCAGACTGGAGCTGCTGACTGGAGCATGGCTGAGGGGAGCTCAGGAAGTCCAGGAAGGGCTCAGTGGTAGCTGGCGTTGGCAGAGAAGCAGCTGGAGGTGCAGAAGATGCTGTCACCTGGTGCGGAGTGGAGGAACAAAAGGGTGGAAGGAGAGTTCGAGAGTACCAGTGTTCGCAAACTAAGTTCTTGCTGCGCCCTTGTGTTCTCCACATCTAGCTTGCGCGTTCTGAAGTTTCATCACCTTGAGCAAGCTACTGCAATCGAGAAGCAATCATCCATTACTTTGAGTGCTTGAAGGAGAGAACAAGAGGTTGGAGTCCGACCGCGGGAAGACACGAGGAAGGATTTCTTGCGTGAGATCGTCGTTGGGTGGAGCTCAGGAAAGCTTGCTGTGTTCTTGTCTTTGCTAAGTGCTTGAGTAAGATCCTTCTTGTTGTTTCTTTGTGCTTAAACTTAAATCTGTGATTGAAACGCTGTGGAGAGGTTTCTCCACCGAGAAGGAGGTTGCTTTCTATCCGGTGATAACCGGGGCTTGATCTGCCGACGATCAAGGGATCGCCCACCTTAAGGGCACGCCAAGGAGTAGGGGCAGGTTATCCCCGAACCTTGTAAACCCTCCTTGTTAGCGATCTTGCTAGTTGTGTGTGGTTGCCTTCGTTTTCTGTTTCTGTTTTCTGCAATGCTTTGTTTCCTTTGTTTCTTCCGTTGTGCTACTGATAAGGTTAAGTGCAGAAAGTTGATAAGTGCCAAAGGTCAAAGTGATTGGCTATATTCACCCCCCTCCCCTCTCTAGCCATCCGGGTTCCAACAGATACAAATTTGTTTTTGTTTTTGTTCTATAGAAATTCTTGATTCTTGATGGGGACACAAATCATGTTGTTTGTATTGGTTAAGGGAAATGAATTTTGGATAAATGATAAAAAGGGATTAAATCTAATTGGATTAGGGTTTAGGAGTTGAGGTTTGAAGAGAAAACTGGTTCTGAAACTTATCAGATTTCTGAACTTTCAGAAATTTCTGAAATCTGATCGGAACAAACCTTCTGTATCAGACCTGATCGGTCCACTGGTCGATTAGGACTCACCTTGATCGGTCTGGTGATCGATCAGGGATCATTCTAATCTGTCTGGTGACCGATCAGTTCAGTGCTGATTAGGGAACTCCCAGATCGTTCCAAAGGTATAGGACTACTCCTCAGTTTGATCACCTTTCACCAAATTGTATCAGTTTAATGATCATATTACACACAAATCTGATACAAATCAATTATAATTGGAACATACTCATCGTACTTGGAGCAAATTTAATACTGATTCGATACAAACCCGTGTTGAAATTTTTGAAATTCATATGAACGGGTTGTTTGAATCATGTCTCTTGATCTCTTGCTCCTTGATGAGGAATAATTTTCAAGAAACCCCCAGTTATGAAATTTCGATTGTTAATGCAGTCTGATCGTGAACGAATCATAATTACAAAAAAATTTCTGAAAACCGATCATTCATAGATAAATCAGAAAATTTTCTATATCAATCATCAGTCTGATGAAGTTGCATTACAACTTGTCATATGAAACATATACATGTTTGACCATGATATTATTCTGTATATGTTTTCATATGCAATTCAAAATTTACCTTTGATTATTTTGGGTTTGGGAAGAGACCCATGGTTAAGGGGGAGTTATGTTGAAACTACCATACCCTTTTCGATGTTTAACAAAGGGGGAGAGAATGGTTGATTAAGTTTAGGGCTGTGATTTTGTAGGGGGAGGATCTTGATTCCCTTATGATAATTGAATGGACTTCAATTGATCTAATACCTAAACTTAAATCAGGGTTGTCAAACAACAAAAAGGGGGAGATTGTTGATGCAGTCTGGCCTGATTGTTGTTTTGGTGTTGACAACGATTTAAGTTTGGTTGAATGAATTTGGGTTAAGTCCAGGTGGATCGGGAGATCGCACGCTGGCATGGGAAAAGTCCTAATGAGACTAGGCACACCTAGTGGGACTAGGTGAAGTGGAAAAGACCTAGTGAGACTAGGTGGAAAAGACCTAGTGGGACTAGGCACGCCTAGTGGGACTAGGTGAAAAAGACCTAGTGGGACTAGGCACACCTAGTGGGACTAGGTGAGAAGACCTAGTGGGACTAGGCACACCTAGTGGGACTAGGTGAAATCCTGATGAGTAAAGCCAGTCCTAGCTTGGGAAGCTAGGTTGGATGAAATCCTGGTGAGTGAAGCCAGGTCCTAGCTTGGGAAGCTAGGTTGAATGAAGTCCCGGTGAGTGAAATTGGGCATGGAGTCTTGGTCCGGGGGACTGAGCATGAGTCAGAAAAGGCTGGGAGCTCGTTTCTTGACTTAGGGTTGGATTGGAAGCCTCTGGATCGGTCTGGTGACCGATCAGGGAGATTGGCACGAACTCCTGGTGTGGATCGGTTCGGTGACCGATCCAGTGAAGGCTGATCGGTCTAGTGACCGATCAGGGAGAGAATAGAGAACTCTTAGTTGGCTTCTGCTTGGCTCCTGATCGGTCTGGTGACCGATTAGGGAGACCTCCTGATCGTTCTGGTGAACAATCAAACATCGCGAGTTCCTCATTATCACCGATGAGGCTGGAGCCTGATCGATCAGTGAGTGCCTTGATCGGTCCCCAGACCGATCAGGCCACAACCTGATCGGTCCTGTGACCGATCAGTAGGTTTGGGCTGTGAATCTGGAAAAACACTCTGCAAAGGGGTGGATCGGTCTGGTGATCGATCCACGACCTGGGATCAATCTAGTGATCGATCACGAGAAGTCACAATTTCTGGTTTCTCACTGAGGACCGATCAAGCTGGTGCCTGATCGGTCTGCGCCTATCCTGATCGGTCTGGTGACCGATCAGGGGTCACTCTGATCGGTCCGGTGACCGATCTGTAGCTGACATTAATTCAAATACACTGTCAAAAGTTTTTGATCGCGTTTGTTTTCTCGTCTGATACACTGATACACTGCTGATATGGTTTGATATTCATTTGCTAAGGGTTTGCTAAGTATGCAGGTGATACAAGAGGATTCAAACACTCAAGGAGGGTAAATGGGAGACTTTCCATTGAGTAGGTTTGTACATATTCTCTTCTCAGGTTTCAACGGCTTCTGAGGCGAGGCTGGCGACTGACGGAGGCTCAACTGGAGAGGGTCTTCAGTGGACTGAGTGCTTAGGGAGGTCAGAGGGTTCAGGCTGTGCTCAGTGGATGTTGGCGAAGCTTGGCGACGAGGAGAGGAAGCTTATGACAATGCTGGAAGCAGAGGAGTGGGAGAAGCGAACAGACAGAAACTTGAGGAGTTTGGCTAGGCTGTGTGGAGTGCTCTTTGTTGCTTTGTGCTTAAGTGATCATACTACATTCTTGTGAGGTTATCTTCTCGAGTGTCTCGTGAGCTTAACTTGTATCAATCTGTGAGACGGCTTGTGGAGAGGTTTCTCCACCGAGAAGGAGGCTTCAGTTTATCCGGTGTTCACCGGGGCTTAATCTGCCGACGATCAAGGGATCGCCCACCTTACGGGCACGCCAAGGAGTAGGGGCAAGTTATCCTCGAACCTTGTACATCGCTGTGTTAGCGTCGGTTTGCTTCCTTTGTTTTGATTTCTGTTCTTCATTTCTATTTCTGCATCTTGTCTTCCACTGCCTAACCTTAAGTGCAGAAAACTTCAAAAGAGATAAGAGATTTGTGTCTGGCTACATTCACCCCCCCCCCTCTCTAGCCATCCAAGCACCAACAACTTGCAGACGACCAGTCCTTCGATCCTGCAACTCAGGTTAGTTCCAAAACATAACAAGCATTATTTACAGCAGTAGCTGTCTTGGTTCTGACTTCGGGTCTCCCAAATGGAACCCTAGGTCGAACCGACGCCTACTGTTCCCTCGATGGGGAATGCGTCCTCACCTACTCCTCTCAGGAGAGTTTACCTTTTTCCAACCGGCTCCTCTGGTTGGACTTTTGCCTAATCCTCCTGACCAGGACTTCGTACCCAACATCCGGTCAGGTCTTCTTGCCCAACTTCCGGTCAGGTCTTCGGTGCCCAGCCCCTTGCCAGGACTTCTTCCCCAATCCTCGACCAAGACTTCTTTGCCCGACTTCTGGTTAGGTCTTCTTGCTCAGTCTTTTACCAGGACTTCTTTGCCCATCCCTTTATCAGGACTTCTTGTTGGTGCAGAAAGCACCCAAGTCGAACCTGTGTTTTGATAAATGGCAAAGGGTTCAAAAGTTAAGTCTTATTTGTTGTCTAACATGCTGCTTGAGTGTGCAGATTGAAGTCCTAGCAAGGCAATGCTAGTCACCTAGCAAAGGATTGCTAGGCACTGAAACCCTAAGTCCTGGCGAAGGACAGCTGGGCACCTGGCGAAGGGCTACCAGGATCCAAAGCCCTAGCGAAGGACTGCTAGGCACCTGGCGAAGGACTGCCAGGATCCAAAGCCCTACCGAAGGACTGCTAGGCACCAGGCGAAGGACAGCTTGGTACTGAACACCTGGCGAAGGACTGCTGGGCAAAAGTCCAACCGGAGGAGCCGGTTGGCAACAGGTAAATTCTCCTGAGAGGAGTAGGTGAGGACGCGTTCCCCATCGAGGGAACAGTAGGCGTCGGTTCGACCTAGGGTTCCATTTAGGAAACCCAAAGTCAGAACCAAGACAGCTAAGGCTGTATAAAACTAACATATTATTGCTTTATGTTGTTTTTGTTGGGACCGGGTGCATGTTGACAACGATACGGGTTCGTAATATTTTAAAATTTTACGTGCAGCGGAAGAATTAGCATAAAATAATTTCACAAATTATTCTAACCACGTATCTAGCATGCGACCTTATGATGTGTGGACGTAATCATAAATTAAAACATTGCGGAAAAGTAAACTAATTTACTTTGTACCTCGCGTAACTCGAAGAAAAGGGACGAGATCCAACCGTAGCGTCCCTTGGAAGCTCCGCCTCTATTCGCGTCCACGCCGAGTTCTCTTCGGGATGACTTCGCAAAGTCACGAGTTTTGTGCCGACGAGAACTACTAGATTCTCTAAAGCACTACTAGAAGATCAAGAGAAAAGAAAGGAAACTAACCACCAAGAATCGGAATCTAAATTCCGGGAAGGAAGGAGATGTGATCCGCTTCTTCTTCTTCTTGGTTGGCTTCTCCTTCTTCTTGATGGCTCACGGCAACCAAAGGTTGGAGGTGCGCCGGCCCTAGCTCTCAAGGAGGGCGTCGGCCCTAGGATGCCCTAAGGGGCGCCGGCCCTAAGGGGAAGAAAGAAGAGAGAATAAAAGAGAGAGAGGGAGAGAGTTAATCTCTTGATAGCTCTATATCGATTAGGAATTCAAGGCTTGCCTTTGGTTCCTTTATATAGTGGCCTCTCCCTTACCAAGTCTCTCTTTTAACGGAATTAACGGAATTAGTTATCATAAGAATTTTATCTTATAAAATTTCTTATGACTTATTCCGTTATGCCTAGTTTTATTATAACTAACTTTATAATAAAACAAATTCTTCTCTCCTTTAATTATGGAATAAATTTTATAAGAAATTTATAAACTTTCTTATTATGAAAAAATCAATTCATAATTGATTTTATAAAATTAAAATAAATCATTCCATGGATCATTTTAATTTCCAAAAGAATAAATTTCTATAAATTTATTTATATAAATTTCTTTATACAAATTTATTTGTCCATAATTTATAAAACAAATCGCGCTAGATTTATTTTATTAATTAAACCAAATAAATTGGTTTCTTCCCCTTGTTGTGGCCGGCCAAACCAAAGGGGGTTAACACCCTCTTTGGTCGGCCAAACCGAGCCGAACCGATCGCGAATTAAACTCATTTAATTCGCCCAATAAGCCTTCAAAAGACTTAGCCATTTTAAGTTTCCGTTGCGCCTCTGATTAACTCAGATTCGACTTATTTCTCTTGATTGGAAAATCCAATTTTCAACTCGTTTTAAATCCCTCGGATTACTCGTAGTGCGTGTGACTAAATAGGCTTTCGATTTATGTTGGCCGTCTATAATCAACTAATTATAGAACGATCATGAGTGGCACCTAGTAGTACATCATTACCCCCAATTAATGGAAAGATCAACGGTTTGACCTCAGAAGTAATTCTGAAACCCTTCAGCAGCTCTAATGAATCGTGCCCTATTCCCTTCACCATCTTATACCCACTTGGTTCAGGACACGGTCTATTTGTGTCAGTCCCCACTAGGCTGACTACGTCACACCTAGCCCAAGTAATGTCTTTCTCGTCCTTTGGATTTCTAATTACTCTCATGTATTTAAGAGACTCGCACTCTAAACATGATATGCTCTGGCCAGAGGCTTTGAGTAACAATCCGATGATAGGCCTGGGTATACATCTCCTCGCAAGGAGTGGTGAATCCTTTGTAGGCTGTTCAAACATCTTCGGGCACTTCGGCTTATACCCAATCATCCTGGGTCCACACCTCCTTGGAGATGCTTGCTTAAGATGTTAAAGTATAAGTCTCCATGACCAAGATGACTTGAACACCGCAAGTCAAAGGAACATCGCACTTAAGCTGCAGTAATAACTTCAGTGACATATCTTTATAGATTACCATATGATGTTTTACAGCTAGTCACTCCAATGAACTAGTTCCCTTAACTAGCATCCATGTTTATCTCCGGACATCCCAATGTCACCAGCCAGTGAGAATCAGCTGATTAGAGAATAACCCATGCTAGTCTCAACAGAATTGATAGTGTCCGTTTTTATCAATTCATCGACTAGGGATATTTTCAATACTTCACAATTGCACATGTAGAGATAATCACTAGTTGTGATCCCATCACAAATTCTCTTATGCTGTGAATTGTATTACGGACATTCAGTAGATGAGTTTAAGATCCCAATCAAATACACAAACATGTATACTCAAATAGTGAATTATCATTTATTAAAATAAATGTTTACAATCATAAGGCGATTGCCTTAGGACACTTCTCTCATATCACTAACAAACTCCCACTTGGCCTAATGCCAATCGCTACGATATCCAATACCACAGGCTCTAACATGACCCTCAAACTTGTTCTGAGGCAAGGCCTTAGTTAAAGGATCCGCTAAATTCCTTTCAGTGGGAATTTTCTCAATTTGTATATCATTCCTACTTATAATCTCTCTGATCAGATGATAGCGGCGAAGCACGTGTTTGGATCGCGGATGAGACCTTGGTTCCTTTGCTTGTGCAATAGCTCCATTGTTGTCGCAATAAACCGGTATTGCTTCATCAATGGTTGGAACCACATCAAGTTCTGAGACGAACTTCTTGATCTAAACTGCTTCCGTGGTAGAATCCGCTACGGTGTCTTGTTTGGAACTCTTCCAACTTATTGCGCCTCCATTCAAAGTAAATACGTATCCAGACTGAGATTTGGAGTCATCCTTATCTGTCTGGAAACTGGCATCTGTATACCCACGTATTACCATATCTCCTTCTCCATATATTAGGAACAGATCCTTAGTTCTTCTTAAGTACTTAAGGATTGTCTTGACAGCCGTCCAATGATCTATTCCTGGATCAGATTGGTATCTGCTCGTGACGCTCAGAGCATACGATACATCGGGACTTGTACATAACATAGCATACATGATAGATCCTATCGCGGACGCATAGGGAATCTTATTCATGCAAATCCTCTCGTCTTCTGTGCGCGGACACATAGACTTTGAAAGGTTGATCCCATGCCTGATGGGAAGGTAACCTTTCTTGAATTCGACATGCTAAACCGTTTTAGCACTCGGTCTATATATGTAGACTGCGAAAGACCAAGCAACCGTTTTGATCTATCTCTATAGATTCTAATCCCAAGGATATAGGTTGCTTCTCCCAGGTCTTTCATGGAGAAAGTTTTGGACAACCAAATTTCAACTGTCTGTAAAACTGATATATCGTTTCCTATAAGTAAAATGTCATCGACATATAATACTAGGAATACGACTGCACTCCCACTAACCTTCTTGTACACACAAGGTTCATCAGGATTTTGTGAGAAATCAAACTCTTTGATTGTCTCATCAAAACGGATGTTCCAGCTCCTAGATGCTTGCTTCAGTCCATATATGGATCGTCGAAGCTTGCATACATTGGTTTTATCAACCGATGTGAAACCTTCAGGTTGTATCATGTATACATCCTCAAGCAGGTTTCCATTAAGGAAAGTTATTTTCACATCCATTTGTCATATCCCATAATCATAATGAGCTGCTATGGCCAGGAGCATCCGAATGGATTTAAGCATAATTACCTTCCATGTCGGTTTTCTTCTTGAAAACCCACTTGCACCCTATGGGCTTAATCCCTTCAGGTGGGTTAACCAAGTCCCATACTCAATTTTCATACATGGAATCCATTTCCGACTTCATGGCTTCGAGCCATTTGTCCCTTTCTGAACATTTCAGAACATCTTCATAACTGATAGGTTCGTCATTGCTTATGAGTATCACGTCGTTCGATTCACTTATGAGAAATCCATATCTCTCTGGAATATTGCGTGTCCTATCAGACCTACGAAGAGGTGGTGTTGTTTTAGGTTCAACTGATAGCTCATCATTATGAGGTATTGGTTGTGGGTCTAGACTAGGTGTCTCTGTAATGTCTATTGGAGTTTCTTGAACTTCATCAAGTTCAAGGCCACTCCCACTGTTTTCTTGTAAAAGAAATTCTTTTTCTAGAAATACAGCATGCCTTGAAACAAACACCTTTTGTTCCAAGGGATGATAGAATTGGTAACCCTTCGTTCCCTTAGGGTATCCAATAAATAGACATTTATCAGACTTAGCATCCAATTTGTCTGATACAGTCCGCTTCACATAAGCGGGATAACCCCATATCTTAAGGTGAGTTAAGTGGGGTTTCTTACTATTCCATGTCTCATATGGAGTAGTAGAGATTACCTTGGTCGGGACTCTGTTTAGCAAGTAAACAGCTGTCTTAAGTGCATAGCCCCAAAAAGATTTTGGAAGAGTTGCATGATTCATCATCGACCTAACCATGTCCATCAAGGTTCTGTTGCGCCTCTCAGATACACCATTATGCTGTGGTGTATACGGCGGAGTCCATTGGGACAATATCCCATTGTCCCTAAGATAATCTTGAAACTCTTGACTTAAGTATTCACCACCCCGATCGGATCGAAGTATCTTAATACTTTTGCCAAGTTGTTTCTCTACTTCATTTCTGAACTCTTTGAATTTCTCAAAGGCTTCAGATTTGTGTTTCATCAAGAATACATACCCGAATCCTGAGTGATCATCGATAAAGGTGATGAAGTAGCTATAGCCTCCTTGTGCAAGAGTTGACATTGGTCCACATACATCAGTATGTATTAGACCAAGCAATTCTCCCACTGGATTACCTTTTCCAGAAAAGGGTAATTTGGTCATCTTGCCTTTTATGCATGATTCGCATGTATCAAATGAACCGGGTTCAAATGATTCCAGAATTCCACATCGGTGTAATTCGGTCATGCGTTTCTTACTTACATGGCCAAGACGGCAATGCCAAGTGTAGGAGTCTATTCGATTATCTATTCGAGCATGTTTGTTGCTAACTTCGATATTGAAAACGTCACCGGATAAATCTAACGTGTAGATACCATTGCACAAAGTTTCATTCCCATAAAGAACGCCATTTAATGTTATGTAACAACAATTGTTACTAAAAGTTAAATGATAACCCTTTTCATTCAGACATGAAATAGATACAATGTTCTTTATTAACGAAGGAACGAAATAACAATTATCCAATTCTAAGACACGTCCAGTGGGGAGCTTTAGCAAATATGTTCCGATGGCAACAGCAGCAATCTTTGCTCCATTTCCAACTCGCAAATTTGCTTCTCCTTTGACGAGTCTTCTTCTATTCCTTAGCCCCTGTATGTCATTACATATATGTGAGCTACACCCAGTATCAAGTACCCAGGTGTTTGAGGAAATAGAGTGACATTCAATAACGAAGATACTTGAAGAGGATGGGGCATCGGATGCCTTCTCTTTCAAGGACTCAAGATAAACCTTGCAGTTTCTTCGCCAGTGACCCTCCTTGCCGCAATGATGGCAAGTTCCTTTTGGTTTCTTTTCAGTCTTTTTGGCCTTTTTCTTCTTTCCCTTTTTCTGTTCTTTGGCTTTCCTCTTAGAACCTTTCTTCGAGGAACCAACTAACAGTACCGTCTTTTGATCCTGCTTTACAGAAGGCTCTACAGTCTTCAGCAGGTTGGGCAACTCAGGAAACTGGTCTGGAGTTGCATTTTCAGGAGGACGGTTGGGAAGTTGATCTTCAAGGACATAAGCAAGCTTCTCTGCCTTGAGGACTATCCTCAGGTTTCTAAGCCAGTCCATGAAGTTTGGCCCAGTCAGTTTATTGGTGTCCAATATGGAACGCAAATTTAAAGAAGACATGATCGAGTGATTAACCTAGAAATACAAATTGAGTTTATGTGAGAAGAATGATTAAAGAATGTATCAACATACATTAATAAAATCCTATTTATTTTTCAAATTGAATAACCCTTTTTATCAATTCAGGAGATCGTAGGAACATCTCCAAATAGGTTGATATCCCACCATAGATAAGAACCACCATGGCTGTGGCCATCAAGTTATTCTTAGCTATGAAGGTAGGTAATTATACCGATTACATATCACATATATGTAACTATCACATTATGCTATCAACTAATTGAATGTTTACATAAATCATTGGGTTGTTAACTCATTAACAAGTTTGCATCAATATACATAGCACCCAACTGCACCTCTCTTTACATCGACCTTGGTTGTGGCACAACAAATCGATGTTCCAAGCTTAAGGCTGACCCATTAATCAAGAAATAGTTTTAATATGGTTGAAGCTCATTCAACCGTTTAGTCAGGCTTGGATGTGTCCAACAACCAAAACTAAGGATTGACCTCTGACTCCAACTACATTATTCATAAACTAATTCCATGGTTTGAACATGTTGAGGTTCAAGTCGGGCATGGATGTGTCCATCAACCCAAACGAGAAACAAAACTCCGATTCTAACCATATTAATGGAAGGTGTTGGCCTTAATATTTTGTAAGGGGTTTTGGGTCTCATCTTTTCTAAGCACATTCATGACATATAATCATGTCATGACTAACGATTTCCTTAATAAAGTATGTATGTGACTTAAGTTATCAAGTCTCATTAATTGAATTAGGAACCGGATTTCCTAATTCTAATTTCATACTTTATTGAAGGAATTGTTTTGGGAAACAATTTCCTAAATTGTCATAATCAATTTCGGAAATAATATGTTCAAGACTTTGATTTCTCTAAATCAAAACTTGTTAAATTAAGAGACAATTCCCTTAATTCAACCACATATTATTTTCATGAAAATCTCATTTAAGAAACTCTATTGGAAACCATTTTCCTAATTAATTTTGGAGACAACAATATGTAAGAGCATCACCTCTTAAAACATATTTTATTCATGGATTTAATTAATTACAACAAATCGTTTTCTAAGGGTGGCTCCCCGAGGCTCAGATACCTAAAGAAAAGTAATTTGTCGTAAATCCAATTTGGTCCGCTTCGGAAGCGCAACCAAATTAAACATGACAATTTCATTTAAAATTGGGAAATTAAATTACAACAACTAACTTTAAATTGGACGGCTCCCCGAGGCTCAATCCAAAATAAAGAATTTTGTTGTCAATTTAAAAACCAATTCAAATTTAATTGTCAATTAATTGTCCATAAATTTGTCTAGACTTTCTTGAAAGAAAGTGCCCAAAATTGCGAGATTTCATAATAGGTTTTCAGAATAATTGTAAGTTTCTGGTACAAAGAAAACTTACATATTTTCAAAGTTGGAAAATTTCTAAAATAGAAAATTTCCAAGATTGGAAAGTTTCCAAAGATGGGAAGTTTTCACAATTATTATAAAATTTCAGAAACTAGAAAATTTCAAACGTTTGCGAAATTTCATGAGGATTTCCAAACTTTGAAATTCCTAAATCTAAAATTTATTATAATTGGAAAGTTTCCATAATTGAAAAATTTTCCAAAATTGAGATCATGACAAAGTTTTCCGCAAAACAATTTTACGATTATGTCGAACACTAACCGGCTCTGATACCACTGTTGGGACCGGGTGCATGTTGACAAGGATACGGGTTCGTAATATTTTAAAATTTTACGTGCAGCGGAAGAAATAGCATAAAATAATTTCACAAATTATTCTAACCACGTATCTAGCATGCGACCTTATGATGTGTGGACGTAATCATAAATTAAAACATTACGAAAAGTAAACTAATTTACTTTGTACCTCGCGTAACTCGAAGAAAAGGGACGAGATCCAACCGTAGCGTCCCTTGGAAGCTCCGCCTCTATTTGCGTCCACGCCGAGTTCTCTTCGGGATGACTTCGCAAAGTCAAGAGTTTTGTGCCGACGAGAACTACTAGATTCTCTAAAGCACTACTAGAAGATCAAGAGAAAAGAAAGGAAACTAACCACCAAGAATCGGAATCTAAATTCCGGGAAGGAAGGAGATATGATCCGCTTCTTCTTCTTCTTGGTTGGCTTCTCCTTCTTCTTGATGGCTCACGGCAACCAAAGGTTGGAGGTGCGCCGCCCTAGCTCTCAAGGAGGGCATCGACCCTAGGATGCCCTAAGGGGCTCCGGCCCTAAGGGGAAGAAAGAAGAGAGAAAAAAAAAGAGAGAGAGGGAGAGAGTTAATCTCTTGATAGCTCTATATCGATTAGGAATTCAAGGCTTGCCTTTGGTTCCTTTATATAGTGGCCTCTCCCTTACCAAGTCTCTCTTTTAACGGAATTAACGGAATTAGTTATCATAAGAATTTTATCTTATAAAATTTCTTATGACTTATTCCGTTATGCCTAGTTTTATTATAACTAACTTTATAATAAAACAAATTCTTCTCTCCTTTAATTATGGAATAAATTTTATAAGAAATTTATAAACTTTCTTATTATGAAAAAATCAATTCATAATTGATTTTATAAAATTAAAATAAATCATTCCATGGATCATTTTAATTTCCAAAAGAATAAATTTCTATAAATTTATTTATATAAATTTCTTTATACAAATTTATTTGTCCATAATTTATAAAACAAATCGCGCTAGATTTATTTTATTAATTAAACAAAATAAATTGGTTTCTTCCCCTTGTTGTGGCCGGCCAAACCAAAGGGGGTTAACACCCTCTTTGGCCGGCCAAACCGAGCCGAACCGATCGCGAATTAAACTCATTTAATTCGCCCAATAAGCTTTCAAAAGACTTAGCCATTTTAAGTTTCCGTTGCGCCTCTGATTAACTCAGATTCGACTTATTTCTCTTGATTGGAAAATCGAATTTTCAACTCATTTTAAATCCCGCAGATTACTCGTAGTGCGTGTGACTAAATAGGCTTTCGATTTATGTTGGCCGTCTATAATCAACTAATTATAGAACGATCATGAGTGGCACCTAGTAGTACATCATGACCCCCAATTAATCGAAAGATCAACGGTTTGACCTCAGAAGTAATTCTGAAACCCTTCAGCAGCTCTAATGAATCGTGCCCCATTCCCTTCACCATCTTATACCCACTTGGTTCAGGACACGGTCTATTTGTGTCAGTCCCCACTAGGTTGACTACGTCACACCTAGCCCAAGTAATGTCTTTCTCGTCCTTTGGATTTCTAATTACTCTCATGTATTTAAGAGACTCGCACTCTAAACATGATATGCTCTGGCCAGAGGCTTTGAGTAACAATCCGACGATAGGCCTGGGTATACATCTCCTCGCAAGGAGTGGTGAATCCTTTGTAGGCTGTTCAAACATCTTCGGGCACTTCGGCTTATACCCAATCATCCTGGGTCCACACCTCCTTGGAGATGCTTGCTTAAGATGTTAAAGTATAAGTCTCCATGACCAAGATGACTTGAACACCGCAAGTCAAAGGAACATCGCACTTAAGCTGCAGTAATAACTTCAGTGACATATCTTTATAGATTACCATATGAAGTTTTACAGCTAGTCACTCCAATGAACTAGTTCCCTTAACTAGCATCCATGTTTATCTCCGGACATCCCAATGTCACCAGCCAGTGAGAATCAGCTGATTAGAGAATAACCCATGCTAGTCTCAACAGAATTGATAGTGTCCGTTTTTATCAATTCATCGACTAGGGATATTTTCAATACTTCATAATTGCACATGTAGAGATAATCACTAGTTGTGATCCCATCACAAATTCTCTTATGCTGTGAATTGTATTGCGGACATTCAGTAGATAAGTTTAAGATCCCAATCAAATACACAAACATGTATACTCAAATAGTGAATTATCATTTATTAAAATAAATGTTTACAATCATAAGGCGATTGCCTTAGGACACTTCTCTCATATCACTAACAGTTTTGGACTAACCCTGGATGCAGGACCGAAGGAACGAGTGTCTACAGCTCAGAGAGCCTCAAATGAGTGAGGCAGCTGCTGAGTAGGGCGCCCGGAGTGTCCCGGGCACCCCCAAGGTGAATACAAAACAGATGAAGCAAAAGAAGTGCTTCGGCAGCTCGGCGGGGCGCCCCCATGCTCCAGGGCGCCCCCAGTGTCCAGGGAGCCCCGCACTCAAGCCAACGAAGAGGATAAGCGTATCCAGCCAAGAAGCTTGTTGAAGTAGTCAACCAGGGCCCCCCAGCGTTCCGGGCACCCCCAGTGTCAAACCTCAGCCCTATTCGAGTGGGATAGAGGCTGACCGAGACAAGCTCGGATCGGGTGACACGTGGGGGGCGCCCCCGACGTCCAGGGCGCCCCGAAGTGCTATAAATAGCACCCAACGCCAAGGCTTCTCAACAATCAATTCTTCCAACGCTCCTACACTCTTCTGCTCCCGCGCTCTGCTTCAGAAACCTCCCAACTCGAGATACAAGCGCCGATGACGTCCCTCCGCTCCAAAAATATAATCTATACCGGACGTCGGTAACGAAGAGCTATTTTTAAGATTACTGTACTACTTTTGTAATATCTCTCTGTAAACTGTTTTGTGCACATATAGAATTGCCCGCAGTAAACGGTCAACGACCGTGGGCCTTGGAGTAGGAGCCGACCGCGACTCCAAACCAAGTAAAAGATCTTGTGTTCACGTTTTGTGTTTATTTCTTCCGCTGCGTAATTTCTCTAACTCTAATCCGAACGATTTACGATATTCATCCCCCCTCTATCGTTTCTCTCGATCCAACAACTGGTATCAGAGCGGGGAAGCTCAAATTTGGTGCAACCACCAGTTTGAGAATTTTTCGGATTTTTTTAATTACTTTTCTTTTACTTTTTCGAAGTTTTCTCGTAAATCGAGGTTGGTGCAACACCCCTCGATAATTATTTCTCTTTATCCCGCACTACTAATCCAAGACCAAGTCTTGGGATATTTTCTTTCATTTAGTTTTCTTTTCAGATAAAATGTCAATGCAAGAAGGCTTCAGCACCGCAAGACCACCTCTCTTCAGTGGGGAGGACTTCCCCTACTGGAAGAGCAGAATGGAGGTCCACCTGAAAACTCAGGTGGACATGTGGATAATCATCCAGTCCGGACTGGAGATTCCAAAGAACGCTGAAGGAGTACCTCAATCCTACACAGAGTGGGACACCGCTCTGAAACGGAAGATTGAGGCTGATGCAAAGGCGACCCAGACCCTCTAATGCGGATTAACAAAAGAGGAGCTAAACCTGGTGGGTCCTCTCAACAGTGCCATGGAGCTGTGGGGGAAACTGATCAAGCTGCACGAAGGAACTTCATACACTCGAATCAGCAAAAGAGATCTCCTTCTGAACAAGCTGTACACGATCAAGATGAACGACAACGAAACAGCAGCTCAACTCCACGCCCGGATTCAGGAACTAATGAACGGACTACACACCATCGGTCACAAGGTAGAAAACCGTGACCTAATAAGGTACGCTTTAAATGCTTTCCCGAGAAACACCTTGTGGGCATCTATGGTAGATGCATACAAGGTTTCAAGGGACTTGTCAAAAATTAAATTAGACGAACTATTTTCTGAACTCGAATTACATGAACAGACTAACTGCAATCTGGCTGAGAAAGGTATTGCCTTTGTTGCAGGTAAAACTGGAAGGACAACCAAGAAGAAGCCTCAACCTGCACCCGAGTCTGATTCAGACTCAGACTTAGAAGACGAAGAAGGAGATCGACCTAAGCTGGTCCGACTGGCCCGGAACTACTACAAGGAATTGAAGAACCAAACCAACAGAAGAAAAGCCAGTCGAAGAAAGGATGAACCAGTTGAACCCTCAAATGAAAAGAACAAGCCCAATGTGACCTGTTACGAGTGCAAGAAGAAGGGCCACTACAAGACCGAATGCCCCAACCTGAAGGAAACAAAGAAGACGAGGAAGAAGAAGGCACTCCAAGCAACGTGGGACGAGTACTCCTCTGAAGAAGAAGAAGAGGTCCCACAGTCAAACCTGCTCGCGCTAACCGCCTCAGAAGAAATCGAGACCGAGTCAGAATCAGAACAGGACGACGGCAGACTGACATTTTCAGAAGACGGCGAAATCAAGGTAAGTGGTTTTTCTAGAAGTCAGTTAAATGAGTTAATTTCTTATCTTTCTCGAGATTTGGCGAAAGCTAAACTCCGAGTCGAATCCCTCCGACAGGAAGTAAAACTCCTGAAAGAGGGAGTTGACTCTAGATCCTTAACTGAGAATGTTCAAGAAGGAATCTCTACTCAAGTTGAAAAACTTGAGAAAGAGAATTCCTCCCTGAAAACTCAGGTTAAGGACCTTAGATCAGCTTTAGAATGATTCACTTCTGGTTCCAAGGGTCTTGACATGATTCTTGGAAAACAGAAATCAGTTCTAAATCGATCCAGACTAGGCTATAGAACCAAATCTAGAAAAAGATCCTACTATGCTGTACTGAACCAGTCCAAACCTAAAGTTCATGCATGGATACCCAAACTGTACCTGAACAAGCAAACTGGATCAAATCAGTATTAGATCCCCAAGGACAAGATTCACATCTTGCCTAACCATTATCGTGGCTTTAGTCCAGGGGGAGCCAAATTAAAAATAATATTTATTGTTAGATAAAATTCAATCTTTGTTTGCAAATTGCATGATTGCTTGTTTATTTAATTTCTGCAATTTACCATGTTTAGATTAAGGAATGGTTAGTTTAAGGACTGAACCAACTTAACTGAAATTTGAACAACATAGTATTGGGTGGCGGTGAGATGATAGTATGTTAGGGAAGCCAATTCTAATAAGGTCAAGTATACTCTACTTGGTCTCTTTAGACTGGTGAAACTAGCCGAAGCTACCGATCTAAGACTCAAACTAGTTAGACCAGAATTTCTCAAAGAATAATTTTGAAAATGAAATTTCATTGCAAGGCTTTGTCAAGGAAAGGGTTGATGATCCAATAAGGCTACGGCCAAAGAAGGCCTAGTGCCTCGCCAAGACCTGGAAGCCGATCTTTGAAATTCAAATTCAATTTAGTCTCTGTCAAATTCGAATCTAACACAAATTTTCAGTTGATTGTAGATTCAAACATTTTTTTCAAACTCATAAATTCAATTGTTTTCAAATTAATTTAAGTTTTTCAAAATAAATCATAATTTTTCAAAATAATACTATTACCTACCAAAACCTGTCTCACAAAACCTGCAAGGATAACGTGATTGATAATCCTAGATTTGGGTGAGACAGACTAGGCTGTGAAAATCAATTTAGGCTATTCCTGATTCTAATTGGATCCAAATCAACAAAACTCTTTATGTGTAGGAACATAACGATTTGGACCAATGGATGTTGGATAGCGGTTGCTCCAGACACATGACTGGAGATAAATTGAAATTCACCAAACTCAAGTTCAAGAACCTAGGCTCAGTGGCATTTGGCAACAATGCTACACTCAAGGTAATTGGGTCAGGTAATATTGAACTTAAATCTGACTTTGTCATTAAGAAAGTGCTTTTGGTTGAAAATTTCAATTTTAACTTGCTTAGCATAAGTCAGTTGTGTGATTCTGGTTATGTAGTTACCTTCAACAATTCTAACTGCCTGATTAGAAACCTGCAAGACTCAGAAATCATGCTTAAGGGCACTAGGAAAAATAATGTTTACACTATAAACCTACCCCTAGTACCTAAATGTATGTTAACTTAGTTAGAACAATCAAACCTCTGGCATAGGAGACTAGGTCACACTAATCTGAGAATTATTTCAAAAATCACCCAACTTGGCTTAATTAAAGGTATCCCCAAAATTAAAAATCATTAAAACTTAATATGTGAATCATGTAATCAAGGCAAACAAACAAGGTCTAATCACAAATTAATCCGATCTGATCTAACTCAAACCACACTTGAGCTCCTGCACCTTGACCTATTTGATTCACATGGAGCCAAATCACTAAGCGGGAACCGATACTGCTTAGTAATAGTTGATGATTACTCTAGATTTACCTGGGTTAGGTTTCTAAAAACCAAAGATTAAACCCTAAACCTATTTAATGAATTCTGTAAGTTAATTGAAAATCAAAACGATATTAAAATCAAAAGACTTAGGAGTGACCACGGGGGAGAATTTGAAAATCAACGTTCGAGGAATTCTGTAAGGTAAATGGGTATATACATGAATTTTTGTGTCCTAGAATCCCCCAGCAAAATGGCATAGTCGAAAGGAGAAATAGAACCCTACAGGAAGCCGCTAGGGCTATGCTCAATAAATTCAATTTAGCTAACCAATATTGGGCAGAAGCAATTAGTACGGCTTGCTATATCCAAAATAGGGTCCTGATTAACAAGCGACACAACAAAACACCCTATGAATTATACTACCATAGACTTCCAAATCTACACTACCTAAGAGTCTTTGGATGCAAAGTCCATATTCTAAATACCAAAGACTATCTAGGAAAATTCCAGTCTAAGTCAACCCTAGGCATCTTCCTAGGATATTCAACCTCAAGTAGAGCCTATAGGGTTTACAACTGTTAGTGATATGAGAGAAGTGTCCTAAGGCAATCGCCTTATGATTGTAAACATTTATTTTAATAAATGTTTGTGTATTTGATTGGGATCTTAAACTCATATACTGAATGTCCGTAATACAACTCACAGCATAAGAGAATTTGTGATGGGATCACAACTTGTGATTATCTCTATATGTGCAAATGTGAAGTATTGAAAATATCCCTAGTCGATGAATTGATAAAAACGGACACTATCAATTCTGTTGAGACTAGCATGGGTTATTCTCTAATCAGCTGATTCTCACTGGCTGGTGACATTGGGATGTCCGGAGATAAACATGGATGCTAGTTAAGGGAACTAGTTCATTGGAGTGACTAGCTGTAAAACTTCATATGGTTATCTATATAGATATGTCAATGAAGTTCTTATTGCAGCTTAAGTGCGATGTTCCTTTGACTTGCGGTGTTCAAGTCATCTTGGTCATGGAGACTTATACTTTAACATCTTAAGCAAGCATCTCCAAGGAGGTGTGGACCCAGGATGATTGGGTATAAGCCAAAGTGCCCGAAGATGTTTGAACAGCCTACAAAGGATTCACCACTCCTTGCGAGGAGATGTATACCCAGGCCTATCGTCGGATTGTTACTCAAAAACCTCTGGCCAGAGTATATCATGTTAAGAGTGCGAGTCTCTTAAATACATGAGAGTAATTAGAAATCCAAAGGACGAGAAAGACACTACTTGGGCTAGGTGTGACGTAGTCAGCCTAGTGGGGACTGACACCATAGACCGTGTCCTGAACCAAGTGGGTATAAGGTGGTGAAGGGAATGAGGCACGATTTATTAGAGCTGCTGAAGGGTTTCAGAATAATTTCTTCTGAGGTCAAACCGTTGATCTTTCGATTAATTGGGGATCATGATGTGCTACTAGGTGCCACTCATGATCATTCTATAATTAGTTGATTATAGACGGCCAACATAAATCGAAAGCCTATTTAGTCACACGCACTACGAGTAATCCGAGGGATTTAAAACGAGTTGAAAATTAGATTTTCCGATCAAGAGAAATAAGTCGAATCTGAGTTAATCAGAGGCGCAATGGAAGCTAAAAATGGCTAAGTCTTTTGAAGGCTTTTTGGGCGAATTAAATGAGTTTAATTCGCGGCGGTTCGGGTTGGTTTTGGCCGACCAAAGAGGGTGTTAACCCCCCCTTTGGTGGCCGGCCAATAAAGAGGAGAAAACCAATTAATTTTGGTTTAATTAATAAAATAAATCTAGTGCGATTTATTTTATAAATTATGGATAAATAAATTTGTATAAAGAAATTTATATAAATAAAATTTATAGAAATTTATTCTTTTATGGAAGATTAAAATAATCCATGAATTGGTTTATTTTAATTTTATAAAATCAATTATGAATTGATTTTTCCATAATAAGAAAGTTTATAAATTTCTTATAAAAATTTATTCCATAATTTAAAGAGAAGAAGAATTAGTTTTATTATAAATTGATTTATAATAAAGACTCGGTTTAAACGGAATAATTAATAAGAAAATTTATAAGATAAATTTCTTATAACTAATTCTGTTAATTTCGTTAATTCGGTTTAGAGGGAGACTTAGCAAAGGAGTTGCTACTATATAAAGGAACCAAAGGCTAGCCCTTATTCCAATCAATTAATCAAAAGATTAATTATTCTCTCCCTCTCTCTCTTAACCTCTCCTCTCCTCCTTCTCCCTCTCTTCCCTTAGGGCCGGCGCCCACCCTAGCTCCCCTAGGGCCGGCGCCCAACCTACATCCAAGGTGGTGGAGGCCGTGAGCTTCAAGAAGAAGAAGGAGAACCCGAACACGAAGAAGAAGAAGCGGATAGCGATTCCTCTCTTCCCGGAATTCGATTCCGTTACTTCATTGGTTAGTTTCCTAATTTTTCTCTTGTTCTTCTAAGTTGTGCCTTCCGAGAATCTAGTAGTTCTCGTCGGCACAAAACTCGTGACTTTGCGAAGTCATCCCGAAGAGAACTCGGCGTGGACGCGAATAGAGGCGAAGCTTCCAAGGGACGCTACGGTTGGATCTCGTCCCTTTTCTTCGAGTTACGAGAGGTATAATGTAAATTAGTTTACTTTTCGCAAAGTTTTATTTTATGATTATGTCAACACACTATAAGGTTGCATGCTAGATACGAAGTTAAAATAATTTAGGAAATTATTTTATGCAAATTCTTCCGCTGCACGTAAAAATTTAAAATTTTACGAACTCGTATCCTTGTCGACATGCACCCGGTCCCAACAGTGGTATCAGAGCCGGTTAGTGTTCGACATTATCATATAATTGTTTTGCGGAACACATTGTCATGATCTCAATTTTGGAAAAAATTTTCAATTATGAAAACTTTCAAATTATAATAGATTTTAGATTTAGAAATTTCAAAGTTTGGAAATCCTCATGAAATTTCGCAAACGTTTGAAATTTTCTAGTTTCTGAAATTTTATAATAATTGTGAAAACTTCCCATCTTTGGAAACTTTCCAAATTTTGGAAATTTTTCTATTTTAGAAATTTTCTAATTTTTTGGAAATATGTAAGTTTTCTTTTTACCAGAAACTTACAATTATTCTGAAAAATCATTTTTGAAATCTCGCAATTTAGGGCACTTTCTTTTGAGAAAGTCTAGACAAATTCATGGACAGTTAATTGACAATTAAATTTGAATTGGTTTTTAAATTGACAACAAAATTCTTTATTTTGGATTGAGCCTCGGGGAGCCGTCCAATTTAAAGTTAGTTGTTGTAATTTAATTTCCCAATTTTTAATTGAAATTGTCATGTTTGATTTGGATTGAGCCTCGGGGAGCCGTCCAATTAGATTTACAACACATTACTTTTCTTTGGGTATCTGAGCCTCGGGGAGCCACCCTTAGAAAATAATTTGTTGTAATTAATTAAATCCATGAATAAAATATGTTGAAGAGGTGATGCTCTTACATATTGTTGTCTCCAAAATTAATTAGGAAAATGGTTTCCTATAGAGTTTCTTAAATGAGATTTTCATGAAAATAATATGTGGTTGAATTAAGGGAATTGTCTCTTAATTTAATAAGTTTTGATTTAGAGAAATCAAAGTCTTGAACATATTATTTCCGAAATTAATTATGACAATTTAGGAAATTGTTTCCCAAAGCAATTCCTTTAATTAAGTATGAAATTGGAATTAGGAAATCCGGTTCCTAATTCAATTAATGAGACTTGATAACTTAAGTCACATACATACTTTATTAAGGAAATCGTTAGTCATGACATAATTCTATGTCATGAATGTGCTTAGAAAAGATGAGACCCAAAAACCCCTTACAAAATATTAAGGCAAACACCTTCCGTTAATATGGTTAGAATCGGAGTTTTGTTTCTCGATTGGGTTGATGGACACATCCATGCCCGACTTGAACCTCAACATGTTCAAACCATGGAATTAGTTTATGAATAATATAGTTGGAGTTAGAGGTCAATCCTTAGTTTTGGTTGTTGGACACATCCAAGCCTGACTAAACGGTTGAATGAGCTCCAACCATATTAAAACTATTTCTTGATTAATGGGTCAGCCTTAAGCTTGGAGCATCGATTTGTTGTGCCACAGCCAAGGTCGATGTAAAGAGAGGTGCAGTTGGGTGCTATGTATATGATGCATACCTGTTAATGAGTTAACAACCCAATGATTTATGCAAACATTCAATTAGTTGATAGCATAATGTGATAGTTACATATATGTGATATGTAATCGGTATAATTACCTACCTTCATAGCTAAGAAAAATTTGATGGCCACAGCCATGGTGGTTCTTATCTATGGTTGGATATCAACCTATTTGGAGATGTTCCTACGATCTCCCGAATTGATAATAAGGGTTATTCAATTTGAAAAATAAATAGGATTTCAATTTATGTATATTGATACATTCTTTAATCATTCTTCTCACATAATCTCAATTTGTATTTCTAGGATAATCACTCGATCATGTCTTCTTTAAACTTGCGTTCCATTTTAGACACCAATAAACTGACTGGGCCAAACTTCATGGACTGGCTTCGAAACCTGAGGATAGTCCTCAAGGAAGAGAAGCTTGCTTATGTCCTTGAAGATCAACTTCCCAACCGTCCTCCTGAAAACACAACTCCAGACCAGTTTCCTGAGTTGCTCAACCTGCTGAAGACTGTAGAGCCTTCTGTGAAGCAGGATCAAAAGACGGTACTGTTAGTTGGTTCCTCAAAGAAAGGTTCTAAGAGGAAGGCCAATGAACAGAATAAGGGAAAGAAGAAAAAGGCCAAAAAGACTGAAAATACCCTAAAAGGCACTTGCCATCACTGTGACAAGGAGGGTCACTGGCGAAGAAACTGCAAGGTTTATCTTGAGTCCTTGAAAGAGAAGGCATCCGATGCCCCATCCTCTTCAAGTATCTTCGTTATTGAATGTCATTCTATTTCCTCAAACACTTGGGTACTTGATACTGGGTGTAGCTCACATATATGTAATAACATACAAGGGCTAAGGAATAGAAGAAGACTCGTCAAAGGAGAAGCGAATTTGCGAGTTGGAAACGGAGCAAAGATTGCTGCTGTTGCCATCGGAACATATTTGCTAAAGCTCCCCACTGGACGTGTCTTAGAATTGGATAATTGTTATTTTGTTCCTTCGTTAATAAAGAACATTGTATCTATTTCATGTTTGAATGAAAAAGGTTATCATTTAACTTTCAGTAACAATTGTTGTTACATAACTTTAAATGACGTTCTTTATGGGAATGGAACTTTGTGCAATGGCATCTACACGTTAGATTTATCCAGTGACGTTTTCAATATCGAAGTTAGCAACAAACGTGCTCGAATAGATAATCGAATAGACTCCTACACGTGGCACTGTCGTCTTGGCCATATAAGTAAGAAACGCATGACCGAATTACACCGATGTGGAATTTTGGAATCATTTGAACCCGGTTCATTTGATACATGCGAATCATGCTTAAAAGGCAAGATGACCAAATTACCCTTTTCCGGAAAAGGTAATCCAGTGGGAGAATTGCTTGGTCTAATACATACCGATGTATGTGGACCAATGTCAACTCTTGCACAAGGAGGCTATAGCTACTTCATCACCTTCATCGATGATCACTCACGATTCGGGTATGTGTTCTTGATGAAACACAAATCTGAAGCCTTTGAGAAATTCAAAGAGTTCAGAAATGAAGTAGAGAAACAGCTTGGCAAAAGTATTAAGATACTTCGATCCGATCGAGGTGGTGAATACTTAAGTCAAGAGTTTCAAGATTATCTAAGGGACAATGGGATATTGTCCCAATGGACTCCGCCGTATACACCACAGCATAATGGTGTATCTGAGAGGCGCAACCGAACCTTGATGGACATGGTTAGGTCTATGATGAATCATGCAACTCTTCCAAAATCCTTTTGGGGCTATGCACTTAAGACAGCTGTTTACTTGCTAAACAGAGTCCCGACCAAGGTAGTCTCTACTACTCCATATGAGATCTGGAATAGTAAGAAACCTCACTTAACTCACCTTAAGATATGGGGTTGTCCTGCTTATGTGAAGCGGGTTGTATCAGACAAATTGGATGCTAAGTCTGATAAATGTCTATTTATTGGATACCCTAAGGAAATGAAGGGTTACCAATTCTATCATCCCTTGGAACAAAAGGTGTTTGTTTTAAGGCATGCTATATTTCTAGAGAAAGAGTTTCTTTTACAAGAAAATAGTGGGAGTGGGATTGAACTTGATGAAGTTCAAGAAACTCCAATAGACATCACAGAGACACCTAGTCTAGGCCCACAACCGATAATTCATAGTGATGAGCTATCAGTTGAACCTAAAACTACACCACCTCTTCGTAGGTCTGATAGGACACGCAACATTCCAGAGAGATACGGATTTCTCGTAAGTGAATCGAACGACGTGTTGCTCATTAGCGATGACGAACCTATCAGTTATGAAGATGTTCTGAAAAGTTCAGAAAGGGACAAATGGCTTGAAGCCATGAAGTCGGAAATGGATTCCATGTATGAAAACCAAGTATGGGACTTGGTTAACCCACCTGAAGGGATTAAGCCCATAGGGTGCAAGTGGGTTTTCAAGAAGAAAACCGACATGGAAGGTAATGTAGTTACCTTTAAGGCTAGATTAGTGGCAAAAGGATATCGTCAAAAGCAAGGAATTGATTATGACGAAACCTACTCGCCAGTAGCTATGCTTAAATCCATTCGGATGCTCCTAGCCATAGCAGCTCATTATGATTATGAGATATGGCAAATGGATGTGAAAACAGCTTTCCTTAACGGAAACCTGCTTGAGGATGTATACATGATACAACCTGAAGGTTTCACATCGGTTGATAAACCAAGGTATGCAAGCTTCGACGATCCATATATGGACTGAAGCAAGCATCTAGGAGCTGGAACATCCGTTTTGATGAGACAATCAAAGAGTTTGATTTCTCACAAAATCCTGACGAACCTTGTGTGTACAAGAAGGTTAGTGGGAGTGCAGTCGTATTCTAGTATTATATGTCGATGACATCTTACTTATAGGAAACGATATATCAGTCTTACAGACAGTTAAATTTGGTTGTCCAAAACTTTCTCCATGAAAGACCTGGGAGAAGCAACCTATATCCTTGGGATTAGAATCTATAGAGATAGATCAAAACGGTTGCTTGGTCTTTCGCAGTCTACATATATAGACCGAGTGCTAAAAAGGTTTAGCATGTCGGAATCCAAGAAAGGTTACCTTCCCATCAGGCATGGGATCAACCTTTCGAAGTCTATGTGTCCGCGCACAGAAGACGAGAGGATTAGCATGAATAAGATTCCCTATGCATCCGCAATAGGATCTATCATGTATGCTATGTTATGTACTAGGCCCGATGTATCGTATGCTCTGAGCGTCACGAGCAGATACCAGTCGATCCAGGAATGGATCATTGGGCGGCTGTCAAGACAATCCTTAAGTACTTAAGAAGAACTAAGGATGTGTTCCTAATATATGGAGAAGGAGATCTGGTAATACGTGGGTATACAGATGCCAGTTTCCAGACAGATAAGGATGACTCCAAATCACAGTCTGGATACGTATTTACTTTGAATGGAGGCGCAGTAAGTTGGAAAAGTTCCAAACAAGACACCGTAGCGGATTCCACCACGGAAGCGGAATATATCGCAGCTTCGGAAGCAGCAAAGGAAGCAGTCTGGATCAAGAAGTTCGTCATCGAACTTGGCGTGGTTCCAACCATTGATGAAGCAGTGCCGGTTTACTGCGACAACAATGGAGCTATTGCATAAGCAAAGGAACCAAGGTCTCATCAGCGATCCAAACACGTGCTTCGACGCTATCATCTGATCAGAGAGATTATAAGTAGGAATGACATACAAATTGAGAGGGTTCCCACTGAAAGGAATATAGCGGATCCTTTAACTAAGGCCTTGCCTCAAAGCAAGTTTGAGGGACATGTTAGAGCCTATGGTATTGGATACCGTAGCGATTGGCATTAGGCCAAGTGGGAGTTTGTTAGTGATATGAGAGAAGTGTCCTAAGGCAATCGCCTTATGATTGTAAACATTTATTTTAATAATGATAATTCACTATTTGAGTATACATGTTTGTGTATTTGATTGGGATCTTAAACTCATATACTGAATGTCCGTAATACAACTCACAGCATAAGAGAATTTGTGATGGGATCACAACTTGTGATTATCTCTATATGTGCAAATGTGAAGTATTGAAATATCCCTAGTCGATGAATTGATAAAACGGACACTATCAATTCTGTTGAGACTAGCATGGGTTATTCTCTAATCAGCTGATTCTCACTGGCTGGTGACATTGGGATGTCCGGAGATAAACATGGATGCTAGTTAAGGGAACTAGTTCATTGGAGTGACTAGCTGTAAAACTTCATATGGTTATCTATATAGATATGTCAATGAAGTTCTTATTGCAGCTTAAGTGCGATGTTCCTTTGACTTGCGGTGTTCAAGTCATCTTGGTCATGGAGACTTATACTTAACATCTTAAGCAAGCATCTCCAAGGAGGTGTGGACCCAGGATGATTGGGTATAAGCCAAAGTGCCGAAGATGTTGAACAGCCTACAAAGGATTCACCACTCCTTGCGAGGAGATGTATACCCAGGCCTAT
>JAGFNQ010000151.1:0-47121 GCA_024364735.1 Boesenbergia rotunda | reverse complement strand
TTTTCCAATTTTGGAAATTTTTCTATTTTAGAAATTTTCCAATTTTGGAAATATGTAAGTTTTCTTTTACCAGAAACTTACAATTATTCTGAAAATCATTTTTGAAATCTCGCAATTTAGGGCACTTTCTTTGAGAAAGTCTAGACAAATTCATGGGACAGTTAATTGATAATAAATTTGAATTGGTTTTTAAAATTGACAATAAAATTCTTTATTTTGGATTGAGCCTCGGGAGCCGTCCAATTTAAAGTTAGTTGTTGTAATTTAATTTCCCAATTTTTAATTGAAATTGTCATGTTTGATTTGGATTGAGCCTCGGGGAGCCATCCAATTAGATTTACAACACATTACTTTTCTTTGGGTATCTGAGCCTCGGGAGCCACCCTTAGAAAATAATTTGTTGTAATTAATTAAATCCATGAATAAAATATGTTGAAGAGGTGATGCTCTTACATATTGTTGTCTCCAAAATTAATTAGGAAAATGGTTTCCTATAGAGTTTCTTAAATGAGATTTTCATGAAAATAATATGTGGTTGAATTAAGGGAATTGTCTCTTAATTAATAAGTTTTGATTTAGAGAAATCAAAGTCTTGAACATATTATTTCCGAAATTAATTATGACAATTTAGGAAATTGTTTCCCAAACAATTCCTTTAATTAAGTATGAAATTGGAATTAGGAAATCCGGTTCCTAATTCAATTAATGAGACTTGATAACTTAAGTCACATACATACTTTATTAAGGAAATCGTTAGTCATGACATAATTCTATGTCATGAATGTGCTTAGAAAAGATGAGACCCAAAAACCCCTTACAAAATATTAAGGCAACACCTTCCATTAATATGGTTAGAATCGGAGTTTTGTTTCTCGATTGGGTTGATGGACACATCCATGCCCGACTTGAACCTCAACATGTTCAAACCATGGAATTAGTTTATGAATAATATAGTTGGAGTCAGAGGTCAATCCTTAGTTTTGGTTGTTGGACACATCCAAGCCTGACTAAACGGTTGAATGAGCTCCAACCATATTAAAACTATTTCTTGATTAATGGGTCAGCCTTAAGCTTGGAGCATCGATTTGTTGTGCCACAGCCAAGGTCGATGTAAAGAGAGGTGCAGTTGGGTGCTATGTATATGATGCATACTTGTTAATGAGTTAACAACCCAATGATTTATGCAAACATTCAATTAGTTGATAGCATAATGTGATAGTTACATATATGTGATATGTAATCGGTATAATTACCTACCTTCATAGCTAAGAAAAACTTGATGGCCACAGCCATGGTGGTTCTTATCTATGGTTGGATATCAACCTATTTGGAGATGTTCCTACGATCTCCCGAATTGATAATAAGGGTTATTCAATTTGAAAAATAAATAGGATTTCAATTTATGTATATTGATACATTCTTTAATCATTCTTCTCACATAATCTCAATTTGTATTTCTAGGATAATCACTCGATCATGTCTTCTTTAAACTTGCGTTCCATTTTGGACACCAATAAACTGACTGGGCCAAACTTCATGGACTGGCTTCGAAACCTGAGGATAGTCCTCAAGGCAGAGAAGCTTGCTTATGTCCTTGAAGATCAACTTCCCAACCGTCCTCCTGAAAACACAACTCCAGACCAGTTTCCTGAGTTGCTCAACCTGCTGAAGACTGTAGAGCCTTCTGTGAAGCAGG
Organism: Boesenbergia rotunda; assembly: GCA_024364735.1. Classification (NCBI taxonomy): domain Eukaryota; kingdom Viridiplantae; phylum Streptophyta; class Magnoliopsida; order Zingiberales; family Zingiberaceae; genus Boesenbergia; species Boesenbergia rotunda. Next base: position 45,425 of record JAGFNQ010000151.1, on the reverse strand, counting down.
ATCAAAAGACGGTACTGTTAGTTGGTTCCTCGAAGAAAGGTTCTAAGAGGAAGGCCAATGAACAGAATAAGGGAAAGAAGAAAAAGGCCAAAAAGACTGAAAATACCCTAAAAGGCACTTGCCATCACTGTGACAAGGAGGGTCACTGGCGAAGAAACTGCAAGGTTTATCTTGAGTCCTTGAAAGAGAAGGCATCCGATGCCCCATCCTCTTCAAGTATCTTCGTTATTGAATGTCATTCTATTTCCTCAAACACTTGGGTACTTGATACTGGGTGTAGCTCACATATATGTAATGACATACAAGGGCTAAGGAATAGAAGAAGACTCGTCAAAGGAGAAGCGAATTTGCGAGTTGGAAACGGAGCAAAGATTGCTGCTGTTGCCATCGGAACATATTTGCTAAAGCTCCCCACTGGACGTGTCTTAGAATTGGATAATTGTTATTTTGTTCCTTCGTTAATAAAGAACATTGTATCTATTTCATGTTTGAATGAAAAAGGTTATCATTTAACTTTCAGTAACAATTGTTGTTACATAACTTTAAATGACGTTCTTTATGGGAATGGAACTTTGTGCAATGGCATCTACACGTTAGATTTATCCAGTGACGTTTTCAATATCGAAGTTAGCAACAAACGTGCTCGAATAGATAATCGAATAGACTCCTACACGTGGCACTGTCGTCTTGGCCATATAAGTAAGAAACGCATGACCGAATTACACCGATGTGGAATTTTGGAATCATTTGAACCCGGTTCATTTGATACATGCGAATCATGCTTAAAAGGCAAGATGACCAAATTACCCTTTTCCGGAAAAGGTAATCCAGTGGGAGAATTGCTTGGTCTAATACATACCGATGTATGTGGACCAATGTCAACTCTTGCACAAGGAGGCTATAGCTACTTCATCACCTTCATCGATGATCACTCACGATTCGGGTATGTGTTCTTGATGAAACACAAATCTGAAGCCTTTGAGAAATTCAAAGAGTTCAGAAATGAAGTAGAGAAACAGCTTGGCAAAAGTATTAAGATACTTCGATCCGATCGAGGTGGTGAATACTTAAGTCAAGAGTTTCAAGATTATCTAAGGGACAATGGGATATTGTCCCAATGGACTCCGCCGTATACACCACAGCATAATGGTGTATCTGAGAGGCGCAACCGAACCTTGATGGACATGGTTAGGTCTATGATGAATCATGCAACTCTTCCAAAATCCTTTTGGGGCTATGCACTTAAGACAGCTGTTTACTTGCTAAACAGAGTCCCGACCAAGGTAGTCTCTACTACTCCATATGAGATCTGGAATAGTAAGAAACCTCACTTAACTCACCTTAAGATATGGGGTTGTCCTGCTTATGTGAAGCGGGTTGTATCAGACAAATTGGATGCTAAGTCTGATAAATGTCTATTTATTGGATACCCTAAGGAAACGAAGGGTTACCAATTCTATCATCCCTTGGAACAAAAGGTGTTTGTTTCAAGGCATGCTATATTTCTAGAGAAAGAGTTTCTTTTACAAGAAAACAGTGGGAGTGGGATTGAACTTGATGAAGTTCAAGAAACTCCAATAGACATCACAGAGACACCTAGTCTAGGCCCACAACCGATAATTCATAGTGATGAGCTATCAGTTGAACCTAAAACTACACCACCTCTTCGTAGGTCTGATAGGACACGCAACATTCCAGAGAGATACGGATTTCTCGTAAGTGAATCGAACGACGTGTTGCTCATTAGCGATGACGAACCTATCAGTTATGAAGATGTTCTGAAAAGTTCAGAAAGGGACAAATGGCTTGAAGCCATGAAGTCGGAAATGGATTCCATGTATGAAAACCAAGTATGGGACTTGGTTAACCCACCTGAAGGGATTAAGCCCATAGGGTGCAAGTGGGTTTTCAAGAAGAAAACCGACATGGAAGGTAATGTAGTTACCTTTAAGGCTAGATTAGTGGCAAAAGGATATCGTCAAAAGCAAGGAATTGATTATGACGAAACCTACTCGCCAGTAGCTATGCTTAAATCCATTCGGATGCTCCTAGCCATAGCAGCTCATTATGATTATGAGATATGGCAAATGGATGTGAAAACAGCTTTCCTTAACGGAAACCTGCTTGAGGATGTATACATGATACAACCTGAAGGTTTCACATCGGTTGATAAAACCAAGGTATGCAAGCTTCGACGATCCATATATGGACTGAAGCAAGCATCTAGGAGCTGGAACATCCGTTTTGATGAGACAATCAAAGAGTTTGATTTCTCACAAAATCCTGACGAACCTTGTGTGTACAAGAAGGTTAGTGGGAGTGCAGTCGTATTCCTAGTATTATATGTCGATGACATCTTACTTATAGGAAACGATATATCAGTCTTACAGACAGTTAAAATTTGGTTGTCCAAAACTTTCTCCATGAAAGACCTGGGAGAAGCAACCTATATCCTTGGGATTAGAATCTATAGAGATAGATCAAAACGGTTGCTTGGTCTTTCGCAGTCTACATATATAGACCGAGTGCTAAAAAGGTTTAGCATGTCGGAATCCAAGAAAGGTTACCTTCCCATCAGGCATGGGATCAACCTTTCGAAGTCTATGTGTCCGCGCACAGAAGACGAGAGGATTAGCATGAATAAGATTCCCTATGCATCCGCAATAGGATCTATCATGTATGCTATGTTATGTACTAGGCCCGATGTATCGTATGCTCTGAGCGTCACGAGCAGATACCAGTCCGATCCAGGAATGGATCATTGGGCGGCTGTCAAGACAATCCTTAAGTACTTAAGAAGAACTAAGGATGTGTTCCTAATATATGGAGAAGGAGATCTGGTAATACGTGGGTATACAGATGCCAGTTTCCAGACAGATAAGGATGACTCCAAATCACAGTCTGGATACGTATTTACTTTGAATGGAGGCGCAGTAAGTTGGAAAAGTTCCAAACAAGACACCGTAGCGGATTCCACCACGGAAGCGGAATATATCGCAGCTTCGGAAGCAGCAAAGGAAGCAGTCTGGATCAAGAAGTTCGTCTCCGAACTTGGCGTGGTTCCAACCATTGATGAAGCAGTGCCGGTTTACTGCGACAACAATGGAGCTATTGCACAAGCAAAGGAACCAAGGTCTCATCAGCGATCCAAACACGTGCTTCGACGCTATCATCTGATCAGAGAGATTATAAGTAGGAATGACATACAAATTGAGAGGGTTCCCACTGAAAGGAATATAGCGGATCCTTTAACTAAGGCCTTGCCTCAAAGCAAGTTTGAGGGACATGTTAGAGCCTATGGTATTGGATACCGTAGCGATTGGCATTAGGCCAAGTGGGAGTTTGTTAGTGATATGAGAGAAGTGTCCTAAGGCAATCGCCTTATGATTGTAAACATTTATTTTAATAAATGATAATTCACTATTTGAGTATACATGTTTGTGTATTTGATTGGGATCTTAAACTCATATACTGAATGTCCGTAATACAACTCACAGCATAAGAGAATTTGTGATGGGATCACAACTTGTGATTATCTCTATATGTGCAAATGTGAAGTATTGAAAATATCCCTAGTCGATGAATTGATAAAAACGGACACTATCAATTCTGTTGAGACTAGCATGGGTTATTCTCTAATCAGCTGATTCTCACTGGCTGGTGACATTGGGATGTCCGGAGATAAACATGGATGCTAGTTAAGGGAACTAGTTCATTGGAGTGACTAGCTGTAAAACTTCATATGGTTATCTATATAGATATGTCAATGAAGTTCTTATTGCAGCTTAAGTGCGATGTTCCTTTGACTTGCGGTGTTCAAGTCATCTTGGTCATGGAGACTTATACTTTAACATCTTAAGCAAGCATCTCCAAGGAGGTGTGGACCCAGGATGATTGGGTATAAGCCAAAGTGCCCGAAGATGTTTGAACAGCCTACAAAGGATTCACCACTCCTTGCGAGGAGATGTATACCCAGGCCTATCGTCGGATTGTTACTCAAAAACCTCTGGCCAGAGTATATCATGTTAAGAGTGCGAGTCTCTTAAATACATGAGAGTAATTAGAAATCCAAAGGACGAGAAAGACACTACTTGGGCTAGGTGTGACGTAGTCAGCCTAGTGGGGACTGACACCATAGACCGTGTCCTGAACCAAGTGGGTATAAGGTGGTGAAGGGAATGAGGCACGATTTATTAGAGCTGCTGAAGGGTTTCAGAATAATTTCTTCTGAGGTCAAACCGTTGATCTTTCGATTAATTGGGGATCATGATGTACTACTAGGTGCCACTCATGATCGTTCTATAATTAGTTGATTATAGACGGCCAACATAAATCGAAAGCCTATTTAGTCACACGCACTACGAGTAATCCGAGGGATTTAAAATGAGTTGAAAATTGGATTTTCCGATCAAGAGAAATAAGTCGAATCTGAGTTAATCAGAGGCGCAATGGAAGCTAAAAATGGCTAAGTCTTTTGAAGGCTTTTTGGGCGAATTAAATGAGTTTAATTCGCGGCGGTTCGGGTTGGTTTTGGCCGACCAAAGAGGGTGTTAACCCCCCTTTGGTGGCCGGCCAATAAAGAGGAGAAAACCAATTAATTTTGGTTTAATTAATAAAATGAATCTAGTGCGATTTATTTTATAAATTATGGATAAATAAATTTGTATAAAGAAATTTATATAAATAAAATTTATAGAAATTTATTCTTTTATGGAAGATTAAAATAATCCATGAATTGGTTTATTTTAATTTTATAAAATCAATTATGAATTGATTTTTCCATAATAAGAAAGTTTATAAATTTCTTATAAAAATTTATTCCATAATTTAAAGAGAAGAAGAATTAGTTTTATTATAAATTGGTTTATAATAAAGACTCGGTTTAAACGGAATAATTAATAATAAAATTTATAAGATAAATTTCTTATAACTAATTCCGTTAATTTCATTAATTCGGTTTAGAGGGAGACTTAGCAAAGGAGTTGCTACTATATAAAGGAACCAAAGGCTAGCCCTTATTCCAATCAATTAATCAAGAGATTAATTATTCTCTCCCTCTCTCTCTTAACCTCTCCTCTCCTCCTTCTCCCTCTCTTCCCTTAGGGCCGGCGCCCACCCTAGCTCCCCTAGGGCCGGCGCCCAACCTACATCCAAGGTGGTGGAGGCCGTGAGCTTCAAGAAGAAGAAGGAGAACCCGAACACGAAGAAGAAGAAGCGGATAGCGATTCCTCTCTTCCCGGAATTCGATTCCGTTACTTCATTGGTTAGTTTCCTAATTTTTCTCTTGTTCTTCTAAGTTGTGCCTTCCGAGAATCTAGTAGTTCTCGTCGGCACAAAACTCGTGACTTTGCGAAGTCATCCCGAAGAGAACTCGGCGTGGACGCGAATAGAGGCGAAGCTTCCAAGGGACGCTACGGTTGGATCTCGTCCCTTTTCTTCGAGTTACGAGAGGTATAATGTAAATTAGTTTACTTTTTCGCAAAGTTTTATTTTATGATTATGTCAACACACTATAAGGTTGCATGCTAGATACGAAGTTAAAATAATTTAGGAAATTATTTTATGCAAATTCTTCCGCTGCACGTAAAAATTTAAAATTTTACGAACTCGTATCCTTGTCGACATGCACCCGGTCCCAACAACAACAAACAAACTAAGAAAATTGAAGAAACAACAAACTTAATATTTGATGAAGAAATCAACTCAACATTTGATAATCCAGACCTAACTTCATCAAATGTTGATCAAGAAGATAATGAACAAATTGTTGAACCTTTAATTGAACCATTGAATGAACTAACTATTGAACCAACTTCTGAGTCAATTGAACCAACTATTGAACCAAACATTGAACCAAATAGTGAACCAAATCGACCAACCGGACCTGAGGCTGAACCAAGTTCAAGAAAAACCAAGAAACCCAGACTTAGTCACCCAACTGATCAAATTGTGGGTGATCCAACATTAGGAGTTAGAACTAGGTCTTCCTATAGAAACCTTAGTCAAATAGCCATGATTTCAAAAATTAAACCTAAAACTATAGAAGAAGCCCTACCTGATCCTGATTAGATCATAGCTATGCAAGAAGAGTTAGCCCAATTCGAAAGAAACCAAGTCTGGGAATTAGTACCTAAACCTGAGGGAAAATCCGTCATTGACACTAAGTGGGTTTTTAGGAATAAGTTAAATGATCAAGGAGAAATAGTCAGAAATAAAGCCCGCTTAGTAGCGAAAGGATTCAGTCAAGTTGAAGGGTTAGATTATGACGAAACCTATGCCCCAATAGCTAGACTTGAGTCCATTAGGATGTTATTAGCCTTTGCATCCCATAAAGGATTCAAACTATACCAAATGGATGTAAAATCAGTCTTTCTAAATGGATTCATTAAGGAAGAAGTCTATGTAGGACAACCCCCTGGTTTTGAAGACTTAGAAAGACCTGACCATGTTAACAAACTTACCAAAGCACTTTATGGACTAAAACAAACACCTAGGGCCTGGTATGAATGCTTATCCACGTACCTAATTTCTAAAGAATTTAAACAAGGACAAATCGATTCAACCCTATTTATTAAAACTTTAGAAAAAGAAATTTTTATTGCCCAAATCTACGTCGATGACATAATCTTTGGGTCTACCAACTCTAATTTTCTAAAAGAATTCGTGAAAATAATGGAAAATGAATTTAAAATGAGCTTAGTTGGTGAGCTCAACTTTTTCCTAGGGTTACAAATCAAACAAACTAGGGATGGAAACTATGTCCATCAATCCAAATATGCTAAAGAGTTAATTAAGAAATTTAAAATGGATAACTCTAAAAGCATAAGTACCCCCATGGCCACAAATGTAAAAATAGATAGTGACCCTGATGGTAAACCAATAGACCCTAAACTCTATAGAAGTATGATAGGAAGTCTACTATACCTTACAGCAAGTAGACCTGATATCCTTTTTGCTGTAGGAATTTGTGCTAGATACCAAACCTATGCTAAGGAGACGCACTTAGCAGCCCTAAAAAGAATACTAAGATATGTTAAGGGCACCCTAAATGTAGGGATTTGGTATCCTAGGACCTCAATCTTTGACTTGTTAGGATACTCGGATTCTGACTACGCTGGTTGTAAATTAGATAGAAAGAGCACAAGTGGAAGCTGCCAACTATTAGGAAATAGTCTAGTAAGCTGGTGCAGCAGAAAACAATACTGTGTAGCTCTATCTACAACTGAAACTGAGTATGTTGCCTTAGGAGAGTGTGTAGCACAATTTTTATGGATGATGCACACTCTTAAGGACTTCCAGCTCAACTATACCCAAACTCAGGTTTTCATTGACAACATAAGCTCGATTAATCTAACTAAGAACCCAATCCAACATTCCAGAACTAAAAATATAGAAGTGAAATACCACTTTGTAAGAGATCATGTAGCCAGAGGTGAAATAGTCCTTAAGCATGTAGACTCTAAATCTAACTTAGCTGACATATTCACTAAACCCCTACCTGAGTCTGAGTTCAGCTCACTAAGAAGGCAGTTAGGATTATGCTTGGTAGAATAGGCTTACTTTATTTTTTGGTTTTCTTACTGCTTTATTTGATTTGAAAAATCAATTTTAAAACTACTTTATTTGCTTTCAAAATCAACTTTTACTTAGTTTTGAAAAGTTTTTAAAAAAAAATTTCGCAAAACTAGGGCTTTTTTCGCAAAACTAGGGCTTTTACTTAGATTTTTAAAAACTACCCCCTTCAAAACTAGGGCTTTTTTTCACAAATGGACATAGCCTAGGCCCTAACCCTAGAACTGCATGCACCTATAGATTTAGAAGCCAGCATCTCACAAGCACCTTATGGTACTTTTGATTGATAACCTAGAATGGGTTGATATGCTTAGGTCTTTGCCTTAATTCAAGATGTAGATCAGTGCATCTGCATTAATTGGGGCACTAAATACAACTTACACAGTAATCAAGTTAAGTGTTAAGTTTAGAAACTCTAACTTGAACAAAACGCTTAACTTCACTAACCCTAGCGAAAACTACTGTTTATAACAGTTAGTAAGTAGCTAATTGGGTTAGACAGGACCCTAAAAGAGAAAATTGAAATTGATTTGGTTTAGTTCATATCCTGTATTTGTTCAGTACAGCAAATTATGCAGTTTATTTTTTCTGCTATTATGCAACCTTGTTTTAGCTACATTTCTTTATTTTTGATATATGACAAAGGGGGAGAGATAGGAAAGGAGAGAAGCTTTAAATTTTTTTTTTCAAAAATTCAAAACCTTATCCCTTATTCAAAAAGTACATAATCTATCTGTTTTTAAAAGTACTTAATATATTTTCAAAAAGTACTAAGCTTTTATTCAAAGTTTTTAAATTAAACTTAAGCTGCTTTTTAAAATATTTTTAACTTAAGTTTTCAAAAATCTCTTAAGTACTTAAAACTTAAGTTTTCAAAAATCTCTTAAGTACTTAAAACTTAAGTTTTCAAAAATCTCTTAAATACTCAAAACTTAGGTTTTCAAAAATCTTTTAAGTACTTAAAACTTAAGTTTTCAAAAACTTAAGTTTTCAAAATCTTCTTAGTACTTAAACTTAAGTTTTCAAAATTTTCCTAAGCATTTAACTTAAGTTTTCCTATAAGTATAAATTTTCCAAAGTGCACAACCAAAATTGTTCTGGAAAATATGTCTTTAAAGTTTCTGTTGAAAATTGTTCTAAGTATTAAAAAAATTAAATCCATCTTTAGACTTAGAACTTTTTCAAAACCCCACGAACTTTTGAAAAATCTAGGGGGAGATTCCTTCCAGGGGGAGGAAACAAAATTTCGTTTTATATGTTTTGATTAACTTAACTTTTTGAACCAGGGTTGCCATAAATCAAAAAGGGGGAGATTGTTGGTGCAGAAAGCACCCAAGTCAAACCTGTGTTTTGATAAATGGCAAAGAGTTCAAAAGTTAAGTCTTATTTGTTATCTAATATGCTGCATGAGTGTGCAGATTGAAGTCCTAGCAAGGGAATGCTAGGCACCTAGCAATGGATTGCTAGGCACTGAAACCCTAAGTCCTGGCGAAGGACAGCTAGGCACCTGGCGAAGGACTGCCAAGATCCAAAGCCCTAGTGAAGGACTGCTAGGCACCTGGCGAAGGACTGCCAGGATCCAAAGACCTAGCGAAGGACTGCTAGGCACCAGGCGAAGGACAGCTTGGTACTGAACACCTGGCGAAGGACTGTTGGGCAAAAGTCCAACCGGAGGAGCCGGTTGACAACAGGTAAATTCTCCTGAGAGGAGTAGGTGAGGACGTGTAGCAACCCGCCTTCTCTCTACCTTAGACAGATCGTTACTTTATCTACTTCTTGACTCTAATGCACGACTAAGAATGCGGAACTTCTTTTTTTTTCTTCAAATCCATCTAAGGATGCTATTCTAACTTTAATAGTCATGCATGATACAATGGCACACTTCCTTTCTCTAGAACTTCTCTGCATTGGTACCAGTCGACTGCTACCTAACCAGTCGACTGGTATCGGCCACAGAAAGTTCCTGGGCGCGGCACCAGTCGACTGGCCTCTTGGCAGTCGACTGATGCATCGAACAGAAGCTACTGTTCGATAGGGCAGTCGACTGATACTGAACCAGTCGACTGGCACGCCTGAAAATCTGAAATTTCAGATTCGAAACCTTGTTCTAAAAGTCCACCAAACTTATAGTTTCAAGCCATACAAAGACACAACACCATTTCTACACTCTATACTAGTTTTCCTAAACATTTTAGCCAATCAAAACAACTTCATAAACTCGAAATTAGAACTTTTGCGGAAGAAATTAAGTTATGGAAATCTATATGAAGTTTAAACTAGAGTTTTGTACCAAACTTAACTCCTATGCATTCATAATACCAAAATACATGTTCTACACCTTACTAAAGCATTTTGGAATGTAATGCAACTTTTCTAGGCATATTTCTAGCAATAAAAACTTGATTCAAAGGGAACTCACAATATCTTGGCACATGCATCAAATAGCTCCATCAAGTATCAATACTCAAAACTACTCACACTTATACTCATCCAATGCAATCATAAGGATATGTATGCTAAATAAAATGACATGGAATCTTTACTCATAGTTTTAGGATATGCAAAATATCTAAAACGCAAATACTTGGATAAATACTATATGATCTAACTTAAACTAAGACTTTATAATAAATGCACTTTAAGTCCTTCATTCATCTTGTCTCAAGGATCTCTCCAAGGTCAGCCACCACACACACGTCGCTCAGCACCGCCTCGTCGCCTTCCTTCAGAATTGCTTGTCTTTACCTTTACCTACAGTAAGAGGAAATGCATCTATAAGCATAAAGCTTAGTAAGTACTATCTAGCTCACAAAATCTTAAAATGTGCAAACATGCTTTTCCAACAATGAAAAATCTCATGAAATACTTTTATGCTTAAAAGAAACACTAAAACATGTATAACTCATAAACATGCATACTCAAGCATTAACAAGTCTTAACTTACTTTTCCTTGGCTTAACTTGAAACTTTAGAAATTCTTGAACTTTAAATTTTTCTTTAACTTTTTGAAAACTTTCTTAAACTTTAGAAAACTTTGCTAAAGCATATACTTGAAAATAATAATCACTTGGATCCACTTAAGACGTAAGTACCATCTTATGCGCGTTCCCTAAAAGGTTGGGGTAGCGAGCCACCAATCCTAATAGAGCAGACCTTGGTCTACCAGGGCCAAGACCTTGGAATTGGACACCTGGATTTCTTTAACGACGCCCTTGGACGCCGGGTACTGGCCTTAGAAAATAAAATAGCTTTTCTTTCTTATCTTTAAATGCCTTGGCATTTTAACGAGCACCTTGTGTGCCCAAATCCCTAAGTCTTGACTTTTGGGGATTTCTTAAGGCCTTGGCCTTTTCTTTTCTTATCTTTATCTTCTCTTTTCTTTTCTCATAGCTTTTTCTTAGACCCTAACTTCATATAGGGTACTTAATCAACTTATACAAGCATGAATTAAACTAGAAATACATGCAAGATCTTAAACTAAAACAAACTTTGCATTTTTAACTTTCTACGGAAAAAAAGGTTGCGGAAAACCGCCTCTTACTGTAGGTGAGCAGTACTTACATTGGTTTCCTTGAACTTACAACCAAAATTGACGTCTAGGGCTCGGGAGAAGCTTGAAATCTCTACGAACCGTCCGCGCCTACGTGTTCTTCTCGTCGAGACGGACGAAACGCTCCGTCTCCTTGGTTCCCTCTTGGCCGGCGCCCCCTTGGAAGAGGAGAGGAAGTCTCGGCTTGGTGTTGGCGTGCGCACAAGAGAGGGCAAGAGGATTCCCATGCGTGTGTCGCGCGGCTAGGGTGAGGAAGAGAGAAAACCAAAAATCCAATTTCCTCTCTTAACTTATCTATTTATACTATCTTTATGGAAAAAACGTAACTACTCCATAAATATATTTCTCTCCACCTTTTGTTGTGCTTGATACCCTAGCCCAGCCGGTCACACGCGCGCTTGCTCTTCCGGTGGTCGCGGGTTCGAACCCCCTGCTGCCCTTTAACGTTTTTCTTTTTTTTAAATACTAAACGGACTCGGAAAATTCCATAAAAATATTCTAAAAATTCCTAAAAATATCTAGAATATTTCTAAACCATTTTTAAATAATTCTAAGGACTTTAAGAACTAAAAATGGGAATTTTGGGACGTTACAGGACGCGTTCCCCGTCGAGGGAATAGTAGGCGTCGGTTCGACCTTGGGTTCCATTTAGGAGACCCAAAGTCAGTACCAAGACAGCTAAGGCTATATAAAACTAACATATTATTGCTTTATGTTGTTTTGGACTAACCCTGGATGCAGGACCGAAGGAATGAGTGTCTGCAGCTCAGAGAGCCTCAAAGGAGTGAGGCAGCAGCTGAGTAGGGCGCCCGCAGTGTCCCGGGCACCCCCAAGGTGAATACAAAACAGATGAAGCAAAAGAAGTGCTTCGGCAGCTCATGGGCGGGGCGCCCCCGTGCTCCAGGGCGCCCCCGTGCTCCCAGGGCGCCCCCAGTGTCCAGGGTGCGCCGCACTCAAGCCAACGAAGAGGATAAGTGTATCCAGCCAAGAAGCCCGTTGAAGGAGTCAACCAGGGCGCCCCCAGTGTCAAACCTCAGCCCTATTCGAGTGGGATAGAGGCTGACCGAGACATGCTCGGATCGGGTGACACGTGGGGGGGCGCCCCCGACGTCCAGGGCGCCCCGAAGTGCTATAAATAGCACCCAATGCCAAGGCTTCTCAACAATCAATTCTTCCAATGCTCCTACGCTCTTCTGCTCCCGCGCTCTGCTCCGGAAACCTCCCAACTCGAGATACAAGCACCGACGACGTCCCTCTGCTCCGAAAATACAATCTATACCGGACGTCGGTAATGAAGAGCTATTTTTAAGATTACTGTACTAATTTTGTAATATCTCTCTGTAAACTATTTTGCGCACATATAAAATTGCCCGCAGTAAACGGTCAACGACCGTGCGCCTTGGAGTAGGAGCCGACCGCGACTCTGAACCAAGTAAAAGATCTTGTGTTCGCGTTTTGTGTTTATTTCTTCCGCTGTGTAATTTCTCTAACTCTAATCCGAATGATTTACGATATTCACCCCCCTCTATCGTTTCTCTCGATCCAACACTTCTTCCCTAGTGTACCTAGGACTTTTTCTGCACACTCAGTAAACATGTTAGATCACAATAACACCTTAACTTCTAAACCCTTTGTCATTATCAAAATCCAGGTTTGACTTAGGTGTTGCTGTTGGGACCGGGTGCATGTTGACATGGATGCGGGTTCGTAATTTTAAAATTAATTACGTGTAGCGGAAGGTTTAGCATAAATAATTTCTCAAATTATTTAACCACACATCTAAGCATGCAATTTTATCTTGTGTAGACATGATCATATATTTAAAATTTTGCAGAAACATAAACTAATTTACGTATTACCTCGCGTAACTCGAAGGAAGGGACGAGATCCAACCGTAAGCGTCCCTTGGAAGCTCCGCCTCTATTCGCGTCCACGCCGAGTATCTTCGGGATGACTTCGCAAAGCCGCGAGTTTCTTGTTCTCGAGAACTACTAGATTCTCCGAGAACGCGATGAGAAAAACCAAGAGAGAAGTCAAAAGACTAACCACAAAAGGATGGTCGACTGGTGCTCCTTCTTGGGGCTGGTTGGCGCACGGCAAGAAGGGGAGAAGAGAAGGAGAGAAAGAGAGGGAAAGAGCCTATGCCTTCATCTCTTCAATTATCACCCAAGCCTTGCCTTGGGTCCTTTATATAGTGGCCTCTCAACTATCAAGCCTCTCAAATATGGAATAACTTATTCCATCATGCCAAGTTTGATTTTATATCATGGTTAAAATCATATTTAAATTCATGATATAAATCAATCAAGTCTCTTCTCTCTTATGGAATAAATTTCCTTATCATGGTAAATCAATCCATGATTGATTTTATAAAATAAACCAATCCATGGTTCATTTTAATTTCCATGAAAAATAAACCAAACCTTGGTTTAAAAATTTATATCATCCATAATTTTATAAAACAAACCACACTTGGTTTATTTTATAAATGGAACCAAAGACTTGGTTCTCTCCCTTTGTTGTGGTCGGCCAAGCAAAGAGGATGGAGGCGCTCTTTGGCCGGCCCATCCAAGCCACGCCCCAATGAATTAAACTTATTTAATTCATCTATTAAGTCTTCAAAAGACTTAGCCATTTTACGCTTCCGATGCGTCTCTGAAAAATTCAGATTCGACTTATCGTTTGGCTCAACCAAACCTAATCTCTCTTGATTAGAAAATCCAATTTTCAACTCATTTTAAATCCCTCAGATTACTCGTAGTGCGTGTGACTAAATAGGCTTTCGATTTATGTTGGTCGTCTATAATTAATCAATTAATTATAGAACGATTATAAGTGACACCTAATAGTACATCATGATCCCCAATTAATCGAAAGATCAACGGTTGACCTCAGAAACAATTCTGAAACCCTTCAGCAGCTATAATGAATCGTGCCCCATTCCCTTCACCATCTTATACCCACTTGGTTCAGGACATGGTCTATGTGTGTCAGTCCCCACTAGGCTGACTACGTCACACCTAGCCCAAGTAACGTTTTCTCATCCTACGGATTCTAATTACTCTCATGTATTTAAGAGATTCATACTCTGAACATGTCATGCTCTGGCCAGAGGCTTCGAGTAAAAATCCGACGATAGGCCTCGGGTATACATCTCCTCGCAAGGAGTGGTGAATCCTTTATAGGCTGTTCAAACATCTTCAGGCACTTCGGCTTATACCCAATCATCCTGGGTCCACACCTTCTTGGAGACGCTTGCTTAAGATGTCAAAATATAAGTCTCCATGACCAAGATGACTTGAACACCGCAAGTCAAAGGAACATCGCACTTACGCTGCAGTAAGAACTTCACTGACATATCTATATGCAGACTACCGTATGATGTTTTACAGCCAGTCACTCCAATGAACTAGTTCCCTTAACTAGCATTCATGTTTATCTCCGGACATCTCAATGTCACCAGCCAATGAGAATCAGCTGATTAGAGAATAACCCATGCTAGTCTCAACAGAATTGATTGTGTCCGTATTTATCAATTCATCGACTAGGGACAATTTCAATACTTCACAATTGCACATGTAGAGATAATCAGTAGTTGTGAATTCATCACAAATTCTCTCATGCTGTGAATTGTATTGTGGGCATTCCGTAAATGAGTTTAAGATCTCAATCAAATACACAAACATGTATACTCAAATAGTGAATTTCATTTATTAGAATAAATGATTACAATCATAAGGTGATTGCCATAGGACACTTCTCTCATATCACTAACAAACTACCACTTGGCTTAATGTCAATCGCTACGGTACCCAATACCACAGGCTCTAACATGACCCTCAAACTTACTTTGAGGCAAGGCCTTAGTTAAAGGATCCGCTAAATTCCTTTCAGTGGGATTTTCTTAATTTGTATATCATTCCTACTTATAATCTCTCTGATCAGATGATAGCGGCGAAGCACATGTTTGGATCGCTGATGAGACCTTGGTTCCTTTGCATGTGCAATAGCTCCATTGTTGTCGCAGTAAACTGGTATTGCTTCATCAATGGTTGGAACCACACCAAGTTCTGAGACAAACTTTTTGATCCAGACTGCTTCCTTTGCTGCCTCCGAAGCTGCAATATATTCCGCTTCCATGGTAGAATCCGCTATGGTGTCTTGCTTGGAACTCTTCCAACTTATTGCGCCTCCATTCAAAATAAATACATATCCGGACTGAGATTTGGAGTCATCCTTATCTGTCTGGAAACTGGCATCTGTATACCCACGTATTACCATATCACCTTCTCCATATATTAGGAACACATCCTTAGTGTTTCTTAAGTACTTGAAAATTGTCTTGACAGCCACCCAATGATCCATTCCTAGATCAGACTGGTATCTGCTTGTGACGCTCAGAGCATACGATACATCGGGCCTAGTACATAACATAGCATACATGATAGATCCTATCGCGGATGCATAAGGAATCTTATTCATGCAAATCCTCTCGTCTTCTATGCGCGGACACACAGACTTCGAAAGGTTGATCCCATGCCTGATAGGAAGGTAACCTTTCTTGGATTCCGACATGCTAAACCTTTCTAGCACTCGGACTATATATGTAGATGCGAAAAACCAAGCAACCGTTTTGACCTATCTCTATAGATTCTAATCCCAAGGATATAGGTTGCTTCTCCCAGGTCTTTCATGGAGAAAGTTTTGGACAACCAAATTTTAACTGACTGTAAGACTGATATATCGTTTCCTATAAGTAATATGTCATCGACATATAACACTAGGAATACGACTGCACTCCCACTAACCTTCTTGTACACACAAGGTTCGTCAGGATTTTGTGAGAAATCAAACTCTTTGATTGTCTCATCAAAATGGATGTTCCAGCTCCTGGATGCTTGCTTTAGTCCATATATGGATCGTCGAAGCTTGCATACTTTGGTTTTATTAACTGATGTGAAACCTTCAGATTGTATCATGTATGCATCCTCAAGCAGGTTTCCATTAAGGAAAGTTGTTTTCATATCCATTTGCCATATCTCATAATCATAATGAGTTGCTATGGCCAGGAGCATCCGAATGGATTTAAGCATAGCTACTGGAGAATAGGTTTCGTCATAATCAATTCCTCGTTTCTAACGATATCCTTTTGCCACTAATCTAGCCTTAAAGGTAACAACATTACCTTCCATGTCAGTTTTCTTCTTGAAAACCCACTTGCACCCTATGGGCTTAATCCCTTCAGGTGGGTTAACCAAGACCCATACTTGATTTTTGTACATGGAATCCATTTCCGACTTCATGGATTCAAGCCATTTATCCCTTTCTGAATTTTTCAGAACATCTTCATAACTGATAGGTTCCTCATCGTTAATGAGTAACACGTCGTTCGATTCACTTATGAGAAATCCTTATCTCTCTGGAATATTGCGTGTCCTATCAGACCTACGAAGAAGTGGTGTTGTTTTAGGTTCAACTGATAGCTCATCATTATGAGTTACTGGTTGTGGGTCTAGACTAGGTGTCTCTGTAATGTCTATTGGAGTTTCTTGAACTTTTTCAAGTTCAATGCTACTCCCACTGTTTTCTTGTAAAAGAAATTCTTTTTCTAGAAATACAGCATGCCTTGAAACAAACATCTTTTGTTCCAAGGGATGATAGAATTGGTAACCTTTCTTTTCCTTAGGGTATCTAATAAATAGACATTTATCAGACTTAGCATCCAATTTGTCTGATACAGTCCGCTTTACATAAGCAGGACAACCCCATATCTTTAGGTGAGATAAATGAGGTTTCTTACTATTCCACGTCTCATATGGAGTAGTAGAGACTACCTTGGTCGGGACTCTGTTTAGTACGTAAACAGTTGTCTTAAGCGCATAGCCCCAAAAGGATTTTGGAAGAGTTGCATGATTCATCATAGATCTAACCATGTCCATCAAGGTTCGGTTACGCCTCTCAGATACACCATTATGCTGTGGTGTATATGGCGGAGTCCATTGAGACAATATCCCATTGTCCCTAAGATAATCTTGAAACTCTTGACTTAAGTATTCACCACCCCGATCGGATCGAGTATCTTAATACTTTTGCCAAGCTATTTTTCTACTTCACTTCTGAACTCTTTGAATTTCTCAAAAGCTTCAGATTTGTGTTTCATTAAGAACACATACCCAAATCGTGAGTGATCATCGATAAAGGTAATGAAGTAGCTATAGCCTCCTTGTGCAAGAGTTGACATTGGTCCACATACATCAGTATGTATTAGACCAAGCAATTCTTCCACTGGTTTACCTTTTCCGGAAAAGGGTAATTTGGTCATCTTGCCTTTTAAGCATGATTCGCATGTATCAAATGAACCGGGTTCAAATGATTCCAGAATTCCACATCGGTGTAATTTGGTCATGCGTTTCTTACTTACATGGCCAAGACGACAATGCCACATATAGGAGTCTATTTGATTATCTATTCGAGCATGTTTGTTGCTAACTTCGATATTGAAAACGTCACCAGATAAATCTAACGTGTAGATACCATTGCATAATGTTCCGGTCCCATAAAGAACACCATTTAAAGTTATGTAACAGCAATTGTTACTAAAAGTTAAATGATAACCCTTTTTCATTCAAGCATGAAATAGATACAATGTTCCTTATTAACGTAGGAACAAAATAACAATTATCCAATTCTAAGACAAGTCTAGTAGGGAGCTTTAGCAAATATGTTCCGATGGCAACAGCAGCAATCTTTGCTCCATTTCCAACTCGCAAATTCGCTTCTCCCTTGACGAGTCTTCTTCTATTCCTTAGCCCCTGTATGTCATTACATATATGTGAGCTACACCTAGTATCAAATACCCAGGTGTACGAGGAAATAGAGTGACATTCAATAACGAAGATACCTGAAGAGGATGGGGCATCGGATGCCTTCTTCTTCAAGGACTGAAGATAAACCTTGCAGTTTCTTCGACAGTGGCCCTCCTTGCCGCAGTGATGGCAAGTGCCTTTTGGTGTCTTTTCAATCTTTTTGGCCTTTCTCTTCCTTCCCTTATTTTATTCTTTGGGCTTCCTCTTAGAGCCTTTCTTTGAGGAACCAACTACCAGTACCGTCTTCTGATCCTGCTTTACAGAAGGCTCTACAGTCTTCAGCAGGTTAAGCAACTCAGGAATGGTAGTCTCCAGTTTGTTCATCCGATAGTTCATCACAAATTCTGAGTAACTCTTGGGCAAACAATGTAGAATTAAGTCAATACTTAGTTCGTGATCCATTGCAAATCCGAGTGTGCCTAGTCGCTCAATGTACCCCAACATCTTCAACACAAACTGTGAAACAGAAGTGCCTTCCTGCATCTTAGAGGTGAAGAGGAGTCTGGAGACCTCAAACCTTTCGGATCTCGCCTGCTCGTCAAACAGCTCATGAAGATGGAAGATGATGGTATAAGCATCCATATGCTCATGCTGCTTTTGTAGCTCAGGTACCATAGCGGCCAGCATGATGCAACTCACAAGTTCAGAATCGGCCACATGTTTCTGATAGGCCACTAACTGGTCTGGAGTTGCATCTTCAGGAGGATGGTTGGGAAGTTGTTCTTCAAGGACATAAGCAAGCTTTTCTGCCTTGAGGACTATCCTCAGGTTTCGAAGCCAGCCCATGAAGTTTGGCCCAGTCAGCTTATTGGTGTCCAAAATGGAACGCAAATTCAGAGAAGACATGATCAGGTGATTATCCTAGAAATACAAATTGAGGTTATGTGATGAGAATGATAAAGAATGCATCAATATACATTAATTAAATCCTATTTATTTTTTGAATTGAATAACCCTTTTTATCAATTCAGGAGATCGTAGGAACATCTCCAAATAGGTTGATATTCAACCATAGATAAGAACAACCATGGCTAGAGTCCATCAAGTTATTCTTAACTATGAAGGTAGGTAATTATACCGATTACATATTATACATATGTAACTATCACATTATGCTATCAACTAATTGAATGTTTGCATAAATCATTGGGTTGTTAACTCATTAACAAGTATGCAACAATATACATAGCACCCAACTACACCTCTCTTTACATCGACCTTGGCTGTGGCACAACAAATCGATGCTCCAAGCTTAAGGCTGACCCATTAATCAAGAAATAGTTTTAATATGGTTGGAGCTCATTCAACCGTTTAGTCAGGCTTGGATGTGTCCAACAACCAAAACTAAGGGTTGAGCTCTGACTCCAACTATATTAATCATAAACTAATTCCATGGTTTGAACATGTTGAGGTTCAAGCCGGGCATGGATGTGTCCATCAACCCAAACGAGAAACAAAACTCCGGTTCTAACCATATTAATGGAAGGTGTTGGCCTTAATATTTTGTAAGGGGTTTTGGGTCTCATCCTTTTCTTTTATGCACATTCATAACATATAATTATGTCATGTTCTAACGATTTCCTTAATAAAGTATGTATGTGACTTAATTTATCAAGTCTCGTTAATTGAATTAGGAACCAGATTTCCTAATTCTAATTTCATACTTTATTCAAGGAATTGTTTTGGGAAACAATTTCCTGAATTATCATAATCAATTTCGGAAATAATATGTTTAAGACTTTGATTTCTCTAAATCAAATCATATTAAATTAAGAGATAGATTCCCTTAATTCAACCACATACTATTTTCATGAAAATCTTATTTAAGGAAATATACTCTATAGGAAACAATTTTCCTAATTAATTTTGGAGACAATAATATGTAGGAGCATCACCTCATAAATCAAATAAGGAAATTATCATTTGAGAATCACCTCAAAAATTTCCAAGATTTGCTCACATATTTTATTTATGAAAAATTAATATCAATAACTTAATTTGGATGACTCCCCGAGGCTCAATCCAAATTAAATATTTGACAATTTAAATTCAATTTAGGAAATTTAATTATAACAACTAACTTTAAATTGGACGGCTCCCCGAGGCTCAATCCAAAATAAAGAATTTTATAAATAATTTAATTTTCAATTTAAATTTAAATGCCAATTAATATTCCCATAATTTGTCTAGACTTTTTTGAAAGAAAGTACTCAAAATTGCGAGCTTTCCATAAATGGAAAGTTTCCAAAAATAAAAGGTTTTCAGAATAATGGTAAGTTTTTGGTACAAAGAAAACTTACGTTTTTCCAAAATAGGAAAATTTCCAAAATAGGAAATTTCCAAAATTGAAAAGTTTCCAAAAATGGAAAGTTTTCACAATTATCATAAAATTTCAGAAACAGAGATATTTCAAAAGTTTGCGAAATTTCATGAGGATTTCCAAACTTTGAAATTCCTAAATCAAAAATTTACCATAATTGGAAAGTTTCGATAATTGAAAATTTTCAAAAATTGAGATCATGATAAAGCTTTCCGCAAAACAATTATATGATTATGTCGAACACAAACCTCAGCTCTGATACCACTGTTGGGACCGACTACATGTTGACATGGATGCGGGTTCATAATTTTAAAATTACGTCCAGCGGAAGGTTTAGCATAAATAATTTCTCAAATTATTTAACCACACATCTAAGCATGCAATTTTATCTTATGTAGACATGATCATATATTTAAAATTTTGCAGAAACATAAACTAATTTACGTATTACCTCGCGTAACTTGAAGGAAGGGACGAGATCCAACCGTAAGCGTCCCTTGGAAGCTCCACCTCTATTCACGTCCACGCTTAGTATCTTCGGGATGACATCGCAAAGTCACGAGTTTCGTGTTCACGAGAACTACTAGATTCTCTGAGAACGTGACGAGAAAAACCAAGAGAGAAGTCGGAAGACTAACCACAAAAGGATGGCTGGCTGGTTCTCCTTCTTGGGGCTGGTTGGCGCACGGCAAGAAGGGGAGAAGAGAAGGAGAGAAAGAGAGGGAGAGAGCCTATGCCTTCATCTCTTCAATTATCATCCAAGCCTTGCCTTGGGTCCTTTATATAGTGGCCTCTCAACCATCAAGCCTTTCAAATATGGAATAACTTATTCCATCATGCCAAGTTTGATTTTATATCATGGTTAAAATCATATTTTAATTCATGATAAAAATCAATCAAGTCTCTTCTCTCTTATGGAATAAATTTCCTTATCATGGTAAATCAATCCATGATTGATTTTATAAAATAAACCAATCCATGGTTCATTTTAATTTCCATGAAAAATAAACCAAACCTTGGTTTAAAAATTTATATCATCCATAATTTCATAAAACAAACCACACTTGGTTTATTTTATAAATTGAACCAAAAACTTGGTTCTCTCCCTTTGTTGTGGCCGGCCAAGCAAAGAGGATGGAGGCCCTCTTTGGCCGGCCCATCCAAGCCACGCCCTAATGAATTAAACTTATTTAATTCATCTATTAAGTCTTCAAAAGACTTAGCCATTTTACGCTTCCGATGCGTCTTTGAAAAATTCAGATTCGACTTATCTTTTGGACTCAACCAAACCTAATCTCTCTTGATTGGAAAATCCAATTTTCAACTCGTTTTAAATCCCTTGGATTACTCGTAGTGCGTATGACTAAATAGGATTTCGATTTATTATGGTCGTCTATAATTAATCAATTATAGAACGATCATGAGTGGCACCTAATAGTACATCATGATCCCCAATTAATCGAAAGATCAATGGTTGACCTCAGAAACAATTCTGAAACCCTTCAGCAGCTATAATGAATCATGCCCCATTCCTTCACCATCTTATACCCACTTGGTTCAGGACATGGTCTATGTGTATCAGTCCCCACTAGGCTGACTACGTCACACCTAGCCCAAGTAACCTACAGATTCTAATTACTCTCATATATTTAAGAGATTCATACTCTGAACATGTCATGCTCTGGCCAGATGCTTCAAGTAACAATTCGACGATAGGCCTCGGGTATACATCTCCTCGCAAGGAGTGGTGAATCCTTTGTAGGTTGTTCAAACATCTTCGGGCACTTCGGCTTATACCCAATCATCCTGGGTCTACACCTCCTTGGAGATGCTTGCTTAAGATGTCAAAGTATAAGTCTCCATAACCAAGATGACTTGAACACCGCAAGTCAAAGGAACATCGCACTTAAGCTGCAGTAAGAACTTCACTGACATATCTATATGTAGATTACCATATGAAGTTTTACAGCCAGTCACTCCAATGAACTAGTTCCCTTAACTAGCATTCATGTTTATCTCCGGACATCTCAATGTCACCAATCAGTGAGAATCAGCTGATTAGAGAATAACCCATGCTAGTCTCAACAGAATTGATAGTGTCCGTATTTATCAATTCATCGACTAGGGACAATTTCAATACTTCACAATTGCACATGTAGAGATAATCACTAGTTGTGAATTCATCACAAATTCTCTCATGCTGTGAATTGTATTGTGGACATTCAGTAAATGAGTTTAAGATCTCAATCAAATACACAAACATGTATACTCAAATAGTGAATATTCATTTATTAGAATAAGTGATTACAATCATAAAACGATTGCCTTAGGACACTTCTCTCATATCACTAACAGTTGCTTGCACCAATAATCTCCCCCTTTTTGATTTATGGCAACACGGTTCAAAAAGTTAAGTTTAAAGAGACAAGTAATGTAAAAGGTTTTTAATTTCCTCCCCTGGAAGAAATTCTCCCCCTGAGTTTTTCAAAAATACGTGTGGTTTTTGAAAACATTTCTATGTCCTTGTCTATCCAAAAAGTAAAATGAATTTCCAAGTTTTCAACACTTGAATGATTTTCAAAAAGATTTTCAAGTTAGAGAAAAATTTTCCAAAAGAATTTTAACTTAGAAAATTTTCCAAAAGAATTTTAAGTTTAGGACTTAGAAAATTTTCAAAGAATTTTAAGTTTAGCAATTAGAAAATTTTCCAAAAGAATTTTAAGTTTAAACACTTAGAAAATTTTTCAAAAGAATTTTAAGTTTAGCACTTAGAAAATTTTCAAAGAATTTTAAGTTTAGCACTTAGAAAATTTTCCAAAAGAATTTTAAGTTTAGCACTTAGAAATGTTTCAAAAGAATTTTAAGTTTAAACACTTAGAAGATTTTCAAAAAGAATTTTAAGTTTAGCAATTAGAAAATTTTCCAAAGAATTTTATGTTTAGCACTTAGAAAATTTCAAAATAATTTTAAATTTTGAAGATGCTTCAAATTTGAAAACAAGTATTTTTGTTACTTTACTTTTTGAAAAAAGAGATAAAAGTTTTTGAAAAAAAATTAAAATAAAACCTTTTTTTCCTCTCCTTTCCTTTGTCTCCCCCTTTGCCATATATCAAAAAAAATTATAGCAAAAAAAATAGAGTAAAGAAAGTAATGTTCTGAATGGAACCAATTCTAAGCATAAACTGGACCAAATCATTTAGATTTTCTCTTTCGGGTCTTATCTAACCCAGTTAGCTACTTACTAACTGTCATAAACAGTAGCTTTCGCTAGGGTTAGTCAAGTTAAGTGATCTGATCAAGTTAGATTTTCTAAGCTTGACACTTAACCTGATTACTGTTTAATTGATATTTATTGCCCCAATTACTGCAGATGCACTGACTTAAAGCATCTTGAATCAAGGCATAGACCTAAGCATCTCAACCCAGTCTAGGTTGTCAATCAAAAGTACCCTAAGGTGCTTGTGAGATGCTAGCTTCTAGATCTATAGGTGCATGCAGTTCTAGGGTTAGGGCCTAAGCTAAGTCCATTTGTGGAAAAAAAAACCTTAGTTTTGAAGGGGGTAAGTTTTTAAAAAAAAAACTAAGTCGGAAAATCATTTTAAATTTCAAAACAAATGATTTTTCAAACATATTAAATAACAGATAAGAAATAAAACACTTAAAAAAATACATGTAGAGCAGTCCTATTTTACTAAGCATAACCCTAACTGCCTTCTTAGTGAGCTAAACTCAGACTCAGGTAAGGGTTTGGTGAAGATATCAGCTAAGTTTGACTTTGAGTCTATATGCTTAAGGACTATTTCACCCCTGGCTACATGATCCCTTACGAAGTGATGTTTAACCTCTATATGTTTTGTTCTAGAGTGTTGGATTGGGTTCTTAGTTAGATTGATTGAACTTATGTTATCAATGTAGACCTGGGTTTGGGTGTAATCAGGCTAAAAGTCCTTAAGAGTGTGCATCATCCATAAGAGTTGTGCTACACACTCTCCTAAAGCAACATATTCTGCTTCGGTTGTAGATAGAGCTACACAGTGTTGCTTTCTACTGCACCAACTGACTAGGCTATTTCCTAAAAGTTGGCAGCTTCCACTCATACTCTTTCTATCTAGTTTGCATCCAGCATAATCAGAATTAGAGTATCCCGACAAGTCAAAAGTTGAGGTCCTAGGATACCAAATCCCTACATTTAGGGTGCCTTTAATGTATCTAAGTATTCTTTTTAGGGCTGCTAAGTGCGTTTCCTTAGCACAAGTTTGGTATCTAGCACGCATTCCTACCGAGAATAGGATATCAGGTCTACTAGCTGTAAGGTAAAGTAGACTTCCAATCATACTTCGATATAGCTTAAGGTCTACAGGTTTACCTTCAAGATCACTATCAATTTTTACATTTGTGACCATAGGGGTACTTATGCTTTTGGAGTTATCCATTTTAAATTTCTTTATTAACTCCTTAGCATATTTGGATTGATGAACATAATTTTCATTCCTAGTTTGCTTAATTTGTAGTCCTAAAAAGAAGTTGAGCTCACCAACTAAGCTCATTTCGAATTCGTTTTTCATTATTTTTACAAATTCTTTTAAAAAGTTTGAGTTGGTGGATCCGAAAATTATGTCATCAACTTAGATTTGGGCAATGAAGATGTCCTTTTCTAAGGTTTTAACAAAGAGAGTTGAGTCAATTTGTCCTTGGTTAAATTCCTTAGAAATGAGGTAAGTTGATAGGCGTTCATACCATGCTCTAGGTACTTGTTTTAGTCCATAAAGTGTCTTGTTAAGTTTGTAAACATAGTCGGGTTTTTCTATGTCCTTAAAACCAGGGGGTTGTCCTACATAGACTTCTTCTTTGATAAACCCATTCAGAAAGGCAGATTTAACATCCATTTGGTAAAGTTTAAATCCTTTATGGGGTGCAAAGGCTAACAACATTCTAATAGACTCAAGTCTAGCTACTGGGGCATAGGTTTCGTCATAGTCTAACCCTTTGACTTGACTGAACCCTTTAGCTACTAAGCGGGCTTTGTTTCTAACTATTTCCCCTTGGTCATTTAGATTGTTCCTAAATACCCACTTAGTATTTATGATGGATTTGCCCTTAGATTTAGGTACTAGTTCCCAAACTTGGTTTCTCTCAAATTGGGCTAATTCCTCTTGCATTGCTATGATCCAATCAGGATCAGGTAGGGCTTCCTCTATAGTCTTAGGTTCAATTTTCGAAATCAGTGCGATCTGACTAAGATTTCTATAGGAAGACCTAGTTCTGACTCCTAAGGTTGGATCACCCATAATTTGATCAGAGGGGTGACTGAGTCTGGGTTTTTTGGTTCTTCTAGAACTTGGTTCAGCCTCAGGTCCGGCTGGAAGGTTAGGTTTGGTATTTTGTTCAATTGTTGGTTCAATTGACATAGTAGTTGGTTCAATAGTTAGTTCATTAAGAGATTCAACTAGTGGTTTAATTGATGGTTCCATAATTTGTTCATTATCTTCTTGATCAATATTTGATGGATTCAGGTTTGGATTATCAGGTTTTGAATTAATTTCCTCATCAAATATTAAATTCGTTGTTTCTTCAATTTTGTTAGTTTATCTATTGTAGACCCTATAGGCCCTACTTGTTGTTGAATACCCTAAAAATATTCCAGGGTTGACTTAGACTGAAATTTCCCTAGGTAGTCCTTGGTGTTTAGGATATGGACATTACACCTAAAGACCCTTAGGTAGTGTAGGTTTGGAAGTCTATGGTAGTATAGTTCATAGGGAGTTTTATTATATCGTTTGTTAATTAGGACCCTATTTTGGATATAGCATGCCGTACTAATTGCTTCTGCCCAAAATTGGTTAGTTAGGTTGAATTCATTGAGTATAGTCCTAGCGGCTTCTTGTAGGGTTCTATTCTTCCTTTCTACTATCCCATTTTGCTGGGGAGTTCTAGGACACGAAAATTCGTGAATATACCCGTTTATCTTACAAAATTCCTCAACCCGTTGGTTTCAAACTCTCCCCCGTGATCACTCCTCTGTCTTTTGACTTTGGTATCATTTTGATTCTCAATTACCTTATATAGGTCAATGAATAGATTTAGGGTTTCATCCTTAGTTTTTAGGAATCTTACCCAAGTGAACCTAGAGTAATCATCGATAATGACTAAGCAGTACCGGTTTCCACTTAGTGACTTGGCTCCATGTGAATCAAACAGGTCAAGGTGCAGGAGCTCAAGTGTGGTTTGAGTTAGGTCTGATTGAATTTGTTTGTGATTAGACCTGGTTTGTTTACCTTGGTTACATGAGTCACATATCATGTTTTCATGGTTCTTAATTTTTGGTATTCCTTTAATTAGACCAAGTTGGGTGATTTTCGAAATTAGTCTTAGATTAGTGTGACCTAATCTCCTATGCCAGAGGTTTGACTCTTCTAATTGAGTTAAGAGACATTTAGGCACTAATGGTAAACTTATAGTATAAACGTTATTTTTCCTAGTGCCCTTAAGCATGACTTCTGAGTCTTGCAAATTTCTAATCAGGCAGTCAAAGTTGGTCAAGGTAACTACATAGCCAGTATCACATAATTGACTTATACTAAGCAAATTAAATTTAAAGTTCTCAACCAAGAGTACCTTTTTAATTACAAAATCGGATTTGAGTTCAATGTTACCTGACTCAATGACTTTGAGCATAGCATTGTTGCCAAATGCTACTGAGCCTAGGTTCTTGAACTTGAGTTTGGTGAATTTCAATTTGTCTCCAGTCATGTGTCTGGAGCACCCGCTATCCAACATCCATTGGTCCAAATCTTTATGTTGCTACACATAAAGAATTTATTGATTTGGATCCAATTAGAATTAAGGATAGCTTAAATTGACTTTCACAAACTAGTCTGTCTCACCCAATCTAGTGTTATCAATCACGTTAACCTTATGGGTTTTGTGAGACAGGTTTTAACAGAAGTAAAGATTTTATTTAAAAAAATGATTAATTTTGAAAAGTTGAATTAATTTTGAAAATAGTTTAATTAAGTTTTAATTTTATTTTTAAAAGTGAATGAATCTAAGATTAATTGAAATTTATGTTAGATTCAAATCTGACAATAGTAAAATAAATTTAGTTTTCAATAATCGGCTTCCAGGTCTTGGCGAGGCACTAGGCCTTCTTTGGCCGTAGCCTTATTGGTTCATCAACCCTTTCCTTGACAAAGCCTTTAATTGAAAAATCATCTTCAAGTTTCTCCTTTAGAGATTTTGGTCTAACTAGTTTGGGTCATGGATCGGTAGCTTCAGCTAGTTCCGCCAAAATGGCTTCTCTAACGTACTATCATCTCACCTCCACCCAATACTATGTTATTCAAATTTCAATTAAATCGTTTCAGTCCTTAGTCTAACCAGTCCTAGGTCTAAACATAATAAATTGCAGAAATAAATAAATAATCAAACATGCAATTAAAGCTAAGGAATAAAAGCAATTTATCTAATTATGAAAATCATTTTTAAATTGGCTCCCCCTGGACTAAAGCCACGGTAATGATTGGGCAAGATGTGAATCTTGTCCTTAGGGATCCAATACTGGTTTGGTCTAGCTTGGTTATTCAAGCAAAGTTTTGGTACCCATGCTTGAATTTTGGGTCTAGATTGGTTCAATACAGCATAATATGACCATTGTCTTGACTTGGTTTGATACCCTAACCCGAATCGATTTAGAACGGACTTCTATTTTCCAAGGATCATGTCAAGACCCTTGGAACCCGAAGTGAATCGTTCTAAAGCCGCTCTAAGGTCCTTGATTTGAGTTTCAAGGAGGAGTTCTCTTTCTCAAGCTTTTCAACTTGAGTAGAGGTTCCTTCTTGAACCATCTCGGTCAAGGATCTTGTAACGCCCGCTTTTTTTTTTCTTTTCATAAGCGGCGTTACGTTAACATACTTAGGGCATGTAGACATCATAAGGCAGCGGAATAACTTTAACTTATACATGCCCTACTACCATTCCTAACTTATTGACATGGGAACCTTAGCATATTAACTTTGAACTTAAGCATCATATCATGTCATACATAACATCATATCATAATGTTCCAGAAGTCATTATTCAAACATATAAGTAACCGAGGTGAAGTTCTAGCATAAACAGTAAACATATAGTTTCCTGGGCCAAGTCACTACTACACACATGCGTTCTTGCCCTCCTGCTGCTTCCATCATTGTCCCCTTGAATGATCTGCGGTATAAGGAAATAAGACTATAAGCACACAGGCTTAGTAAGACTCTTTCCTACTCACAAAAATCATTCATCATTCATCATCTCATAATGAGCACATGAAACATTAACATACTTGGTGCTCTACTTAGAACATAACATTTTACATCACTTATCGTATACATAGCATGGCATTAACATAAACATAGTAAACATTCTAAACATTGCATGATACATGGCATAAACATAAACATAGTAAACATTCTAAGCATGGCATGATACATGGCATAAACATAAACATAGTAAACATTCTAAACATTGCATGATACATGGCATAAACATAAACATAGTAAACATTCTAAGCATGGCATGATACATGGCATAAACATAAACATAGTAAACATTCTAAACATGGCATGATACATGGCATAAACATAAACATTCACGGTAACCCTATTAAGCATGGCATCCAGTCATAACCTGAACATGAAACATAAAGCATGGTGCTTAAACCTTAGGGTCATGGTTAACATGATTCCTACCACATGCTTGATCCTATACATATAAATGTTGGATCGATAGAGTCGATAGAGGGGGGGTGAATATCGACAAACTTTTCGAATTTATGGAGAGAGTAATTTGCACAACGGAAATAAAGAAAACACGCGAACACAGTATTTTTTACTTGGTTCGGAGCCTAGGTCGACTCCTACTCCAAGGCCCACGATCGTTGATCATTTACTTTAGGCAATTCTATATGAACGCAAAATCAGTTTACAGAAAGAGATTTACAAGTACAGCACTATAAACTTTTAAAAGAAATTTCTTCTGTTACCGACGTCCGGTTGTAGGTTGGCTTTCCGGAGCAGCAGGACGTCGTCGCTCGAGTTGGGCAGTTTCTGGAACAAGGCGTGAGCACAGAAGAGTATGGAAGCTTTGGTATCAAGTTTATTTTTAAGCTTGTGGTCGAGGGGTGCTATTTATAGACCCTAGGGCGCCCTGGACGTCGGGGGCGCCCTGCCACGTGTCAGCAGATCCGCGCTTCGCTCGGTCAAGCGTTATCCCACCGCAATAGGAATGAGGTTTGACCTCTGGGGCGCCCTGGTCGCTGAGGGCGCCTTGGCTGACTTCTTCCGCGCAGAAATCTCGGCTGTGGATAAGGCTGGAGCTTTGCAGTCTTGGGCTAGAGGTGCCTTGGCTGCTGAGGGCGCCTTCGCTGACGAGGGCGCCTTCGCTGCTGAGGGCGCCTTGCTCCGTAAGCAGCTGAAGCCCTTTTTGCTACGCTTGGTTTTGGTTCACCTTGAGGGCGCCCTAGACACTCAGGGCGCCTTACTCAGCTGCTGCCTCACTCTTTTGAGGCTCTCTGAGTTGCAGACACACGTTCCTTCGGTCCTGCATCCAGGGTTAGTCCAAAACACAATAAAACAATTAATTATTAGTTTATACAGCCTTAGCTGTCTTGGTTCTGACTTTGATCTCCAAAATGGAGCCCTAGGTCGAACCGACGCCTACTGTTCCCTCGACGGGGAACGCGTCCTCACCTACTCCTCTCGGGAGAATTTACCTGATGCCAACCGCTCCTTTGGTTGGACTTTTGCCTGACGGTCCTTTGTCAGGGCTTGGATGCCGAGCTGTCCTTCGCCCAGTGCCTAGCATTCCTTCGCTAGGGCTTTAGTCCCAAGTTGTCCTTCGCCTAGCGCCTAGCAGTCCTTCGCTAGGGCTTTGATGCTGGCAGTTCTTCGCCAGTTGCCTAGCAGTCCTTCGCTAGGGCATGGTTGCTGGCAGTCCTTCGCCAGGTGCCTAGCAGTCCTTCGCTAGGGCTTGGATACTGGCAGTCCTTCGCCAGATGCCTAGCAGTCCTTCGATAGGGCTTTGATACTGGCAGTCCTTCGCCAGGTGCCTAGCAGTCCTTCGCTAGGGCTTGGATACTGGCAGTCCTTCGCCAGGTGCCTAGCAGGCCTTCGCTAGGGCTTTTTCTGCACACTCAGTGAACAACGTTAGATCACAAATAAACTTAACTTTGGATCCTTTGCCAATATCAAAACCAGGTTCGAAATGGTGCTTCCTGCACCAACAATAAATACTTTATGGTAAACATGAACCATCATTCTTTGAACCCTAACTCACTCCCAAACCCTAGATCCAAGGATTGGCCGAAACTTCTAAGGTGGAGTTCCATCAATTCCATAAACATGTAATATAGCATAAGGTAAAGGAACAACCATACATTATTTATAAGACCATAGGAAGTCCTTGGGGCTCATGATTAGGGTTAACCCTAACCTTTAGGCCACTTTCCTAGGGCTGGCCGAAACTTATAAGGCCATGGGGGTATGGAAAAATTCCATTAAAATCCCCAATCAATCATTAAACACTAATCACATCTTACCATAGAGTCATTGGAGCCCTTACTTGAAATAAATCATAACTTTTACCCTATTAACCCTTCTTGGCCGAAACTTATAGAGTCTCTAGGCCATGTGAAAATTCACATAATCACACTCCATCACCCTTATATCATGACAACACATACAAATATATACTTGAAGTTTAGGACTCAACCCTAACCTTTGGGTCCTTGAGGTTGGCCGAAACTTATAGGGTCTCTAGGGTACCCCAAAAATTCTCAAAAATTGTATTAAATCTCTAGACATCATGAGAGTACATTAAACAACATGATTTGGATTTTTATCATCATTTTAGACCAAGAATCCCATGGGCCGAAACCTATAAGGTTAGATTCATGGGTTTCCTTTGGTTTTTCCAACAAAAACATCATATACAACTTTCATATCATGTTAATCTTCAAGAAAAGCCATTATACCATAGGTGAGGGAGTCTTACCTTGGGTTTCTTGATTTTTCAAACCTTGAAAGAGAAGAAAATTGTAATTTCTTTGGACCCTTGAACCCCCTTGCCTTTGTATCCTTGGAAAATCCTTAGATCTTGGTGATAGGACCTTCTTGTGGAGCTTTTCCAAGGGAGAACCACCCTTGTGGTGTTCGGCTAGGATGAGGGAGGAGGGAGGAAGAAAATGCAAGTAATGGAAGAAAGAAGTAACTCCCAAACCCCCCTATTTATCACCCATTAAGGAGGTAAATGAAGAGTCTCTCCATGACCCTTCATCTTCTTCTAAGCCTTAACCAATATCCACTTCATTTCCTCATAACATTCCCTTGCTAGATGAGTTGGTTAGAGCCTACATGGTTGTACAAGAGGTCCAAGGTTCAATCCTTGGTAAATGTACAATTTTTTCCCACTTATTTTATTTTATTTTCCTAGTAATTTTCGAAAATTCTCTAAAAATTCCCCCATAATTATGTTAATATTTCTCATTAAAATTCCTTTATATTTCTATAAATTTTTACCTAAAATCTACCAATAATTATGGTACTAAAAAGCCCATATAAGGCCCATTAGTGCCCTTTTTCCCAATTTAAATGAGAAAACATGGATTTTCTAGGCCAAAGTTCGCATTAATATTTCTAGGTCCCTTGGAAAATTATCTAGACATGCTCAATATTTTAAAAAAATATTAAGAGAATTTTCCGGGTCGTTACAATCCCCCATACCTCGTGAAAGTTCGTCCTCGAACTTAGAATAACTCCGGGTACTTGCGCCTCATCTCGTCCTCGCGTTCCCAGGTAGCTTCTTCGAACCGTTGACTTTGCCATAGAACCTTGACTAAGGGTACTTCCTTACTCCTCAGCTTCTTGACTTCCTATCCAAAATCTGGATGGGTTTGCTCTCATAGCTTAGGTCCTCCTGCACTTGCACGGTCTGTGGCTCGATCACTTGGTCCATATTTGGGATACACTTTTTCAGCAGGGACACATGGAATACGTTATGGATAGCTGACATCTCTGTAGGCAACTCTAGCTCATATGCCACTTTACCGACTCTTTCCAGAATCAGGTACGGCCCCACATAGCGCGGACTTAGTTTTCCTTTCTTCCCAAATCTGGTCACCCCCTTCATAGGGGCCACTTTGAGAAATACCCAATCTCCAGCATTAAACTCCAGTGGTCTACGCCGGACGTCGGCATAACTCTTTTGCCGGCTCTGAGCAGTCTCTATCCGTTGTCGAATATTCTGTATAGCCCGGGTGGCGCTATCGATAACATCCGTTGTGAGCCCCATTTCCTTCTTTTCACCACCCTCGTACCAGCAAATCGGAGACCTACATCTCCTCCCATACAAGGCTTCATAAGGTGCCATTCCGATAGTAGCTTGGTAGCTATTATTGTAAGCGAATTCCGCCAAGCATAGATATCGACACCAACTTCCCTTGAAATCCAAGGCACAAGCTCTCAACATATCTTCTAGTATTTGATTCACCCGTTCCGTTTGCCCATCAGTCTGAGGGTGAAAGGTGGTGCTAAATCGCAATTTAGTGCCGAGAGACTTCTGAATGCATTCCCAAAAATGCGAAGTAAAGCGACCATCCCTATCTGAGATGATGGTCTTGGGGACTCCATGAAGCCTAATTACTTCCTTAACATATAATTGAGCCAGTTGCTCAATCGAATAAGTCATCTTGATCGCCAGGAAGTGAGCAGACTTCGTTAGTCTGTCCACAATTACCCATATAGCATCATATCCATTCGTAGTCCTGGGAAGCCCTGAAATGAAATCCATAGAGATGTCTTCCCATTTCCACTCCGGAATCGCTAGTGGCTGCAGAACTCCTCCGGGTCGCTGGTGTTCTGCTTTTACTCGTTGGCAAGTCATGCAAGTACTAACATGCTGAGCCACATCCCTCTTCATACCGGACCACCAGAACTTCTCTTTCAGATCTTGATACATCTTGGTGGATCCTGGATGCATCGAATAAGGGGTCTCGTGAGCTTCCGTCAGTATTTTCCTTCGAAGCTCCGGATCATTAGGGATGCATAGACGATCCCTAAGGTATAGTACCCCCCCCTTTGGCGATATGAAAACCGTCGCCTTTTCCTTCTACGATCTCCTGTTTTATTTTTTGGAGACCCAGATCACCATTTTGTTTTTCCAATATGTCCTCACATAGCGCGGGCGATATTGTCATGGTGGAAAGTCGCCCGGAGATGACCTCGACCCCAAAATTCATAATTTCTCTTCCAAGTGGTCGGGGTAATTTAGATATGGACATCAAAGTGGCACTTGACTTCCGGCTGAGTGCATCGGCCACCTTGTTCGCCTTCCCTGGATGATAGAAGATCTTGCAGTCATAGTCCTTTACCAACTCAAGCCATCGGCGTTGTCTCATATTCAGGTCCTTCTGAGTGAAGAAATATCGTAGACTCTGGTGGTCTGTATAAATTCGACACTGCGCTCCGTACATATAATGCCTCCATATCTTAAGAGCGAAGACCACCGCGGCCAGTTCCAGATCATGAGTGGGGTAATTCTGTTCATATTCCTTGAGTTGTCTAGAGGCATAGGCAATAACTTTTCCATTCTGCATAAGTACAGCTCCAAGTCCTAATTTGGAGGCATCACTATACATGTCAAAACTCTGATTACATTCTGGAAGGGTAAGGATTGGTGCACTGGTGAGTCTCCTTTTTAGTTCCAAGAAACTCTTTTCACAGTCTTTCGTCCATTCGTACTTCTTATCCTTCCGGGTGAGAGCCGTTAAAGGGGCTGCGATCCTCGAGAAATCCTCCAGAAATTTTCTATAATAGCCTGCCAACCCCAGAAAACTTCTAATATCGCTGGCGTTCTTCGGCCGGCTCCAGTTATTCACCGCTTTAACCTTCATTGGATCCACCATAACTCCGTCTTTAGAGATAATATGGCCCAAAAAGCCCACTTGGTCAAGCCAGAACTCACATTTGAAAAATTTTGCATACAATTGCTTTTCCCGAAGAATCTCTAATACTTTCTTCAGATGTTCAGTGTGCTCTTCTTGGGTCCTCGAATAAATAAGAATATCATCGATGAAGACGATCACAAATTTGTCGAGGAACGACGAGAACACCCGATTCATCAGGTCCATAAACATAGCAGGGGCATTCGTCACGCCGAAAGGCATAACAACAATCTCAAAGTGCCCGTATCTTGTTCGGAAAGCCGTCTTCGGAACATCCTCTTGTTTTACTCTAACTTGATGGTACCCAGACCTCAAATCAATTTTTGAGAAAACAGTGGCTCCCTTTAATTGGTCAAACAGGTCATCTATCCTCGGAAGGGGATACCTGTTCTTAATGGTTACGTTGTTCAGCGCTCGATAATCTATGCACATACGCATAGATCCGTCTTTCTTCTTTACAAACAATACTGGAGCCCCCCACGGGGAATGACTAGGGCAAATAAATCCCTTATCTAGCAACTCCTGTAGCTGTTCCTGAAGTTCCTTCAACTCAACCGGCGCCATACGGTAAGGTGCCTTGGAGATCGGGTTAGTACCAGGAATTAATTCGATCTCAAATTCCACTTCTCTATCAGGAGCTAATCCTGGTAACTCATCTGGGAAAACCTCTGGGTAATCACATAGCACCCGGACATCTTCCAGCTTCCGATCCTTCCCTTGACTGGCATCCACCACATATGCTAGAAATCCAGTACATCCTTTGTCTAACATCTTCTGAGCTTGGAGAGCTGATAAATATTTCCCGGTTCTTTTCCTTGACTCCCCGATAAATTCGAACTTAGAACTTCCCTCAGGTCGAAAGACCACCTTTCGCTTACAGCACTCAATAGAAGCACCGTATTTACCCAGGAAGTCCATTCCCATTATAACATCATAATCATGCATGTCAAGTACTATCAGATCGCAGTAAAGTTCCCTTCCTGAAATTCTGACCGGCACCGCACGCAGTACATGAGTAGATGTCATTATCTCTCCTGAAGGCAGGGTCGTTAAGAACCTGCCGTCCAACTCTTGCAGATGCCTATCTATCTTCTTGGTATATGGCACAGAAATAAACGAGTGCGTTGCCCCAGTATCAAATAATGCGGTAGCATACTGACTGAAAATAAGTATCTGACCTGTGACAACCGTAGAAGCTTCCGCAGTGTCCTCCTTGGTAACCGAGAAAACCCTGGCATTCGTCACTGTTGGAGAGGCCTCCAACATCGGGGTTCCTTCCAGCTCAGCTGGCATATAGTGCAATTTCGCCGGTGCACCCTGGTACTGAGCCAGTGGTTGGGGAGGGGCCTGGTTCGTTGTAGGACAGTGAGCCGCCATATGTCCCTCCACACCACAGGTGAAACACCGGTTCGTGCCCTTGCGGCATTCTCCGGAGTGATTCTTCCCGCATGTCGTGCATGATGAAAACTTGGTCTGTTTATTTGCTGGTCCCCCTGGAGAGTTGTTCCATGACTTCCTTTTACCACCCTGATCCCCCTTCCCGCTAGCGTGGTTGCTCTGGGACCTCTGTCCTCCTAAGCGATTATTAACGGAAAGAACATTAGGGATAATGAGAGAAAGAATCGAGGATTCCGGTATGAGCTTGACTCTTACTTTCATTCATCGCCTTCCATTGCTGAGTGATATTGTTCAGGTAGTGCTCAGTGAGTAGGGCACTACTAAACAGTTCCTCGGCGGTTTGGGGCCTGTTAACTCCACCAGCCACATTCAGAGCTATTTCAGGCCGCAACATTCTTAGCATAAGTCGGACCCTCTCTTTCTCAGTACGGACCAACTCAGGGCACAGCCGAGCCAGTCGATTAAATTTCTTCACGGCCTCATTAAACGAGAGATCGCCCTGCCGGAATTCCGTGACTTCGTCGTAGTGTTTGTTCGTGACCCGCATGTTGAAGAATTCTTCAAAGAACTCTGATTCAAAATTGGACCACGCCATCTGGTCCATCGGTCTCTTGGCCTTGACCCTTTCCCACCACATTCTGGCATCCCCAGTCAGGCAGAATGACGCACACTTGATCTTCTCATGCTCAGGCCAGTCCAGCAGCTCCAGGGTACTTTCCATCGTCTTGAACCATGCCTGGGCGTCCCAAGGTTCGCCAGCACCGGAAAAATTTTCCGGTTTCAGCCTTAACCATTGGATCAGGTAAGCCTCCTGTCGTGCCACAGTGGTCGAGCCCGGCGGAGGAGTGTGCGTAACCGTAGGTGCCACAGGTATAGTAGTCTGGTTCACTGGTGGAGTAGTAGAATTTTCCTGTTGGTTCATCAAAGTGTTAATAGTCTGCTGCTGCTCGGTGACTTGGCGCTGAAGTTGGGTTACCAATTGCACCAGATCAGGCGGTGGGGCTGCCTCGTTAAGTCGGTTACTCTGTCTTCTAGCCATGTTTTTCTTCACCAAAGACAAGTATGATCAATATCAGTTCTTTTCTACCCCTATATTATTCTAAGCATCTAATTCCTAAAAGAAGATAAAATATCGTTCATCGTTACATATCTTAAGGTACCTTTCATCATAACTATCGTTCATACTTGCATCTCCTAAATCATAAAACATCTTACTATAAGATATGTAAAGAGGTACTTACTTGGAAGTGGCAGGAAGAGGGCTTGATGTGTGTGTAGTGAGATGGTTACTGCTCTGATACCAACCTGTAACGCCCGCTTTTTTTTTTCCATCAGCGGCGTTACGTTAACATGCTTAGGGCATGTAGATATCATAAGGCAGCGGAATAACTTTAACTTATACATACCCTACTATCATTCCTAACTTATTGACATGGGAACCTTAGCATATTAACTTTGAACTTAAGCATCATATCATGTCATACATAACATCATATCATAAGGTTCCAGAAGTCATTATTCAAACATATAAGTAACCGAGGTGAAGTTCTAGCATAAACAGTAAACATATAGTTTCCTGGGCCAAGTCACTACTACATACATGCGTTCTTGCCCTCCTGCTGCTTCCATCATTGTCCCCTTGAATGATCTGCGGTATAAGGAAATAAGACTATAAGCACACAGGCTTAGTAAGACTCTTTCCTACTCACAAAAACCATTCATCATTCATCATCTCATAATGAGCACATGAAACATTAACATACTTGGTGCTCTACTTAGAACATAACATCTTACATCACTTATCGTATACATAGCATGGCATTAACATAAACATAGTAAACATTCTAAACATTGCATGATACATGACATAAACATAAACATAGTAAACATTCTAAGCATGGCATGATACATGGCATAAACATAAACATAGTAAACATTCTAAACATTGCATGATACATGGCATAAACATAAACATAGTAAACATTCTAAGCATGGCATAATACATGGCATAAACATAAACATAGTAAATATTCTAAACATGGCATGATACATGGCATAAACATAAACATTCACAGTAACCCTATTAAGCATGGCATCCAGTCATAACCTGAACATGAAACATAAAGCATGGTGCTTAAACCTTAGGGTCATGGTTAACATGATTCCTACCACATGCTTGATCCTATACATATAAATACTTTATGGTAAACATGAACCATCATTCTTTGAACCCTAACTCACTCCCAAACCCTAGATCCAAGGCTTGGCCGAAACTTCTAAGGTGGAGTTCCATCAATTCCATAAACATGTAATATAGCATAAGGTAAAGGAACAACCATACATTATTTATAAGACCATAGGAAGTCCTTGGGGCTCATGATTAGGGTTAACCCTAACCTTTAGGCCACTTTCCTAGGGCTGGCCGAAACTTATAAGGCCATGGGGGTATGGAAAAATTCCATTAAAATCCCCATTCAATATTAAACACTAATTACATCTTACCATAGAGCCATTGGAGCCCTTACTGAAATAAATCATAACTTTTACCCTATTAACCCTTCTTGGCCGAAACTTATAGAGTCTCTAGGCCATGTGAAAATTCACATAATCACCCCCGATCACCATTATATCATGACAACACATGCAAATATATACTTGAAGTTTAGGACTCAACCCTAACCTTTGGGTCCTTGAGGTTGGCCGAAACTTATAGGGTCTCTAGGGTACCCCAAAAATTCTCAAAAATTGTATTAAATCTCTAGACATCATGAGAGTACATTAAACAACATGATTTGGATTTTTATCATCATTTTAGACCAAGAATCCCATGGGCCGAAACCTATAAGGTTAGATTCATGGGTTTCCTTTGGTTTTTCCAACAAAAACATCATATACAACTTTCATATCATGTTAATCTTCAAGAAAAGCCATTATACCACAGGTGAGGGAGTCTTACCTTGGGTTTCTTGATTTTTCAAACCTTGAAAGAGAAGAAAATTGCAATTTCTTTGGACCCTTGAACCCCCTTGCCTTTGTATCCTTGGAAAATCCTTAGATCTTGGTGATAGGACCTTCTTGTGGAGCTTTTCCAAGGGAGAACCACCCTTGTGGTGTTCGGCTAGGATGAGGGAGGAGGGAGGAAGAAAATTCAAGTAATGGAAGAAAGAAGTAACTCCCAAACCCCCTATTTATCACCCATTAAGGAGGTAAATGAAGAGTCTCTCCATGACCCTTCATCTTCTTCTAAGCCTTAACTGTGGGACCGGGTGCATGTTGACAAGGATACGAGTTCGTAAAATTCAAAATTTTTACGTGCAGCGGAAGAGTTTGCATAAAATAATTTCCTAAATTATTTTAACTTCGTATCTAGCATGCAACCTTACATTGTGTTGACATAATCATAAAATAAAACTTTACGGAAAAGTAAACAAATTTACCAAGTACTTCTCGTAACTCGAAGTAAGGGACGAGATCCAACCGTAGCGTCCCTTGGAAGCTCCGCCTCTATTCGCGTCCACGCCGAGTTCTCTTCGGGATGACTTCGCAAAGTCACGAGTTTTGTGCCGACGAGAACTACTAGATTCTCGGAAGGCACAACTAGATGAACAAGAGAGGAAAGATAGGAAACTAACCAACGAAGTAACGGAATCGAATTCCGAGAAGAGAGGAGTCGCTATCCGCTTCTTCTTCTTCGTATTGGGGTTCTCCTTCTTCTTCTTGAAGCTCACGGATTCGGGTTCTCCTTCTTCTTCTTGAAGCTCACGGCCTCCTCCAAGGAGTCCTTTGTGCGCCGGCCCTAATCCTCTAGGGTGGGCGCCGGCCCTAGGCAAGAGAGGGAAGAAGAGAAGAGAGAAGAGATTAAGAGAGAGAGGGAGAGAATAATTAATCTCTTAATTAGAATAAGGGCTAGCCTTTGGTTCCTTTATATAGTAGCAACTCCTTTGCTAAGTCTCCCTCTAAACCGAATTAACGGAATTAACGGAATTAGTTATAAGAAATTTATCTTATAAATTTTCTTATTAATTATTCCGTTTAAACCGAGTCTTTATTATAAACTAATTTATAATAAAACTAATTCTTCTTCTCTTTAAATTATGGAATAAATTTTATAAGAAATTTATAAACTTTCTTATTATGAAAAAAATCAATTCATAATTGATTTTATAAAATTAAAATAAACCAAATCATGGATTATTTTAATCTTCCATAAAAGAATAAATTTCTATAAATTTTATTTATATAAATTTCTTTATACAAATTTATTTATCCATAATTTATAAAATAAATCGCACTAGATTTATTTTATTAATTAAACCAAAATTAATTGGTTTTCTCCTCTTTATTGGCCGGCCACCAAAGGGGGTTTTGACACCCTCTTTGGCCGGCCAAACCAACCCGAACCGCCGTGAATTAAACTCATTTAATTCGCCCAAAAAAGCCTTCAAAAGACTTAGCCATTTTAGCTTCCATTGCGCCTCTGACTAACTCAGATTCGACTTATTTCTCTTGATCGGAAAATCCAATTTTCAACTCGTTTTAAATCCCTCGGATTACTCGTAGTGCGTGTGACTAAATAGGCTTTCGATTTATGTTGGCCGTCTATAATTTAACTAATTATAGAACGATCATGAGTAGCACCTAGTAGTACATCATGATCCCCAATTAATCGAAAGATCAACGGTTTGACCTCAGAAGAAATTATTCTGAAACCCTTCAGCAGCTCTAATGAATCGTGCCCCATTCCCTTCACCACCTTATACCCACTTGGTTCAGGACACGGTCAATGGTGTCAGTCCCCACTAGGCTGACTACGTCACACCTAGCCCAAGTAGTGTCTTTCTCGTCCTTTGGATTTCTAATTACTCTCATGTATTTAAGACACTCGCACTCTTAACATGATATGCTCTGGCCAGAGGCTTTGAGTAACAATCCGACGATAGGCCTGGGTATACATCTCCTCGCAAGGAGTGGTGAATCCTTTGTAGGCTGTTCAAACATCTTCGGGCACTTCGGCTTATACCCGATCATCCTGGGTCCACACCTCCTTGGAGATGCTTGCTTAAGATGTCAAAGTATAAGTCTCCATGACCAAGATGACTTGAACACCGCAAGTCAAAGGAACATCGCACTTAAGCCGCAGTAAGATCTTCATTGACATATCTACATGTAGATTCCCATATGAAGTCTTACAGCTAGTCACTCCAATGAACTAGTTCCCTTAACTAGCATCCATGTTTATCTCCGGACATCCCAATGTCACCAGCCAGTGAGAATCAGCTGAATAGAGAATAACCCATGCTAGTCTCAACAGAATTGATAATGTCCGTATTTATCAATTCATCGACTAGGGATATTTCCAACAATTCACATTTGCACATTTAGAGATAATCACTAGTTGTGATCCCATCACAAATTCTCTTATGCTGTGAATTGTATGGCGGACATTCAGTATATGAGTTTAAGATCCCAATCAAATACAAACATGTATACTCAAATAGTGAATTATCATTTAATAAAATAAATGTTTACAATCATAAGGCGATTGCCTTAGGACACTTCTCTCATATCACTAACAAACTCCCACTTGGCCTAATGCCAATCGCTACGGTATCCAATACCACAGGCTCTGACATGACCCTCAAACTTGCTTTGAGGCAAGGCTTTAGTTAAAGGATCCGCCATATTCCTTTCAGTGGGAACTCTCTCAATTTGTATGTCATTCCTACTTATAATCTCTCTGATCAGATGATAGCGTCGAAGCACGTGTTTGGATCGTTGATGAGACCTTGGTTCCTTCGCTTGTGCAATAGCTCCATTGTTGTCGCAGTAAACCGGCACTGCTTCATCAATGGTTGGAACCACACCAAGTTCTGAGACAAACTTCTTGATCCAAACT
The DNA here is from genome assembly GCA_024364735.1 of Boesenbergia rotunda. Classification (NCBI taxonomy): domain Eukaryota; kingdom Viridiplantae; phylum Streptophyta; class Magnoliopsida; order Zingiberales; family Zingiberaceae; genus Boesenbergia; species Boesenbergia rotunda. The sequence goes on along the minus strand of JAGFNQ010000151.1, from coordinate 3,848 downwards.
GCTTCCTTTGCTGCTTCCGAAGTTGCGATATACTCCGCTTCCGTGGTAGAATCCGCTACGGTGTCTTGTTTGGAACTTTTCCAACTTACTGCGCCTCCATTCAAAGTAAATACGTATCCAGACTGTGATTTGGAGTCATCCTTATCTGTCTGGAAACTGGCATCTGTATACCCACGTATTACCATATCTCTTTCTCCATATATTAGGAACATATCCTTAGTTCTTCTTAAGTACTTAAGGATTGTCTTGACAGCCGCCCAATGATCCATTCCTGGATCCGACTGGTATCTTCTTGTGACACTCAAAGCATATGATACATCGGGCCTTGTACATAACATAGCATACATGATAGATCCTATTGCGGATGCATAGGGAATCTTATTCATGCAAATCCTCTCGTCTTCTGTGTGCGGACACATAGACTTCGAAAGGTTGATCCCATGCCTGATGGGAAGGTAACCTTTCTTGGATTCCGACATGCTAAACCTTTTTAGCATTCGGTCTATATATGTAGACTGCGAAAGACCAAGCAACCGTTTTGATCTATCTCTATAGATTCTAATCCCAAGGATATAGGTTGCTTCTCCCAGGTCTTTCATGGAGAAAGTTTTGGACAACCAAATTTTAACTGTCTGTAAAACTGATACATCGTTTCCTATAAGCAATATGTCATCGACATATAATACTAGGAATACGACTGCACTCCCACTAACCTTCTTGTACACACAAGGTTCGTCAGGATTTTGTGAGAAATCAAACTCTTTGATTGTCTCATCAAAACGGATGTTCCAGCTCCTAGATGCTTGCTTCAGTCCATATATGGATCGTCGAAGCTTGCATACTTTGGTTTTATCAACCGATGTGAAACCTTCAGGTTGTATCATGTATACATCCTCAAGCAGGTTTCCATTAAGGAAAGCTGTTTTCACATCCATTTGCCATATCTCATAATCATAATGAGCTGCTATGGCTAGGAGCATCCGAATGGATTTAAGCATAGCTACTGGCGAATAGGTTTCGTCATAATCAATTCCTTGTTTCTGACGATATCCTTTTGCCACTAATCTAGCCTTAAAGGTAACAACATTACCTTCCATGTCGGTTTTCTTCTTGAAAACCCACTTGCACCCTATGGGTTTGATCCCTTCAGGTGGGTTAACCAAGTCCCATACTTGATTTTCGTACATGGAATCCATTTCCGACTTCATGGCCTCAAGCCATTTGTCCCTTTCTGAACTTTTCAGAACTTCTTCATAACTGATAGGTTCGTCATCACCAATGAGCAACACGTCGTTCGATTCACTTACGAGAAATCCGTATCTCTCTGGAATGTTGCGTGTCCTATCAGACCTACGAAGAGGTGGTGTAGTTTTAGGTTCAACTGATAGCTCATCACTATGAGTTCTCGGTTGTGGGTCTAGACTAGGTGTCTCTGTAATGTCTATTGGAGTTTCTTGAACTTCATCAAGCTCAATGCCACTCCCACTGTTTTCTTGTAAAAGAAATTCTTTTTCCAGAAATACAGCATGCCTTGAAACAAACACCTTTTGTTCCAAGGGATGATAGAATTGGTAACCCTTCGTTTCCTTAGGGTATCCAATAAATAGACATTTATCAGACTTAGCATCCAATTTGTCTGATACAACCCGCTTCACATAAGCAGGACAACCCCATATCTTAAGGTGAGTTAAGTGAGGTTTCTTACTATTCCAAATCTCATATGGAGTAGTAGAGACTACCTTGGTCGGGACTCTGTTTAGCAAGTAAACAGCTGTCTTAAGTGCATAGCCCCAAAAGGATTTTGGAAGAGTTGCATGATTCATCATCGACCTAACCATGTCCATCAAGGTTCGGTTGCGCCTCTCAGATACACCATTATGCTGTGGTGTATATGGCGGAGTCCATTGGGATAATATCCCATTGTCCCTAAGATAATCTTGAAACTCTTGACTTAAGTATTCTCCACCCCGATCGGATCGAAGTATTTTAATACTTTTGCCAAGTTGTTTCTCTACTTCATTTCTGAATTCTTTGAATTTATCAAAAGCTTCAGATTTGTGTTTCATCAAGAACACATAACCGAATCGTGAGTGATCATCGATAAAGGTGATGAAGTAGTTATAGCCTCCTTGTGCTTGAGTTGACATTGGTCCGCATACATCGGTATGTATTAGACCAAGCAACTCTCCCACTGGATTACCCTTTCCGGAAAAGGGTAATTTGGTCATCTTGCCTTTTAAGCACGATTCGCATGTATCAAATGAACCGGGTTCAAATGATTCCAAAATTCCACATCGGTGTAATTCGATCATGCGTTTCTTACTTATATGGCCAAGACGACAGTGCCACGTGTAGGAGTCTATTCGATTATCTATTCGAGCACGTTTGTTGCTAACTTCGATATTGAAAACATCACTGGATAAATCTAACGTGTAGATGCCATTGCACAAAGTTCCATTCCCATAAAGAACGCCATTTAAAGTTATGTAACAACAATTGTTACTGAAAGTTAAATGATAACCTTTTTCATTCAAACATGAAATAGATACAATGTTCTTTATTAATGAAGGAACAAAATAACAATTATCCAATTCTAAAATACGTCCGGTAGGGAGCTTCAGCAAATATGTTCCGATGGCAACAGCAGCAATCTTTGCTCCATTTCCAACTCTCAAATTCGCTTCTCCCTTGACGAGTCTTCTTCTATTCCTTAGCCCCTGTATGTCATTACATATATGTGAGCCACACCCAGTATCAAGTACCCAGGTATTTGAGGAAATAGAGTGACATTCAATAACGAAGATACCTGAAGAGGATGGGGCATCGGATGCCTTCTTCTTCATGGACTCAAGATAAATCTTGCAGTTTCTTCGCCAATGACCTTCCTTGCCACAGTGATGGCAAGTGCCTTTTGGTTTCTTTTCAGTCTTTTTGGCCTTTTTCTTCTTCCCTTTGTTCTGTTCTTTGGCCTTTCTCTTAGAACCTTTCTTCGAGGAACCAACTAACAGTACTGCTTTTTGATCCGGCTTTACAGAAGGCTCCACAGTCTTCAGCATGTTGATCAACTCAGGAATGGTAGTCTCCAGTTTGTTCATCCGATAGTTCATTACAAATTGTGAATAACTCTTGGGCAAACAACTCAGAATTAAGTCAATACTTAGTTCATGATCCATTGCAAAACCGAGTGCGCTCAGTCGCTCAATGTACCCCAACATCTTTAACACAAACTGCGAGCAGAAGTGCCTTCCTGCATCTTAGTGGTGAAGAGGAGTCTGGAGACTTCGAACCTTTCGGATCTCGCCTGCTCTTCAAACAACTCATGAAGATGGAAGATGATGGTATTAGCATCCATATGCTCATGCTGCTTTTGCAACTCAGGTACCATAGAGGCTAGCATGATGCAACTCGCAAGTTCAGAATCGGTCACATGTTTCTGATAGGCCAACAATTGGTCTGGAGTTGCATTTTCTGGAGGATGGGTGGGAAGTTGTTCTTCAAGGACATAAGCAAGCTTCTCTGCCTTGAGGACTATCCTCAGGTTTCGAAGCCAGTCCATGTAGTTCGGCCCAGTCAGTTTATTGGTGTCCAAAATGGAACGCAAGTTTATGTGAGAAGACATGATCGAGTGATTAACCTAGAAATACAAATTGAGATTATGTGAGAAGATTTATTAAAGAATGTATCAACATACATAAATTAAATCCATTTATTTTACAAATTGAATCACCCTTATTATCAATTCGGGAGATTGTAGGAACATCTCCAAATAGGTTGATATCCAACCATAGATAAGAACCACCATGGCTGTGGCCATCAAGTTTTTCTTAGCTATGAAGGTAGGTAATTAT
>JAGFNQ010000150.1:1568271-1665305 GCA_024364735.1 Boesenbergia rotunda | reverse complement strand
TTTCGGCCACCACAAGATGATATGGAATATGTTATTCCATATTTGAGAGACTTGATTGTTTTTTTATATGAATTAAAATATGATTTTAACCATGATATAAAAATCAAACTTGCATGATGGAATAAGTTATTCCATATTTGAGAGACTTGATTTTTTTTTATCATGAATTAAAATATGATTTTAACCATGATATAAAAATCAAACTTGGCATGATAGAATAAGTTAATCCATATTTGACAGGCTTGATGGTTGAGAGGCCACTATATAAAGGACCCAAGGGGTGCAATGAAAGATAGAAATCCAAGAATTGCTTGGGCTCTCTCCTCTTCTCCTCTTCCTCTCTCTTGGCCGGCCATAGGCATCTCCTCCCTCTTCTTGCCGTGAGCACAAGGAGAAGCACCAAGGCGACGAAGCTCTTCCTTCCGACGATCTTCCTCTTCGGCCAACCTTGGTGGTGAGTCTTTCGATTTGATTACTCTCTCGGTTTTCGTCGTGTTCACGGAGAATCTAGTAGTTCTCGTGAGCACGAAACTCGTGGCTTAGCGAAGTCGTCCCGACGATACTCTGCGTGGATACGAATAGAGGCGAAGCTTTTAAGGGACGCTAACGGTTGGATCTCGTCCCTTCTTCCAAGTTACGGAAGGTAATTCGTAGAGTAATTTCCTTTTCTGCAAAAATTTTATATTACGATTATATGAACACATTGCATGCTTAGGATATGTGTTAGAATAATTTAGGAAATTATTCATGCTTTTGTTTCCGCTGCATGTAATTATGGAAAAATTACAATACGTGTCCGCGTCGGCATGCACCCAGTCTCAACAGTGGTATCAGAGTCGGTTAGTGCTCGACATAATCATATAATTGTTTTGCGGAAAACTTTGTCATGATCTCAATTTTTGGAAAATTTTTCATTTTATGGAAACTTTCCAATTATGGTAAATTTTAGATTTAGGAATTTCAAAGTTTGGAAATCCTCATGAAATTTCGCAAACTTTTGAAATATCTCTATTTCTGAAATTTTATGATAATTGTGAAAACTTTCCATTTTTGGAAACTTTCCAATTTTAGAAATTTTATATTTTGGAAATTTTCCAATTTTGGAAAATCGTAAGTTTTCTTTGTACCAAAACTTACAATTATTGTGAAAACTTTCCATTTTTGGGAAAACTCACAATTTTGGGCACTTTCTTTCAAGAAAGTCTACACAAATTTATGGAACATTAATTGACAATTAAATTCAAATTGGTTTTAAATTACTAACAAAATTCTTTACTTTGGGGAGTGCCTCGGGAGCCACCCAAATTAAAGTTAGTTGTTGTAATTTAATTTCCTATTTTGAATAAGAATTGTCAAGTTTAATTTGACTACGCCTCGGGGAGCGGGCCAAATTAGATTTATGACAAATTTCTTTTCTTTGGGTATCTGAGCCTCGAGGAGCCACCCAAAGAAAATAATTTGTTGTAATTAATTAGTCCATAAATAAAAATATGTGATCAAATCTTGGAAATTTTGAGGGTGAATCTCAAACGATAATTTCCTTATTTGATTTCTTACATATTGTTGTCTCCAAAATTAATTAGGAAAATTGTTTCGTAATAGAGTTTATTTTCTTAAATAAGATTTTCATGAAAATAATATGTGGTTGAATTAAGGGAATCTGTCACTTAATTTAATAAGATTTGATTTAGAGAAATCAAAGTCTTAAACATTTTATTTCCGAAATTGATTATGACAATTTAGGAAATTGTTTCCCAAAACAATTCCTTAAATAAAGTATGAAATTAAAATTAGGAAATCCGGTTCCTAATTCAATTAACGAGACTTGATAAATTAAGTCACATACATACTTTATTAAGGAAATCGTTAGTACATGACATTATTATATGTCATGAATGTGCTTAGAAAGAAAAGGATGAGACCCAAAACCCCTTACAAAATATTAAGGCCAACACCTTCCATTAATATGGTTAGAACCGGAGTTTTATTTCTCGTTTGGGTTGATGGACACATCCATGCCCGGCTTGAACCTCAACATGTTCAAACCATGGAATTAGTTTATGATTAATATAGTTGGAGTCAGAGGTCAATCGTTAGTTTTGGTTGTTGGACACATCCAAGCCTGACTAAACGGTTGAATGAGCTCCAACCATATTAAAACTATTTCTTGATTAATGGGTCAGCCTTAAGCTTAGAGCATCGATTTGTTGTGCCACAGCCAAGGTCGATGTAAAGAGAGATGCAGTTGGGTGCTATGTTGCATACTTGTTAATGAGTTAACACCCAATGATTTATGAAAACATTCAATTAGTTGATAGCATAAAGTGATAGTTACATATGTGTAATATGTAATCGGTATAATTACCTACCTTCATAGCTAAGAATAACTTGATGGTCACAGCCATGGTTGTTCTTATCTATGGTTGGATATCAACCTATTTGGAGATGTTCCTACGATCTCCCGAATTGATGAAAAAGGGTTATTCAATTCGAAAAAATAAATAGGATTTAATTAATGTATGTTGATGCATTCTTTATCATTCTTCTTACATAAGCTCAATTTGTATTTCTAGGATAATCATTTGATCATGTCTTCTCTGAATTTGCGTTCCATTTTGGACACCAATAAGCTGACTGGGCCAAACTTCATGAACTGGCTTTGAATCCTGAGGATAGTCCTCAAGGCAGAAAAGCTTGCTTATGTCCTTGAAGAACAACTTCCCAACCATCCTCCAGAAGATGCAACTCCAGACCAGTTAGTGGCCTATCAAACACATGTGACCGATTCTGAACTTGCGAGTTGCATCATGCTGGCCGCTATGGTACCTGAGTTGCAAAAGCAGCATGAGCATATGGATGCTTATACCATCATCTTCCATCTTCACGAGTTATTTGACGAGCAGGCGAGATCCGAAAGGTTCGAGGTCTCCAGACTCCTCTTCACCTCTAAGATGCAGGAAGGCACTTCTGTCTCACAGTTTGTGCTGAAGATGTTGGGTACATTGAGCGACTGAGCACACTCGATTTTGCAATGGATCATGAACTAAGTATTGACATAATTCTACATTGTTTGCCCAAAAGTTATTCACAATTTGTGATGAACTATCGGATGAACAAGCTGGAGACTACCATTCTTGAGTTGCTCAACCTGCTAAAGACTATAGAGCCTTCTATGAAGCAGGATCAGAAGACGATTCTGTTAGTTGGTTCCTCGAAGAAAGGCTCTAAGAGGAAGGCCAAAGAACAGAATAAGGGAAAGAAGAAAAAGGCTAAAAAGACTGAAAAGACCCCAAAAGGCACTTGCCATCACTGTGGCAAGGAGGGTCACTGGCGAAGAAACTGCAAGGTTTATCTTGAGTCCTTGAAGAAGAAGGCATCTGATGCCCCATCCTCTTCAGGTATCTTCGTTATTGAATGTCACTCTATTTCCTCAACCACTTGGGTACTTGATACTGGGTGTAGCTCACATATATGTAATGACATACAGGGGCTAAGGAATAGAAGAAGACTCGTCAAGGGAGAAGCAAATTTGCGAGTTGGAAATGGAGCAAAGACTGCTGCTGTTGCCATCAGAACATATTTGCTAAAGCTCCCTACAGGACTTGTCTTAGAATTGGATAATTGTTATTTTGTTCCTTCGTTAATAAAGAATATTGTATCTATTTTATGCTTGAATGAAAAGGGTTATCATTTAACTTTTAGTAACAATTGTTGTTACATAACTTTAAATGGTGTTCTTTATGGGACCGGAACTTTGTGTAATGGTATCTACACGTTAGATTTATCCGATGACATTTTCAATATCGAAGTTAGCAACAAACGTGCTTGAATAGATAATCAAATAGACTCCTATACGTGGCATTGTCGTCTTGGCCATGTAAGTAAGAAACGCATGACCAAATTACACCGATGTGGAATTCTGGAATCATTTGAACCCGGTTCATTTGATACATTCGAATCGTGCTTAACAGGCAAGATAGTCAAATTACCCTTTTTCCGGAAAAGGTAATCCAGTGGGAGAATTGCTTGGTCTAATACATACTGATGTATGTGGACCAATGTCAACTCTTGCACAAGGAGGCTATAGCTACTTCATTACCTTTATCAATGATCACTCATGATTCGGGTATGTGTTCTTAATGAAACACAAATCTGAAGCTTTTGAGAAATTCAAAGAGTTCAGAAATGAAGTAGAGAAACAGCTTGGTAAAAGTATTAAAATACTTCGATCCGATCGGGGTGGTGAATACTTAAGTCAAGAGTTTCAAGATTATCTTAGGGACAATGGGATATTGTCTTAATGGACTCCGCCATATACACCACAGCATAATGGTGTATCTGAGAGGCGTAACCGAACCTTGATGGACATGGTTAGATCTATGATGAATCATGCAACTCTTCCAAAATCCTTTTGGGGCTATGCGCTTAAGACAGCTGTTTACTTGCTAAACAGAGTCCCGACCAAGGTAGTCTCTACTACTCCATATGAGACGTGGAATAGTAAGAAACCTCACTTAACTCACCTTAAGATATGGGGTTGTCCTGCTTATGTGAAGCGGACGGTATCAGACAAATTGGATGCTAAGTCTGATAAATGTCTATTTATTGGATACCCTAAGGAAACAAAGGGTTACCAATTCTATCATCCCTTGGAACAAAAGGTGTTTGTTTCAAGGCATGCTGTATTTCTGGAAAAAGAATTTCTTTTACAAAAAAACAGTGGGAGTAACATTGAACTTGAAGAAGTTCAAGAAACTCCAATAGACATTATAGAGACACCTAGTCTAGACCCACAACCAATAACTCATAATGATGAGCTATCAGTTGAACCTAAAATAACCCCACTTCTTCGTAGATCTGATAGGACACGCAATATTCCAGAGAGATATGGATTTCTCGTAAGTGAATCGAACGACGTGTTACTCATTAGCGATGACGAACCTATTAGTTATGATGATGTTCTGAAAAGTTCAGAAAGGGACAAATGGCTTGAAGCCATGAAGTCGGAAATGGATTCCATGTACGAAAATCAAGTATGGGACTTGGTTAACCCACCTGAAGGGATTAAGCCCATAGGGTGCAAGTGGGTTTTCAAGAAGAAAACCGACATGGAGGGTAATGTTGTTACCTTTAAGGCTAGATTAGTGGCAAAAGGATATCGTCAGAAACAAGGAATTGATTATGACGAAACCTATTTGCCAGTAGCTATGCTTAAATCCATTCGGATACTCCTGGCCATAGCAGCTCATTATGATTATGAGATATGGCAAATGGATGTGAAAACAGCTTTCCTTAATGGAAACCTGCTTGAGGATGTATACATGATACAACCTGAAGGTTTCACATCGGTTGATAAAACCAAAATATGCAAGCTTCGACGATCCATATATGGATTAAAGCAAGCATCCAGGAGCTGGAACATCCGTTTTGATGAGACAATCAAAGAGTTTGATTTCTCACAAAATCCTGACGAACCTTGTGTGTACAAGAAGATTAGTGGGAGTGCAGTCGTATTCCTAGTATTATATGTCGATGACATATTACTTATAGGAAACGATATATCAGTCTTACAGTCGGTTAAAATTTGATTGTCCAAAACTTTCTTCATGAAAGACCTAGGAGAGGCAACTTATATCCTTGGGATTAGAATCTATAGAGATAGATCAAAACGGTTGTTTGGTCTTTCGCAGTCAACATATATAGACCGAGTGCTTAAAAGGTTTAGCATGTCGGAATCCAAGAAAGGTTACCTTCCCATCAGGCATGGGATCAACCTTTCGAAGTCTATGTGTCCGCGCACAGAAGACGAGAGGATTTGCATGAATAAGATTCCTTATGCATTCGCGATAGGATCTATCATGTATGTTATGTTATGTACTAGGCCCGATGTATCGTATGCTCTGAGCGTCACAAGCAGATACCAATCTAATCCAGGAATGGATCATTGGGCGGCTGTCAAGACAATCCTCAAGTACTTAAGAAGAACTAAGGATGTGTTCCTAATATATGAAGAATGTGATATGATAATACGTGGGTATACAGATGCCAGTTTCCAGACAGATAAGGATGACTCCAAATCTCAGTCCGGATACGTATTTATTTTAAATGGAGGAGCAATAAGTTGGAAGAGTTCCAAGCAAGACACTGTAGCAGATTCTACCACGGAAGCGGAATATATTGCAGCTTCGGAAGCAGCAAAAGAAGCAGTCTGGATCAAGAAGTTTGTCTCAGAACTTGATGTGGTTCCAACCATTGATGAAGCAATACCGGTTTACTGCGACAACAATGGAGCTATTGCACAAGCAAAGGAACCAAGGTCTCATCAGCAATCCAAACATGTGCTTCGCCGCTATCATCTGATCAGAGAGATTATAAGTAGGAATGATATACAAATTGAGAAAATTCCCACTGAAAGGAATTTAGCGGATCCTTTAACTAAGGCCTTGCCTCAAAGTAAGTTTGAGGGTCATGTTAGAGCCTGTGGTATTGGATACCGTAGCGATTGGCATTAGGCCAAGTGGGAGTTTGTTAGTGATATGAGAAGAAGTGTCCTAAGGCAATCGCCTTATAATTGTAATCATTTATTCTAATAAATGAATATTCACTATTTGAGTATACATGTTTGTGTATTTGATTGAGATCTTAAACTCATTTACTGAATGTCCGTAATACAATTCACAGCATGAGAGAATTTGTGATGAATTCATAACTAGTGATTATCTCTACATGTGCAATTGTGAAGTATTGAAATTGTCCCTAGTCGATGAATTGATAAAAACGGACACTATCAATTCTGTTGAGACTAGCATGGGTTATTCTCTAATCAGTTGATTCTCACTGGCTGGTGACATTGGGATGTCCGGAGATAAACATGAATGCTAGTTAAGGGAACTAGTTCATTGGAGTGACTGACTGTAAAACTTCATATGGTAGTCTACATATAGATATGCCAGTGAAATTCTTACTGCGGCTTAAGTGCGATGTTCCTTTGACTTGCAGTGTTCAAGTCATCTTGGTCATGGAGACTTATACTTTGACATCTTAAGCAAGCATCTCCAAGGAGGTGTGGACCCAAGATGATTGGGTATAAGTCGAAGTGCCCGAAGATGTTTAAACAGCCTACAAAGGATTCACCACTCCTTGCGAGGAGATGTATACCCGAGGCCTATCATCGGATTGTTACTCGAAGCCTCTGGCCAGAGCATGACATGTTCAGAGTATGAATCTCTTAAATACATGGGAGTAATTAGAATCCATAGGACGAGGAAACATTACTTGGGCTAGGTGTGACGTAGTCAGCCTAGTGGGGACTGACACACATAGACCATGTCCTGAACCAAGTGGGTTTAAGATGGTGAAGGGAATGGGGCATGATTCATTATAGCTGCTGAAGGGTTTCAGAATCATTTCTGAGGTCAACCGTTGATCTTTCAATTAATTGGGGATCATGATGTACTACTAGGTGCCACTCATGATCGTTCTATAATTAATTAGTTAATTATGGACGGCCAACATAAATTGAAAGCCTATTTGGTCACACGCATAACGAGTAATTCGAAGGATTTAAAACGAGTTGAGAATTGGATTCTCCAATCGAGAAAGATTAAGTTTGGTTGAGCCAAACGATTAGTCAAAACTGAATTTATTTCAGACGCATCGGAATCATAAAATGGCTAAGTCTTTTATAGACTTAATGGGTGAATTAAATAAGTTTAATTCACTAAGGGATTTGATCCAAGGTGGTATGGTTTATTATAAGCTTAAAATAATCCATGGGATTATTTTATCAAGAATTAAAATAAACCAAAGAGTTGGTTTGTTTTATAAAAATTTATTATAAATCAAAGATGACAAAATTTAATCTATTGGTGGGTTTTGAACCATAGACCTATAGTTTGGATGAAAACATGGCCGACCACTTGAGATGAATTCCTTTTGTATGAATTTTGGCCACCACAAGATGATATGGAATAAGTTATTCCATATTTGAAAGACTTAATTGTTTTTTTTTATCATGAATTAAAATATGATTTTAACCATGATATAAAAATTAAACTTGGCATGATGGAATAAGTTATTCCATATTTGAGAGACTTGATTGTTTTTTTTATCATGAATTAAAATATGATTTTAACCATGATATAAAAATCAAACTTGGCATGATGGAATAAGTTATTCCATATTTGAGAGGCTTGATGGTTGAGAGGCCACTATATAAAGGACCCAAGGGGTGTCATGAAAGATAAATCCAAGAATTGCTTGGGCTCTCTCCTCTTCTTCTCTCCCTCTCTCTTGGCCGGCCATAGGCATCTCCTCCCTCTTCTTGCCGTGAGCACAAGGAGAAGCACCAAGGCGACGAAGTTCTTCCTTGCGACGATCTTCCTCTTCGGCCAACCTTGGTGGTGAGTCTTTCGATTTGATTACTCTCTCGGTTTTCATCGTGTTCACGGAGAATCTAGTAGTTCTCGTGAACACGAAACTCGTGGCTTAGCGAAGTCATCCCGACGATACTCGGCGTGGATACGAATAGAGGCAGAGCTTTTAAGGGACGCTAACGGTTGGATCTCGTCCCTTCTTCCAAGTTACGCGAGGTAATTCATAGAGTAATTTCCTTTTCTGCAAAAATTTTATATTACGATTATGTGAACACATTGCATGCTTAGGATATGTGTTAGAATAATTTAGGAAATTATTCATGCTTTTGTTTCCGCTGCATGTAATTATTGAAAAATTGCAATACGTGTCCGCGTCGGCATGCACCCGGTCCCAACAAGGTCACGTGTAGGCGCCCCCTTCAACACAGGCGCCCAGGCGAGCACTATAAAAGGGGGTTCACCCCCAAGGCTTCAACATATCTCGCTCACATCGCTCTCAACATTTTCGTTCAAGCGCTATGCCCCGACAAGCTCCGACTTTGTGATTCAAGCGCCGACGACGACCCGCTGCTCCGAAATTCCATCCACCTCGGGAGTCGGTAACATTTAAATTACGAAAAGTGTTGTACTTTCAATTCCAATTCTATATCTGTACTTGAACCTGTAAAAGATTTTTATGAATATAGAATTGTCCAACGTAAACAGTCAAGGATCGTAGGCCTTGGAGTAGGAGCCGACCGCGACTCCGAACCAAGTAAAAAGAACTTGTGTTAGCGATTGTTTTCTTATTTTCCGCTGTGTAATCGCTCTACTTATCCTAAAAGTTTTCGATCGATATTCACCCCCCCCCCTCTCTATCGATTTACTCCAATCCAACAATAGGCACTTGGGTGCCCGTATGCCTATATATAAGGGGTTTCAACTACAGCTTCTACACATAAGTTTTTCATATCCTTTGTGCTCAAGTGTGCTGCTCTAAAGCAATCTAGCAACACCGAAATGCTACTCCGACAATGATGCACTCTCCTTTTTATTTCAGTCAATGTTGTCAGTATTTATTTCATTTCTTTTGTACTTAGAATTGCATATCTATAATATTTTCATGAACTTATAGAATTGCCCAATGTAAATGGTCAAGGACCGTGGGCCTTGGAGTAGGAGTCATTACAGACTTCGAATCAAGTAAAAATAAACTTGTTAGCATTGATTTTTGACTTGTGTTTATTCTTTCCGTTGCGTATACTCCTTCCTAAATCCGAAGAAATTTTCGAATCGATATTCACCCCCTCTATCGATCTCATCGATCACACAATTGGTATCAGAGCGGGGCTGCTCTGAATTGGTGAAACCACCATTCGAGCATTTCTTTAGTTTTCGGATTTTTCCCTTTTCCGTTCAAATAAAAATTATTTGTGCAATTCTCGCCTTATTCAATTTTGAATTCTCATCTTTTCAATATAAGTTAGAATTGATATAACTATTATTTTTGAAAAATTTGTCATTATCATTTTTTAATATTTTTTCTCAAATTTGATGCAACACCTTTAGAGCTTTTTTCCCATACTACTAATGCAAGACCAAGTCTTGGTACTCATTTTCATTGTTTGTGTTTTGCGAGATTTCTTCCTCTTTCTCGATGGCCCAACAAGAAGGTTATAGTACCATTCGCTTGTCCCTTTTCTCCAGCTAGGACATCAGCTACTAGAAAAGTTGGAGGGAGATTCACCTAAAGACCCAAGTTCAAATGTGGGTGATCATCCAAATGGGTTTCACACTACATCTCAATCTAAATGAAGAACCATTAGGATGCAAACTCTGGGACGCAATCCTAATGAAAGGATTGAGGCTGATGCAAAAGCTACCCAAATACTACAATGCGCCCTAACCAAGAGGAGCTGAACCAGTTTAACCATTTATAAGTGCTAAAGACCTTTGGGAAAAACTGATCAAGCTACACAAAGGGACCTCTAAAATGAAGGTAAATAAACGTGATTTGTATTTTAATAAACTATATAATATCAAAATGTAGGAAGGAGAATCGTCATGTCAACTTCACACCAAAATGGAAGACATCCTCCATGGGCTACATGCGATTGGACAGTAAGTTGAAAATTGTGACATAATTAGGTACACTTTGAAAACATTCCCAAGAAATAATCTGTGGGCATCTATGACAGATGCATACAAAGTTTCAAAGGATCTTTCAAAAGTTAAATTTTTGAACTTCATGAACAGACTAATACTTCTCCGGCTGAGAAAGATCTTGCTCTACTTGCAGGAAAACTTACAAACAAGAAGTTGAAGCCCAAGTTTGAACCTGAATCTGAATTTGAAGATGAATCGAATTCAGAAGATGACAAAGAGATCATCTCCAAAGTAGTCAACCTGGTTCGAAAAATACTAAAGAAAAAGAGGATGGTCCAATCAGAGTACCCAAACACAAAAGCTACCAAGAAATAAAGGATGGTCCAATCAGAGTACCCAAACACAAAAGCTACCAAGAAATAAAGGAAAAGGAAGACCCTAAAAACAACATGGTCTGAGTTATTGGAAGAGTCAGACGAAGAATAGCAAACTCAACTAGGCTTTCTGGCACTACCAGTACAAGCACATGTTGCCGAGAAGGAATCCAACTCTAAGTCCGAGAATGAATCCAACACCGAGTCCTAGAATGAATCCAACACCGAGTCTAAGACCGAGTCGGAAAGAAGCAATGGATCAATCTCCATCTCCGAAAAGGGGAAACTCACTGTAAGCTAGTGGTTATTCTGAAAATGAACTTTCCAATCTTATCTCCTACCTATCTCGCAAGTTGGCTAAATCAAACGATCAGGTCAAGTCCCTTCAAAAGGAGATCCAATCCCTTAGGGAGGAGGTTAACTTGAGTTCCTTGACTGAGACAATTCAGGGTGGAACCTCAACTCAAGTCCAACAACTTGAGGAAGAGAATTCCTCTCTGAAAACCTAAGTTAAGGAACTTAGAGCAACCTTACAACGATTCACTTTGGGTTCCAAGAATCTTGACATGATTCTTGAAAAATAAAAGGTCGTTCTTGACCAATTCAGACTTGGGTATAAAACTAACTCGCGATATAGATCATACTATTCAATTGTGAACCGTACTAACACTCGAGTCCAAGCACAGATCCCCAAACTGAGTTTGACAAATCAAGCAGGAGCAAACCACTATTAGATCCCCAAGGAACAAATTCATTACCTGGATAGTCTATATCGAGACTTTAGTCCAGAGGAAGTCAATAGAAAAACCATTTATATTATTAGATAAATTCTTAGCATGCTTGTAAAAATTATTTGATTGCTTATTTATTTATTTTCTATAAATTGTCATGCTTAGGACTAAAAATGGTTAGATAAGGACTAGACTTAATTGAAATTTGCACAACCTAGTATTAGGGTGGGGCGAGCTGATAGTACGTTAAAAAAGTCTGTCTAAGGAGTCAGGTAGGGTAAAGAGTATCTTATTTGATCTTTTTAGCCTGGTGGAACTAGCCGAAGCTATCTCGCCACATCCTTGACTAGTTTGACCAAGGTTTCTCAAAGAGTAAATTAAAAATATAATTTTTTAAAAGACTTTGACTAGGAAAGGGTAGTTGCTCTTATACTCAAGAAGGTCCCCTGTGCCTCGCAAGACCTGAAAGTCGATTGTTGAAATTTATTTTTAAGTTACTACTTGTTAAATTTGAATCTAACTCAAGGTTCAATCAAATTTTAGTTTTCATTTTAAATTTCAAGATAAAATTAATACATCTTACAAAACAGACAAGGATTCCCTATTTTATCATTTAGAAATGGATGAGATGTTAAGGACCTAAAAAGCTAGTCCAACCCAACCAACCTAACCAACCCGCAAACCTAATTAATTTTATATTTAATTTATTAACTTAATTTAAAACATTACCACTAATAAAATTCTTATTTAAATTATTTAATTAATTCTTCAAAATCAACTTTTTCCCTCGAACTCTTTTCAAACTCAATTTATTTTTTCTAAAGTTAAAAATTTTCACTTTTTAAATTTCAAACTTGAAATTTCCAAATTTCATATTTCAAACTTAACTTTTCAAATTTAACTTAATTTTTCAAGTTTAACTTATCTTTTCAAAACTTAACATGGTTTAAATTTCAAACTCAATTTAATTTTTAAATTTCAAATATAATTTCTATTTTTCAAACTCAATTTAATTCTTAAAACACTTTAGTAAATACTATGTAATTGTTTAGAAATAACTTCAAATCTATACCTAAAGTTTTTTTTAAATTTGTTTTAAAAAGGATATTATTTCTACTTATAAAATTGTTTTAATTATCATTTTTTGGACTTAAGTTTTTTTGAAATTTTCTTTTGTTAGGACCAAAAGATGACCTTCAAAATTTATTTTTTTTTACATATATTGTTAGTCCAGGCTCTGATACCTAAACTTATTTTTCAGATTGGGAATTTTCCCCAAAAATGTTCTCTTTAACTTCATTTGAAAGTGTTTCTAAGTTTTTCAAAACTTTTTGAAAATGTATATTTTCTAAAACCTCAGGGGAAGAGAAAGGAAAAGTTAAAGAGTTTTGCTTCCAAAATAATTTTTCAAAAAAATTGTTTCAAAACTTTTTCAAAATGTAACTTATTCCTTTTCAAAATCAAACTTATTTTTCTAATTTGTTCAAAAATATTTGCTTGTTTATTTTTAATCATGCTTAGACTCAAATAATGCTTGGACTCAAATTGGTGAATCAAATTAATTCTCAAATTTTTGCTTAGTTATTCCTATTTTAATTAGCATTAATTATCTACTTCACTTAAAATAGTTGTTTAGCATTATTTAGTTGTTTAACTTAAAATATTTTTTCAAAATTTACTCAACATTATTGACTTGCCTCACTTAAAATTATTTTTTCAAATATTACTTAGGATTATTCTTTTCAAAACTTAGTATAATTTATTTGCATTTTTAAAAATGATTACGGACTCTGATACCTGAATTCCTTTTTCGAAAAAGCATTTTCCCTTAAATGTTTTTGATATAAGTCAAAGGGAGAGAGAAAGAAAAAGTTAAAAGGAAAATATTTTCTAAGTAGCAAAAGAGTATTTCAAAAGGGCTTTTTAAGCTTTTCAAAATTTTATTATCAAAGGGGGAGGGAAAGAAAAAGTTAAAAAAATTTCTTTAAAATTTACATAAAATTATTTCAAAATAGCCTTTCAAAATCTATCTTTAATGGGATTTTTTCAATGTCTGCTTTCAAATTTTTTTTGGAACCAACTTTACACATTTTCAAAAACCTATTGAAAATGTACATCTTTCAAAAGCTTCGGGGGAGAGTAATATATCAAGTGGGAGCTTCATGCATTTTCAAAACTTAACTTATCAAGGGGGGAGCTTTGCATGTTTTCTTAAAATACTTTGAAATTGAATTTTAACTCAAATTGCAAATATTTCTAACTTTGAAATAATACTTTGAAAATTTTCTCTTACCTTGGAAAAATGTTGAATGGTGTTCTTTAATGTTTTTGCTACTTGCTTAAATATCTATTTTAACAAAACTTTTGAACTAGGTTACTATAAATCAAAAGAAAGAGATTGTTGGTGCCAAAACCACCAAATTGAATTTGATTTTGATAATGACAAAGGGTTCAAAGTTAAATATTCATTTGGATCAAATGCGTTTCACTAAATGTGTAGAAAAGTCCTAATTTCCCTATACACGAAGTCTTGACCTGTAGGGTTGAGCACAAAGATCTGATTCGAGAAATTGAACACGAATACCTGACTAGGGGTTGGACACCGAAGACCTGGTGAGTGAAGTCAGGCATGAATACCCTGATTCGGAAGATCAGGCAGGAGTCTTAGCAGAGTGAGGAGAATGGACAGAAGTAGAGACGGGATGAGGTACGGACGTCTCAATATCCAGAATCATTGGAGGTCAAGCAAAAGTCCAACCGGAGGTGTCGATTAGCAATAGATAACTTCTCTAGAGTGGAGCAGGTGAGGATGTGTACCCTGAAAGAGGGAACAGTGGACACCTGTCTAACCTAGGATTTCAGTTGAAATCCAAAGTCAATGACCATGGGCCTTGGAGTAGGAGCCGTTATAGACTTCAAATTATGTAAAAACAAACTTGTTAGTGTTGACTTTTAACTTGTGTTTATTCTTTCAGCTACGTATACTCCTTCCTAAATCTGAAGAAATTTTCAAGTCAATATTCACTCCCTCTTAATCAATCTCACCGATCCCACAAATAACGCAAATATGAATCAATAATAACAAGTGAATGAACGGGAAAACAAGGATAAAAATATATCATATCTACACTCATCATGAGATCTAATCTATTCCTTCTCAATATCTCTCAACCTTAGCATTCTCTCATTACATTTTTCTTTTATTGGTAACACTTTCTCATGAATTAGAAAATTTTTTATCCATACATTATAAAATAAAATTATTTGTTTTTTTTGAGTTGCCCTCTTCTTTTGCAACTCCCCTCTCTGTTGTTCGCTCATTGAGGTTGGGAAGAGAAATCGCACATATCACTGCCACGCTTATACGATTGGTACTACTATGCTTGATTAGTTCAAATGCTGATGCATTCATCCATATTATGTTTGATTGAAATAGAGGATTTTATTATTTTTGAACAATTGAGAGTTATATATCTTTATTATTTTACTTTATTGATTGATATTAAATTTAGTTTTTTATTTAGATGTATTTATAGTTATACATTTTGTTTCAACATTGTCACCATACTATCATTTATAACTACTCTTATTTAGGTGATGAAAATCTTCTATTCTATGTCTAAAAAGACTCATTTTGTTCATGATAAATGATAATAGCTAGTTTGGTGCGATCTTCATTTTCTAGGGTTTAGATTGAGTTTTATCATTTTATACATGTATTTTATTTATTAATTTGCTTTTTATGCTTCGTGAATGATGATGATCATCGCAAATGACCTTTATATTGTTCACATTTCATTGAACATATTTCGCCATTTTTGTTTTATATATATTTTTAAAAATTAATATTTAATTTATTTAATATATATCAGTTTCAAGTTCGAATGAAAAAAATTATGGCAGATATTTTTTAAAAACGATATCAGAGGCTTCCGTCTAGGACTTCAAACAGGCATGAATAGGCTTGGAGCAGTACAAATCTAGCTTGCTATTTGACGAAAGGAAGGCCATAGATGGTGCAATCCACAATTTGTCAAATTGTGCCTACATTATGAAAGTTATGTTGGGTCTGACCCAAGCATGCTATTAGAGCATGAGTGCCCCAAAGCATGATGGGGCTGTCTTATGGGGTCGTCTTGAGGCCATCACGAGGATCCGTTGTCGTGGCGTGAGGTCAGTCACTAGCATGGAGACAAACATTCGGAGCTGAAATTATTTTCCGTCGAATTTTGACCTAATGGGCATAAACATTCCAGAGTGGATACGTGGCACGAGGAAGTTACATGATAGGGTCTACTGAGCCAGAGCTCCGAAGTCAGATCGAGACTATCTTGAGAAAATATTAGACCCGAGCCCCGAGGTTAGACCGACCATCGAGCTCCTGAGACCACCTCGGGAGAACAGATCAAAGTCCCCATGGTCAGACCAAGGATCGGTTCGGAGAGAAGATCAAAGCCTCCAAGGTCAGACCGAGAGTCAGGCTCCTGAGACCATCTCGATAAAATGCATGAAGGCTCGAGGTCAACTTGGGATGTGAGACTCTGAGACTGACTCGGAAGAGTGGAGCTCAAAGATCAACCTAGAAGTCAGAGAGTCTGACGTCATATAATCGTTCCTCTTTCCAAAATAGGAAAGTCATCGGATGATTATTACCCACAACGCATGACAATTAAGGTCTTAATAATCGCAGGGATCGTTACCAAAAGATAGGATGTCTATCCAGTAACCGATGATTAAGGGATGTAGAGGAGAACATGGGGACACAGGTGACCGAAACCTCGGGTATATAAGATGCCTTAGCATCTAGATAAAGGGAGTAAGCTTTCCGAATTAGAGAAAATCTCTTGATTCCTCGTTGTCCTCCTAAGAGAGTTCAGATTCCTGACTTGAGCGTCGGAGTGGGGTCCGCCAAAAAACCTTCGAGTGTAATCCTATTAACGCTCATATTAATCTCGCAGGACGTGAACATCTTCTCTCATCATCATTCTCATGGGCTACACTTTAGTAATTAACCATCCATGCTATTCCCTTCCAGAATATGACAGAAGACAAAGTGATAAAAAAAATAATCCGTCATACTCATAAATCCATCGAGTCAATTAAGTAAAAAAAAATCATTCTCATTTAGAAGTAAATAAGAAAAATTTTTCATCATCAAAATTTTTTTAATAATTTTTATTTTAAAAATTAAATAATTTTAATTAAATTGATAAAAATTATTTTAATATAATAATTTCCCATGTATAATAATTTTGATAGTTGAAATAAGTTTTTTTAATATAAAATATATGATAAAGCGGTCTGTTGATTTGTGTCTTTTTGATTAGTTGCATAATTTAAGACACCTTTAAATTTTTACCCAACTTTCTTTGCCTTATGAATTTCACTAGAGGGTTAAATGTAAATGATCAAATTCTGAGGATAAATGAGAAAATTTGAAACATTTCACCGGACAATATAAACACGCTAGGGTTTTCGGGAAGGCCCGATCGAAATCTCCGAAGTTGAGACGATGAATTACTTCTCCTCATTCTGGAAAACCGTATCTTCCACTCGTTCTCCTCGCCTCCACGATGCTGCCCTACTCTTTGCCGTCTTACCTTACTCGGTCTCCGCCACCGCCGCTGGCGCCGCATCAGCCACTGGGAAGCACATGTTCATAGCCCAGTACCTCGTCGACTCATGTGGCTTCGACCAGGAGAAGGCCACCAAGGCCTCGAAGCTTTTCGATGGCATCCAATCGCGGCAGCAGCCCGACTCCGTCCTTGCTTTCCTCAAAAGTTACGGCTTTGATGACGCATCAGTAAAAAGGCTCCTACATTACTTCCCCAAATGCCTTCTTTTGGACGTAGAGAAGACACTTGCCCCAAAATTACGAGCTTTCGAAGATCTGGGTTTCTCCCCATCCGACGTCGTCCACCTCGTCTGGTCGAATGCCTCCATCGTCCGAATCAAACACGAACGAACTGTGCCTAAGATCGAATTTTGGCAAGGCCTTATCGGCTCCAAGGATACACTGGTGAAGTTGTTCAAGAGAAACCGAGGGCTTCTTGCGTACAGCGTCGAGAAGAAGATCCAGCCCAACCTTGAGTTGCTTCGGGAATGTGGCTTGGACGGCACAAAGCTGGCCTCTATCTTGCGGATTCACCCACTGATCGTGGCACAGAAAGCTGATTCCTTGAAGTCCTTGATCAGCCGCGCGGAGGATTTGGGAGTGCCACAGACATCGGGGATGTTCCATTGGACTCTGCTTGCACTCTTCAGCCTCACTCCAGAGAAGTTCAAGATGCAAATTGAATTGTTCCGGAGCTTCGGGTGGTCAGAAGATGATTTTGTTGTGGCATTCCAAAAATCTCCTACCTTCCCGCAAGTGTCTTCGGCGACTTTGCAGAGAAAAATGGAGTTCTTGATAAATGAGGCTGGATATGCTTCCTCTTACATTGCTACATGTCCAGGAATATTGACACGGAGCTTGGAGAGAAGGTTGATTCCGAGACATCGGATCTTGGCTACCTTGAAGTCTAGGGGGCACTGTGAAAGTGATTACAAAGTAACAACATACATGTTGGTTTCAGAGATCAAATTCATAGAGAAGTACATTATCCGATACAAGGACAGGTATCCACATCTGAGTGAACTCTATGCAAGCTTAAACCACTCTAATGCTTCTGATTCTGGACTTCAATGAGGTAAATCATTTTTTCCCCCTACAAGTTATCGTTCATGATGCCATTTTCACTGAATGGCTTCTCCTCCGTCAAACTCTAAGCTAATATTTATGCCAACAAGCATGAAGATGAGAAGAATTCAAAGAATCATGATTTTGTTTTTGCATGTCAATATGCACGAAAATGAGAACAATTCACAGGATCATGATCTTGATTTTATGTGTGAATTGAGCCAAAAAGCTCTCAGATTCATCACTTGCTATGTTAGACAATTGTTACTGCAAGAGACATCTTTCCATTATGAACATTCAGTAATCTCTCCTTGTTTGAGTTGCAGTTTACATGTTTGATACTGAAACTACTTGTGGGTTTGTGACTCGCAATCCTAGAATCATGAACACTACACTACTTGTGAGTTTGTTAATTGCAATATGGATTTCGAGTCAAATTACTCTTAAAAATTTTAATGATGATTTATCTTACCTAGCTGACTTTTTAAGAAGGGTTTATTAATTTAAACTCATTTAAAATTATTTTAAAAATGTATAATAATTTTTTTTATTTTTTATATAATAGTTGGCATTAATGAGATACCAAACAGTTGCTTTGGATTTACATGGTTGGGTTTTTCTTAAAAAAAAATAGGTCCGCGGTCGGAACAATCTCCCCTAGAGTGGCCCCATTGATATGGAGAGAGAAATTCAGGTATACAGGCGAAAAACGCATGGTGGAGAAGTACCAAGGTCATTAGTTCCTCAGGAATCGACTTGGAGGGTTAGGTGAAAAGTCCTAACTTGGAGGGTTAGGTGCAAATTCCCAACTTGGAAAGTTAGGTGAAAAATCCTTAGCTTGGAGGGCTAAGGTGGATGAAAATTTAGTTTGGAGGGCTAAGTTTGAGTCCCTGGATCGGTCTGGTGATTGATTAGGGATTCTGGCACGCTGCTCCGTCGTGGATCAGTCTGGTGACCGATCCAGCAATGGCTGATCGGTTTGGTGACCGATCCAGCAATAGCTGATCGGTCTGGTGACCGATCAGGGAGCACACAGTGAGGTTGGGAACCTACTATGCTGCTCCTGATCGATCTGGTGACCGATCATGGAGTATGCGATTCACCCACTGACTGGCTCCTGATCGGTCTGGTGACCGATCAGGGAGCGAACAGTGATGTTGAGTTCCCTTGCTGATCTGCTCCTGATCGGTCTGGTGACCGATCAGGATCACTGTGCAAAACGTTCTGGAGAACGATCCAGCTTCGCGGGTTCATCACTAAGATCGATCAGGACGGTGCCTGATCGGTCTGGTGATGATCTGATCGGACTGGTGACCGATCAGGAGAACCCCTGATCGGTCAGTTGACCGATCAGAAGGCTTAGGCTGGGAAACTCAGAAATCGCCCGATATAAGGGGTGGATCGGTCAGGTGATCGATCCACAACCTTGGATCGGTCTGGTGATCGGTCAGGAGAATCTCAAAGAGATCGCGATTTCTAATTGAGCGTTGGGGATCGATCAGGACGGAGCCTGATCGGTCTGGACCCAGCCTGATCGGTCTGGTGACCGATCAGGAGGCTCTCTAATCGGTCCGGTGACCGATTACTTTAATTCAAATACGCTGTCAGAAGTCTCTTTTCGCTGCCGATTCTCTGCTACTTGCTGATTTCTTTTTGATATGCATTGCTAAGCCTCTGTTGGAGTGTGCAGGTGATAGCAGATGATTCAAACATTAAAGGAGGGTCAATGAGAGGCTTTCCTTGGAGCAGATTTGGATCTATTGTGTTTTCAGGTCTCAACGGCGTCTGGCACAACTGGCAACTGACTAAGGCGCGGCTGGCAACTGACGGAGGCTCAGCTGGAGGAGTGTCCAGTGGACTGAGTGTTCAGAGAGGTCAGTGGGTCAGGGTGTGAGTCAGTGGTGCTGATGGAGTTGGCGACGTTGAGAAGGAGCTTAAGAGACAAAGCTGGATGCAGAGGAGCGGTGGCGAGACAGATAGAAAATTTGGAAGTTGTTGCTGGGCTGTGCTTCTGCTCTCTGTGGCTTTGTGCTTGAGCTTTGTTGTTACATCTTTGTGAGCTTGTCTTCACGAGTGTCTCGTGTGCTTAATTTGTATACATCTGTGAGACAGCTTGTGGAGAGGTTTCTCCACCGAGAAGGAGACTTCACTATATCCGGTGATAACCGGGGCTTGATCACTGCCGACGATCAAGGGATCGCCCACCTTACGGGCACGCCAAGGAGTAGGGGCAAGTTATCCCCGAACCGTGTAAACGATCCGTGTTAACGATCCTTGGTTTGTATTCTCTATTTTTGTATTTTTGTTAAGTTTGTTTCTCTGTATTTGTTTTGTTTCCGCTGCTACTAACTTAAGTGCAGAGAAAATTCGAAAAGAGCCAAGTCCAAGTGGTTGGCTATATTCACCCCCCCTCTCTAGCCATCCGAGTTCCAACAGAAGGATGATGCATCCAAGGAACCGTAGATAAGGCAACAACGATGAACCGAGGGATGCACACTTTGAGGCATACGCGAATGATGAAATGAAGATGAGTCGTGAGCTTGTATACATCCGACGGACGAGAACCAAAGCAAAGAAGACTTAAAGGCAACAGGTCAAGATTGCAAAGAAGAGTCAACTGAGTTGTGAGGGGTCCGAGTGCGAGCGAAATGCACTTGGTAAGGGAAATCCTAAGTTTAGGGTTTTACCAATCGATTGATATGGGATTAGTCGGTTGGTTGAGGGCACTAAAAGATCAGTCGATTGACTTTCTGTGCAGTCGACTGGTGTCGATTGAATTCGAACGTTAGTCTGTAGCGTTCGAATTCGACAGATGTCAGCCGACTTGTATTGATTTTCTGCCCCTCGGTCTACCCCACCTACTAGGACTTCACTACCTAACCGCAATTTGGACTTCTCTGCCTCATGTCTGGTCCTCTTGATCAAGACTCGAGATCCCACACTTCCTTTGTTCAAGGGTTAACTCACATGGTTAGATCTAGATCATGACACTTGCTCGTGCTTTTTCCGGTGGTTAGTCCGGTGAAGAGCGACTTGGCTCTGATACCAATTGTTAGGATCAAAAGGAATTTAAATATCTCCGTAATAGTATGATATTGTCCACTTTGGGCCTAAACTGTCACGGTTTTGCTCTTGAGCTCTCCTCAAAATGCCTCATCCTAATAGAGATATCTGTTCCTTATGAGCCTATGATCTTTTCTATATATTTTTTAATGTGGGATTATGATTGCAACCTTGCAACCCCAACACGTTCCACCAATAGGAACGTCTCAAGTCTCGGTATATGTGGGTCTCATTCGTATGAATAGAAAATCGAGACCGATGAGCCTCGTATAGTAGCTCCTCCAAGACTTGATGTGCCTCTTGTATGCACAACCTCCCGCGGAAATACAAGACACCTTCCTCATCTCGTGTGAAATCAGTTTACTGCCCTGAGGCTACTCGACCGTCGAGGAATTGTAGATGTTGATCACTAGTCAGGGCCTCTCTGATCCTTGTCTTGATGGATGACCGAGCAACCATAGTCACTAGAATACCCCTCTCAGTCTGACCATGCTCCTCTAGTCCCAACTTTGAGAAGCTTTGAACTAATTCAGTAACCAAGACTCGGTGACAAGTCAAAACTCCTCTGGACTTCCTGCTCAGTATGTCGGCAACCACATTAGCTTTCTCTAGGTGAATGCTAATGATGCAATTGTAGTACTTCAGGACCTTCATCCATCTCTTCTAAGGGAGATTGAGCTGTTTTTGCGTGAACAGATACTTGAGGCTCTTATAATCAGTAAAATCCTCGAATGTATTACCATACAGATGGTACCTCTAAATCTTCATAGCAAAGATAATGGCGACTAGCTCTAAATTATGTACAGGGTAGTTCTTTTCATACTCCTTCAGCCGTCGAGAAGCATAAGACACTACCCATTTGTGCTGCATCAGAACTGCACCCAATCCCTGATAGGACGTATCGTTGTTGAGTACGAAACCATCCTCTCCCGAAGGTAATACTAGAATAGGTGCTGACATCAATCTCCGCTTCAGCTCCTGGAAGCTAGTCTTACATGCCTTTGATCATGTAAACTTCATGACTTTTCGAGTCAGGCATGTCAATGGCATGACTATACTAGAAAATCCCTCTACAAATCGCTTGTAGTATCTAGCTAAGCCCAGGAAGATATGAACCTCCTGTACTGATTTCGGTTGCTCCCAACTGGTGACAGCCTCAATCTTCTGTGGGTCCACAGAAATTCCTTTGCTAGAAACCACGTGTCCAAGGAAACCCACGGAAGGAAGCCAAAATCCACCCTTGCTGAACTTTGCAAATAGACGCTCCCGTTTAAGAATCTCCAATACGATGCGAAGATGCTGTGCATGTTCCTCCTTGGAACGAATAGATCAAGATGTCGTTAATGAAAACAATGACGATCTAATCTAAATTCTCTAGAAATACGCGGTTCATTAAGTTCATGAATACCGCGGGTGCATTGGTAACCCCAAATGACATTACTAAAAACTCATAATGCTCATATCTAGTGCAGAACATTATCTTCTGGACGTTTGAGTCTCTGATTCTCAACTGATGATATCCGGACCGCAGATCAATCTTAGAATACACTGATTTATCTCTGAACTAATCAAACAAATATTCAATCTGTGGCAGGGGTACATGTTCTTGATAGCCATTACATTCAACTGTTTGTAGTCGATGCATAACCTTAAAGAACTATCTTTCTTCTTTATAGACATAACTAGAGAACCCCACGGTGTGACACTAGGTTTGATGAATCCTCTGTCCAATAACTCCTGGAGCTAGACCTTCAGCTCATTCAACTCCTTCGGTACCATATGGTATGAAGCTTTGGATACCAGTGCAACCTCCAAAATTAGCTCAATAGTGAACTCCACTTGCTTTCTGGGAGACAAACTCGGTAGCTCATCCGAAAATACATTTGGAAATTCTCGGACCACTGTGACGTCCAAGAGCTGGGTGCTACTACGGTTGTCAGTGCTAACCAGCGATAATAGAAAACCCTAACAGCCTTGTGATCGGACTCTCTGTGCTTGTAGCGCAGAAATAATCAATATACTGTCATCCCTGATGGTAGTGAAATCCCATGAGGGTTAGTTTGGGAGCCAGAGATGTTAGTCACTGTGGCATTAGTAAGTTGTTAGCCAGTCCATGCCAAAGATGATATCGAATTCTGCCATCTCAAGAACCAACAAATCTATGGTGAGCGTAACGCTACCGAAGTCCAGTGGACATCCTCTGACATCTTGAGTAATACTTAAAATATCTCCGGATGGTGAAAACACAAATAAATGCTGTAATCTTGTTAAAATTTGGAAAATTTTGAGGGACTAAAATGCAAAAGTTCTGAAATTTAATGGCATTTGTGAGAATGATCGAAAGTGGAGGGGTTAAGTTGCAAATATGTCGTGATATATTAAATTCTTTTTCCCCTTTTGTTTTCGCAGAACCCATCACGCTCGGTCTCTCTCTCTCGTTTTCTCTCGTCTTCTCTCATCTTCGTCTTCATCTTCTTGCCTCCGCCTTCAGACCACCCAACCGACGCCGGCGAGCTCTCCAGTTCGAGCACCCGTGCGCAGTCGGCGGCCGGAGTAGCTCCGCATCTCTCGGGTAGATCACAATGGGCTTGAAATCCCGAGGTGAGTTTTCACGGTTGACCTAGCCTCAGATTCTTACGGTATTCTTTGATTCTTGCGGTGGATCTCACTCTATCTTCGTCCTGAGTCTGGATCTATGATTCTAGGGGTTTTTCTTGGCTGATCGTGTGTTTGGGATTCGAGGCGGTGATCACCGGAGCCGGAGCAAGGGAACGCCGGAATTCTTTTGACGTAAGGGCTTTTGATCTCTGAAATGAGATTTTTGTCTGGTTGATGTATTAGGATCGTGGATGTAGTTCTGTTCGAAGTGTTTCAGTGGGTTCGATTTTGTGAGCTTTGATCAATTCGAATTCTGTCTCTGTTCGTTGTTGGAATTGGAATGTTCTGTGGTTGCTGCCGTTGTTAATCAGATGGTTGGTTTTGTTATCGTTTCCTCGGTTTTGATCTCTGCTATGTGTTTAGATTGGTAGATCATACGATTAGGTTTTTGTTTTAGTACTGTCTTGTTGTATCCATCTGTTTAGGGCTTAGATCTATGGGTGTGATCGGTTGGTGAAAATTTGGAATTCCCGATCCCGAGTTCTTGCTCTTGCTCATGTTTTTGTTTGGGATTCTGATCTGGGTTGGATTTGATCAGGGATTTTGGTTTCGGTATTGATGTTCCTGATGGTTTCATGTTTTGATCAGATTATGGGATTGCAGCATCTAATATTGTGATTAGGATAGGCTAAGTTGGATCTTATTTGGTCAGTAGTTTGTTTAAGTTGCTTACCTTTCCTCTACGATTCTTGTCTCGGTTCATGCTTGTATTATGGCGGTTAGGGTTCTTTGTTCAGTTCGATGCTAGGGGGTTTGCGTGTGGTAAAGCTACAGGTGATCAGGTTCTGTTCTGGGCGAATTAGCTTGGACAGTAGTTTGAATACAAATTATTCTATTGGGCCTTGTTGGGTATAGGGAGATAGGTGTGTAATTAGGATTTATTAATTAGAATTGATCCTAATTAAATTAGATGATACATTTGGCTAGGTAACTTATTGGTTAGCTGAGTAATGTTTCTAATGTAGGATATTGAAGTAGATCACGCGTTGCAGATATTATTTTGGACGGGGGTTCACATCGCCCGGACTTTCTTATATCAAGGCGGGTACCTCTTTTTATGCATAGATAGATTTAGTTAGCAGTAGGGATATCTGACATCTTTATCACTGTACTCTTGCTTCGGTAGTTGTATCAGTTAGCTTTACTGCTTACTATTTCTATATGGATTGGTGATGCGCAGTTTACCTTATACCTTACGCTAGGATTTAGGTATTGGTGCATACGGTTATCTGGACTACTGCATATCATGTAGATGACAGCAGGGATAGATAGTGGATGATGCATTGGATAGTGACATGAATCATTGTTGCACGTAACATAGGGGACGACCTTTGACTCCCTGGAGGTTGAGATGGGCCGTCGTACTTGCTACTCGTGTAGGGGCATATGTAGGCAACCTTTGACTCCCCTAGTGGTTGATATGGGCCGTCAGACGTGCCACATGACCTGTCGTGCAGCCCCGTTGGCGGACCCGGCGCTGTAGCAGGTCCCCTACCTATCCGATGATAGCGAGGGACGTTTAGAGCGTTACTCCACCCGATGGTGAGGTACGTTTATGGTCTCCGACCCTACCCATTCGGTCTCGCGTGTACCGCCTCATAGACCGTCTGTTCGTGCAGGGAAGACCAGGTCAGAGCCCTACCCACTCGGTTCGCGTGCTTCCGCGACCTACACTGGCTGGCGTCAGGGGTGACCCATGTTGCATCATGAGCATGCTCTGCATCTCTGCACTTGGTTGTGTTTGCTGCACTTGATTGCTGCACTTGGTTGACATGCATACTACCGGATTTGGATTGACGCAGGTAGGTATGTACTTGTTACTTATGGTTCAGCTCTGCATTCCCTTCTTATTGCATTTATGTTTATTATTGTGGTAGATGGTGACTTACTACTAGTATTTCTTCCTGTGCATATTAGACTGTATTCGCTGAGTTCTTAGGACTCACCTCGTTAGCTCTGTTTTTCTCTTTTCAGGATGATCGTCTGGATTGCCCAGCAGCCTGTCCCAGTTCATGTGTCTCCGAGACGATTTCCGCGATGGTTCTGTGTTTTGGTTGTGCTACATGTTAGTACCCTTTTTCTTTTATTCATTTTGTTTCTGTTCACTTTCGCTGTCATATATTGTACTATGTTGTGACGTCCATTTTACGACAGTATAGTTGTACTTTTGTGTGCCATGGAGGCCTCGATTCCGTTTTGGTTTTGTCGTAAGTCGTAACGGTACGCAACTTTGTCGTCATTGTCGTTTTCGTGTTATACGCTCGCTTGTTCCAGCCCTATAGGCTGCGGTACAAGCAGGTTGCGGTAGTCGTGGTGATCTGGTTTTTCGATTGTCCGCTGGGACGAGGGAGTAGTTGTCCGGTCGGTATCGGACGATCGACTCCTCGGGGCGTGACAAATCTAGGGGTAGATACTCTATCAATCCTACTCATGAATAACCGCGATATGAAGGAGTAAGAACTATCAGTATCAACTAATAATTCTGCAGGAAATGTATAAAGATAAACCGTACCACAGAAGACCGATCCATCGGCCCGCTATGCCTCCTCTCTAGTTGCTGCATATACTCGTCCTATCTTTGGCAGTGGTAGTGGCACTGTCGGATACTGTTATCGCTGTGGCAGAAGCTGAGGCACTGACACTCAACAGTTTACTGAGGCTGATACACTGTGGGCTGATATGTGGATAAGACTGATACTGAAGGATAGACTGATGCTGAGATCTTGTGGCAAAACAATGCAATATTGTTGGAGTACAGGTGTGCTCATGTCCATTCATGCAATAAACAGTTGCGAGAGGGATAGCCTTCGGCTGATAGAAAGAAGTCCGAGTATTCTGCCCTCCTCTCTGAGATCTTGATTGCCCGGAATGTCTACTCTGCCCAGTAGCTCCAGCCGTCTCATTCTGTGCCTTCACCGCACAATCCCGACTCATGTGTCCTGGAAGCTTGTAGTAAAAACAAACCGTATGCCCAACGAGACCGTCTGACTTAGTATGCTCTCTGGAGCCACATTGAGTACACTATAAGCTTCTAGCAATCTTCTTTTGGTTTTGCTGGGAAGACTAGAAGGATCCACCTAAAGAACGTCCTGACTTCTGAGGCCTGGAAGATGCCTTAGAAGTACTTTGAGCCGACTGACTCTGGCTACCATGCTTTTGTTTTGTGGTTTGTGGATGCTGAGTCTGGCTGAACCTTAAGCCGACTACTTACGCTTCTTCTTATTCTCGTATATCCTCTCTTGGGCCATCTAAATATGAAGATCTCTGTCTAATGCCTTATGGTAGGATGTCGTGCTCAATCCAACTATCCGAATTCGAATTTATCGATCTAGTCCCTTGATAAACTAGAGCACACACTCTCTATCCTCTACGACTAACTCAGGGCAAAACTCGGCTAACTGGTTGAATTCCACATTATACTCCATGACAGTGTGATTCCCGTATTGGAGACTCAAAAAGTCCTAGTGCCGAGCTATCTGATACATAGTCAAAAAATACTAACTCTCGAACGCCTCTAGAAACGAAGCCCATGTGATGTGCTGCTCACCAATCACCGTACTCTATATAGTCCACCAGGTAACAGCCTCATCACATAGATGGTAGGTAGCAAGCTCTGCCTTCTCCCAATCTGAATAGGCTATATAACGAAAAGTATCCTCCAAGGTCTCGAGCCAAGAGTGGGCAACACCCGGATCCGATCCCTCGTGGAATAAAGTAAACTGCGCCTTCACGAACTCCGCCAATACTGGGATCTATGCTCTGGCCATGATCCAACCCGCAGAAGTGAGAGGTTCCACCAATGGAATTGTAGAAAATACCGGAGAAGATACTACTGGTGGAACAGTGGAAAATCCCGGAGTAGGTACTAGTGCTGGAACTGTAGAAAATCCTAGAATAGGTACCATAGGTGGAGCTGTGTGAAAGACCGGTGCAGGCACTATGGGTGGTACTGCTAGATACATAGTAGGGGGTACCATTGATGGTACGGTTGGATATATAGGGGTAGGTACCGTTGTATATACGAGTATAGATACTACTGGTGGTGCTGCCGGATATACCGAGATAGGTATCGATAGATGTATAGTGGTAGGTACTGTTGGTGGTACCGTGGAAATTGTTGGGGTAGATACCACCGATGGAACTATGAGAAATATCGGGGGTAGGTATTGTTGGTGGAACGGTGGGAACCACTGATAGAAATAGGGATGAGGCCCTCAGAACGCTCAGGGGAGTAGGCCCTATCTCGGTTGGTCTCTCGGGTGACTCTTGTTGGGACCGGGTGCATGTTGACAAGGATACGGGTTCGTAAATTTTAAAATATT
Organism: Boesenbergia rotunda; assembly: GCA_024364735.1. Lineage (NCBI taxonomy): Eukaryota > Viridiplantae > Streptophyta > Magnoliopsida > Zingiberales > Zingiberaceae > Boesenbergia > Boesenbergia rotunda. The sequence continues at coordinate 1,637,018 of JAGFNQ010000150.1, read as the reverse complement.
TACGTGCAGCGGAAGAATTAGTATAAATAATTTCTCAAATTATTTTTAACCACGTATCTAGCATGCGACCTTATGATGTGTGGACATGATCATAAATTAAAATTTTGCGAAAAGTAAACTAATTTACTTAGTACTGTTGGTGCAGGAAGCACCAGATCGAACCTTGTTTTGATATTGGCAAAAGATTCAAAGTTAAGGGTTGTTTGGTATCTAACAATGCTGCTTGAGTGTGCAGGAAACCAAGTCCTAGCGAAGGGCTGCTAGGCACCTGACGAAGGGTTGTCAGGAAAACAAGTCCTAGCGAAGGGCTGCTAAGCACCTGACGAAGGGCTGCCAGGAAAACAAGTCTTAGCGAAGGGCTGCTAGGCACCTGACGAAGGGCTGTCAGGAAACCAAGTCCTGGCGAAGGGCTGCTGGGCAAAAACCAAGTCCTGGCGAAGGGCTGCTGGGCGAAACTCAAGACCTGGCGAAGGGCTGCTGGGCAAAAACTCAAGCCCTAGCAAAGGACTGCTAGGCAACTGGCGAAGGATTGCCAGTATTAAAGCCCTAGCGATGGACTGTTAGGCACTGGCGAAGGACTGCCAGCATCAAGCCCTAGCGATGGACTGTTAGGCACTGGCGAAGGACTGCCAGCTTACAAGACCTGACAAAGGACCGTCAGGCAAAAGTCCAACTGGAGGATCCGGTTGGCACCAGGTAAACTCTCCCGAGAGGAGTAGGTGAGGACGCGTTCCCCTCCGAGGGAACATTAGGCGTCGGTTCGACCTAGGGCTCTATTTTGGAGACCAAAGTCAGAACCAAGACAGCTGAGGCTGTATAAATTAAATTAAATATTTGTTTTATTGTGTTTTGGACTAACCCTGGAAGCAGGACCGAAGGAACGTGTGTCTGTAGCTCAGAATGCCTCAAAAGAAAGAGGCAACTACTGACCAGGGCGCCCGGAGTGTCCCGGGCGCCCCCAAGGTGAACACAAAACACAAAGAAAGCAAATGAACCTCAACAGCACATTCTGAGGGCACCCCCGCTGTCCCGGGCGCCCCCATGGCAAACTAACTGAAGAGTTAAGCTGCTGCCGCGTCTGCACTGCGCACCCAGGGCGCCCCCGCTGTCCCGGGCGCCCCCAGCCTTACCAAGGAGAGCTCAGCGCTGCGGATAAGGTTTGGCCGGGTCAACCAGGGCGCCCCCAGCGTTCAGAGCGCCCCCGTCAAAGGGTTATCCCGAGTTCTTAGGGATAAACCCTTGACTGCACCTTGTGTGGATCTACAGCCACGTGGGGGGGCGCCCCCGTCGACCAGGGCGCCCCCACGCACTATAAAAAGGGCCCTAGACCCTCCTCTTCAGAACACTGCTTTCATTCAACGCATCCAAACGCTCTGACGACCGCGCTCTGCTCCGGAAACTTCCCGACTCAAGAACGAAGCGCCGTCAACCTCCCGCTACACAGAAACTCGATCCACACCGGGAGTTGGTAAAACAAAGTGTATATTTCTATTTACAGTAATTTTGTAATCTCACTCTGTAACCGTTTTGCGCACTATAGAATTGCCCAAAGTAAACGGTCAACGACCGTGGGCCTTGGAGTAGGAGTCGACCCAGGCTCCGAACCAAGTAAAACCTTGGTGTTTGGGTTGTTTGTTTTTATTCCGCCGCGCACTTACTCTTTCTTTTAAATCCGAACATTTTCCGATATTCACCCCCCTCTATCGGTCTTTCTCGATCCAACAAGTACCTCGCGTAACTTGAAGTAAGGGACGAGATCCAACCGTAGCGTCCCTTGGAAGCTCCACCTCTATTCGCGTCCACGCCGAGTTCTCTTCGGGATGACTTCGCAAAGCCACGAGTTTTGTGCCGATGAGAACTACTAGATTCTCCAAAGACACAACTAGAATATCAAGAGAGAGATATAGAAACTAACCACCAAGTAACGGAATCAAGATTCCGTGAAGGGAGGAAGGAGACGCGACCCGCTTCGTCTTGGTGGTGGCTCACGGCTAGGGAAGGTGGCGCCGGCCCTAGAGGGAGAAAGTGGCGCCGGCCCTAGAGAGAGAAGGTGGGCGCCGGTCCTAGAGAGAGAGAGAGAATAAGGAAGAGAGAGAACTTCTTAATCTCTTTATTAATTAGAATTCAAGGCTTGCCTTTGGTTCCTTTATATAGTAGCCTCTCCCTTGCTAAGTCTCCCTTTTAACGGAATTAACGGAATAAATTTTCATAAGAAATTTATCTTATAAATTTTCTTATGAATTATTCCGTTATACCAAGTTTTATTATAACTGACTTTATAATAAAACAAATATATCTCTCCTTTTAATTATGGAATAAAATTTGTATAAAATTTTCTTATCATGGAAAAATCAATTCATAATTGATTTTATAAATTAAAATTAAACCAATTCATGGTTCATTTTAATTTCCATAAAAAGAATAAATTTCTACAATTTTATTTATATAAATTTCTTTATATAAATTAATTTATTTATCCATAATTTTATAAAACAAATCGTGCTTGATTTATTTTATAATTTAAACCAAATTAATTGGTTTCTCTCCTTGTGGTGGCCGGCCAAACCAAAGAGGGTGGGCACCCTCTTTGGCCAGCCATACCAAGCCAAAAACCCTCGCGAATTAAACTAATTTAATTCGCCCAATAAGCCTTCAAAAAACTTAGCCATTTTAAGCTTCCGTTGCGCCTCTGATTAATTCAGATTCAACTTATTTCTCTTGATCGTAAAATTTAATTTTCAACTCGTTTTAAATCCCTCGGATTACTCGTAGTGCGTGTGACTAAATAGGCTTTCGATTTATGTTGGTCGTCTATAGTTATCCAATTATAGAACGATCATGAGTGGCATCTAGTAGTACATCATGTTCCCCAATTAATCGAAAGATCAACGGTTGACCTCAGAAATAATTCTGAAACCCTTCAGCAGCTCTAATGAATCGTGCCTTATTCCCTTCACCATCTTATACCCACTTGGTTCAGGACACGGTCTATGTGTGTCAGTCTCCACTAGGCTGACTACGTCATACCTAGCCCAAGTAATATCTTTCTCGTCCAATGGATTCTAATTACTCTCATGTATTTCAGAGGCTTATACTCTGAACATGTCATGCTCTGGCCAGAGGCTTTGAGTAACAATCCGACGATAGGCCTTGGGTATACATCCTCTCGCAAGGAGTGGTGAATCCTTTGTAGGCCGTTCAAACATCTTCGGGCACTTCGGCTTATACCCAACCATCCTGGGTCCATACCTCCTTGGAGATGCTTGCTTAAGATGTTAAAGTATAAGTCTCCATGACCAAGATGACTTGAACACCGCAAGTCAAAGGAATATCGTACTTAAGCTGTAGTAAGAACTTCACTGACATCTCTATATGTAGATTACCACATGAAGTTTTACAGACAGTCACTCCAATGAACTAGTTCCTTTAACTAGCATTCATGTTTATCTCCGGACATCCCAATGTCACCAGTCAGTGAGAATCAGCTGATTAGAGAATAACCCATGCTAGTCTCAACAGAATTGATAGTATCCTTATTTATCAATTCATCGACTAGGGATAATTTCAATACTTCTCAGTTGCACATGTAGAGATAATCACTAGTTGTGAATTCATCACAAATTCTCTCATGCTGTGAATTGTATTGTGGACATTCAGTAAATGAGTTTAAGATCCCAATCAAATACACAGACATGTATACTCAAATAGTGAATATTCATTTATTAAAATAAATGTTTACAATCATAAGGTGATTGCCTTAGGACACTTCTCTCATATTACTAACAGCTCTGTCGCCTGAGACTCAAGAGACCGCTTACATGGTCGCACTAGACCACGTCTTAATGCGGGAGCATGTCTACCCTGAGTCATACCTTTTAAATTATTATCTAAATATTACTAATGGTACAAGGCTACTAACCTTGCCAATTTACCCAATTGTCGATTGGAGATGTATCGTCGTCGCCAAGTCATAGTACGATCATATCAAGAAAGCGACTTCGAAAATCAGAAATGTACTCGGGTAGATCTCGTCAAACCCGAGCTCGGATACCGACTAAATTAGTATCAGATAGATTTTGAAATTCTAAAACACGAAAACCGATAGGTATCATAAACCTGAGCTTTGATATCTACTAAATTGATATCAGATAAATTCTGACAATATCCGCAAATACCTTAAGGTACCTCACAACCTGGGCTTTGATGCTAACTAAATTCTCATGCCCCCGGAGAGGAGCCGCTGGTCTCGTATACGATGAACGATATGAAACCTTAATATATATATACATCTTGCCATACGACCTTCACAATCACATCATGACTGACAAGACTGACAAAAAATATATATAAAGTAAACAAAATATCGCATCAAGTCCATCAGAAGCGGACAAAAGTATAGTCTATGCAACACATATCGTAATACAAGTCCACGGGTACAAAACAACACAAAGTATAAGACATAACATACTAATACCATAAATAAAATGAAAACCTCAAGACGGAGTCATTGTCGAGAAGAGAGTGACAACTGGGCTCTCTCGGCTAACATCATCCTAAACAAAAACATAAAACAAAACGAGCGATGGTGAGTTCAAGTAAACCTCACAGGTATAAAGATAGATATGCATAGCAAATAAATAGCTATACAAGCTATAAACAGTCAATAGGATACAGTCTCGTAGGAGAATATGAATATGCATAACAGAAGTACTGAATGTATATATATACCAGAGTCAGTCTATCCTGCAGAGTGGAACAATCAACCCCAATATAACCCTCTATGGGTCTGCTCGTGCACATGAGCTATGCAAGGTCTCACGCCCTGAACAATGCACAACCCAGTGTAAATATCTCCTGTAAGTGTATGCCAAGCATATGTAGCAACCAAATGCAGCAAACATAAACAAAGGCAATCTTGTGTATCGTGCACATAATGCAATGTCATGGTCACTTTTGACGCCAGTCAAGCCACCGTCATATGTCTTATGTAAACTGCCAAGTGAGTAGGGTTGTGGAAACTGTACGCACTCTGCCATCATTGTTCCTGAATGACAGAGTGGACAAGATGCTGATAGAGTAAACACTCCTACCTCAAGTCATAAAGGGCGAGACTCTCTCATCTCCTCGTATCACTAAAAGGAAAGATCCCTACTCTGCTATCATGCTCCCAACCACTATCCATGAGCAGCCGAGCGGAGCAACACAGAATAATTGCATACATCCGCTGGTATTCACTAACCCGTGAGTGGTCGTGTGTGCAGATCCAGATGTGACTGACGATGAGCTCAGATCACAAGGGAGTCGATGATCGTCAGTATGCAACCTTACAAGGATGGTGTATGACACTAACACATGCAACACCCACTAGATCATCATCCATAACTCAACACGACATGCAAAGGTTAAAGACATATATCATGACCTAACGATCATATAACTAGGTATATATGCAAGATATAATTGGTAATCAATCTATTCTAGGTGTAACGTAACATAACACTACTCCTTTGTATACATGCATATAAATGTAGTATATAAAGTAAGAGTGTCAGTGGCGAGCTGTATAGCCAAGAATTTGATCGTCTTAAAGTCAAGCAGCAAGTATCAAGCAGGAAAACTACAGGAGTAGATATAAGGTAAATAACCTACTATAATAAAAAAACTAGCCATGCATAAGGTAAAACAGAACTATAAAAAACGTACTTGCCTCCGATGTAGTAATCTGAAAGTGACGAGAACCACCGCCCCGGTCTAAAATAATATTCACAGCAAAATGGCCCAATTAATGTCTTGGATCAAAGGTATAGTGGTTAGCTACAATAACATGTGATACTTAGTTAAACAAGTTGTCCTAATTAATTATGATCGTCCTAATTATCATATTCATCTAATTAATCATAATTAAATGATTAGTTCCCAATTAAGCCTAATTACCATGATTAGGTTCGATTTAAGTTTAGCTTAAGCCTAAACCAAAATCCAACCCAACTCAACTCTAGATCCAAACCAAGATCAAATGAACTCCAACTCCTTAGCTCACAGTCAAAAATGAGAAAGCTAACTGTTGGGACCGGGTGCATGTTGACAAGGATACGGGTTCGTAAATTTTAAAATATTTACGCGCAGCGGAAGAATTAGCATAAATAATTTCTCAAATTATTTTTAACCACGTATCTAGCATGCGACCTTATGATGTGTGGACATGATCATAAATTAAAATTTTGCGAAAAAGTAAACTAATTTACTAAGTACCTCGCGTAACTCGAAGTAAGGGACGAGATCCAACCGTAGCGTCCCTTGGAAGCTCCGCCTCTATTCGCGTCCACGCCGAGTTCTCTTCGGGATGACTTCGCAAAGCCACGAGTTTTGTGCCGACGAGAACTACTAGATTCTCCAAAGGCACAACTAGAAAAACAAGGGAGAAAGATGGATACTAACCACCAAGTAACGGAATCAAAATTCCGGGAAAGGAAAGAAGGAGTCGCGATCCGTTTCATCTTCTTCGGCACCTTCTTGGCGGATGAAGCTCTCGACCACCCTTGGGATGTGCGCCGGCCCTAGGGGAGGAGAGAGAGCCGACCCTAGAGAGAGAGAGGGGGGGCTGGCCCTAGAGAGAGAGAGAGTTAGAGAGAGAGAGAGAGAGCTACTAATCTCTTGATAACTCAATTTAGGAATTCAAGGCTAGCCTTGGTTCCTTTATATAGTAGCCTCTCCCTTGCCATGTCTCCCCTTTAACGGAATTAACGGAATAAATTTTCATAAGAAATTTATCTTATAAATTTTCTTATTAATTATTCCGTTATGCCAAGTTTTATTATAACTAATTTTATAATAAAACAAATACATCTCTCTTTTTAATTATGGAATAAATTTTCATAAAATTTATTATGTAAATTTTCTCATCATGGAAAAATCAATTCATAATTGATTTTATAAAATAAACCATTTAAAGTTTATTTTAATCTCCATAAAACGAATAAATTTATTATATAAATTTTTCTTTATCATGGAAAAATCAATTCATAATTGATTTTATAAAATAAAATAAACAAATCCATGGTTCATTTTAATTTCTATAAAAGAATAAATTTATTATATAAATTTTTCTTATCATGGAAAAATCAATTCATAATTGATTTTATAAAATAAAAATAAACCATTTAAAGATTATTTTAATTTCCATGAAAACAAATTTATTTATCCATAATTTTTATAAAACAAATCGCGCTTGATTCATTTTATAATTTAAACCAAATTAATTGGTTTTCTCTCCTTGTGGTGGCCGGCCAAACCAAAAAGGGTGGGCACCCTCTTTGGCCGGCCACACCAAGCCAAAGCCCTCGCGAATTAAACTCATTTAATTCGCCCAATAAGCCTTCAAAAGACTTAGCCATTTTAAGCTTCCGATGCGCCTTTGATAAATTCAGATTCGACTTATTTCTCTTGATCGGAAAATCCAATTTTCAACTCGTTTTAAATCCCTCGGATTACTCGTAGTGCGTGTGACTAAATAGGCTTTCGATTTATGTTGGCCGTCTATAATTCATCAATTATAGAACGATCATGAGTGGCACCTAGTAGTACATCATGATCCCCAATTAATCGAAATATCAACGGTTGACCTCAGAAATAATTCTGAAACCCTTCAGCAGCTCTAATGAATCGTGCCCCATTCCCTTCACCATCTTATACCCACTTGGTTCAGGACATGGTCTGTGTGTGTCAGTCCTCACTAGGCTGACTATGTCACACCTAGCCCAAGTAATGTCTTTCTCGTCCTTTGGATTTCTAATTACTCTCATGTATTTAAGAGACTCATACTCTAAACATGACATGCTCTGGCCAGAGGCTTTGAGTAACAATCCGACGATAGGTCTGGGTATACATCTCCTTGCAATGAGTGGTGAATCCTTTGTAGGCTGTTTAAACATCTTCGGGCACTTCGGCTTATACCCAACCATCCTGGGTCCACACCTCCTTGGAGATGCTTGCTTAAGATGTTAAAGTATAAGTCTCCATGACCAAGATGACTTGAACACCGCAAGTCAAAGGAACATCGCACTTAAGCTGCAGTAATAACTTTCATTGACATATCTATATGTAGATTACCATATGAAGTTTTACAGTCAGTCACTCCAATGAACTAGTTCCCTTAACTAGCATCCATGTTTATCTCCGGACATCCCAATGTCACCAGCCAGTGAGAATCAGCTGATTAGAGAATAACCCATGCTAGTCTCAACAGAATTGATAGTGTCCGTATTTATCAATTCATCGACTAGGGATATTTTCAATACTTCACAATTGCACATGTAGAGATAATCACTAGTTGTGATTCCATCACAAATTCTCTAATGCTGTGAATTGTATTGCGGACATTCAGTAAATGAGTTTAAGATCCCAATCAAATACACAAACATGTATACTCAAATAGTGAATTTTCATTTATTGAAATAAATGTTTACAATCATAAGGCGATTGCCTTAGGACACTTCTCTCATATTACTAACAAACTCCCACTTGGCCTAATGCCAATCGCTACGGTATCCAATACCACAGGCTCTAACATGACCCTCAAACTTACTTTGAGGCAAGGCCTTAGTTAAAGGATCCGCTAAATTCCTTTCAGTGGGAATTTTCTCAATTTGTATATCAGTCGTACTTATAATCTCTCTGATCAGATGATAGCGGCGAAGCACGTGTTTGGATCGCTGATGAGACCTTGGTTCCTTTGCTTGTGCATTAGCTCCATTGTTGTCACAGTAAACCGGCACTGCTTCATCAATGGTTGGAACCAGACCAAGTTCGGAGACAAACTTCTTGATCCAGACTGCTTCCTTTGCTGCTTCCGAAACTGCGATATATTCCGCTTCCGTGGTGGAATCCGCTACGGTGTCTTGTTTGGAACTTTTCCAACTTACTGCGCCTCCATACAAAGTAAATACGTATCCAGACTGCGATTTGGAGTCATCCTTATCTGTCTGAAAACTGACATCTGTATACCCACATATTATGGCAAAGCCAGCGGTTCGAGGAAGCTACCTGGGAACGCGAGGACGAGATGAGGCGCAAGTACCCGGAGTTGTTCTAAGTTCGAGGACGAACTTTCACGAGGTATGGGGGATTGTAACGACCCGAAAAATTCTCTTAATATTTCCTTAAAATATTGAGCATGTCTAGATAATTTTCTGAGGAACCTAGAAATATTAATGCGAACTTTGGTCTAGAAAATCCATGTTTTCTCATTTAAATTGAGAAAACTAAGTACTAATGGGCCTTATGTGGGCTTTTTAGTACCATGATTATAGGTAGATTTTAGGTAATAATTAGTATAAATATAAATATGATTTAATTAGGCATATTAGCATGATTATAGGCAAGTCTTAGCCTAATTGTTCCTATTTTAATGGAGAAATTAGGTACTAATGAGCTTTAAATGAGCTCCAAAAATAGGTATTAATTAGGTAAAATTAATATAAATATAAAAGAATTGTATTTAGGAATATTAGCATAATTATGGGTGATTTTAGGGGGATTTTCGAAATTTAGGAAAATTAAAAATAATAAAATAAATGAAATAAAAATAAAATAAAAATAAAGGTGTATGAGCCAAGGATTGAACCTTGGACCTCTTGTACAACCATATATGCTTTAACTAACTCATCTAGCAATGGAATGTTATGAGGGAATGAAGTGGATATTGGTTAAGGCTTAGAAGAAGATGAAGGGTCATGAAGAGACTCTTCATTTGCCTCCTTGATGAGTTATAAAGAGGGGGGTTTGGGAGTTACTTCTTCCTTTCATTACTTTGCATTTTCTTCCTCCTCCTCCCCTCATCCTAGCCGAACACCAGAGGAAGGGTTCTCCCTTGGAAAAGCTCCACAAGAGGTCTCATCTCCAAGATCTAGGTTCCTTCCAAGACAACAAGGGCAAGGAGGGATCAAGGGTCAAGAGCTCTACAAGTTCCTTCTCTTTTAAGGTCTAAAAATCAAGAAATCCCAAAGTAAGACTCCCTCACCTGTGGTATATTAGTTCTTTATGACTTTCTATGATTTTTAGCACATTATAAAGGTTGGTTTGAGATTTTAAGTTGGAAAAGAAAGAAACCAAGAATCCTAGCCTAAGGGGGATTTCGGCCCTCGGACTTTTGGGTCCATAAGGATGCTATAAATCCTAGTTATGTTTTCTAATATGCTATCATGATGTTTAGAGATTAAATAGAATTTTGGAGAATTTTTGGGGTACCCTAGGGTCCCCTAGGGTTTTCGGCCAACCCATGAACTCATGGGTAGGGTTAAATCCAAACCCCCAAGCCTATGTGTTGTGTATTATCATGATATAAGGGAGATTGAGGGTGACTTATGAGGCCTTTTACAAGGCTTTGTGACCCACAAGTTTCGGCCAAGGTTTGATGGTAGGGCAAAAGTTAGGCCTTTCCCCAAGTAAGGGCTCTAATGGCCCTTATAGTATGGTATGGTTGATGTTAATGGATGATAGGGGATTTTAATGGAATTTTTCCATGTACCCATGCCCTAACAAGATTCGGCGAGCCCTAGGAAGGAGGGTTAAGGGTTAGGGTTAACCCTAATCATGAGGCCTAAGAGCTTCCTATGGTCATATAGGTAATGTATGTATGTTCCTTTACCTTGTGCTATCTTATATGCTTATGGAAATGATGGGAACCTTCCATGTAGGTTTCGGCCTAGGCCATGTAAATAGGGTTTGGTGGAGTTAAGGTTCAAAGAATGATGATTTATGCTTATTATGAAGTATATATGTAGGTACAAGCATGTGGTAGGAATTTAAATTACCTATAACCCTAATTTTAAGCACCATATTTATGTTTGTATGCTTATGATTGGATGTCATGCTTAATAGGGTATTTATGAATGTCTTATGTTCCATGTCATGCACTTAGATAGTAGATAACATGTTTATGGAAGTCCTACCTATATATGCTTATGTTATGTTAAGAACCATGTCATGTTATATGCTTATGTTATGTTAAGAACCCCGCCATGTTATATGCTTATGTTATGTTAAGAACCTTACTATGTTATATGCTCAGGTTATGTTAAGAACCATGTTATGTTTATGATAAGAATGATACCATGATAAGCATGTTATGTTTATGATAAGAATGATGCATGCCATGTTTTATACATGAAGATGTATGCCATGTTAATAAATAATGATGCATACCATGTTACGAATAATGATGCAAGCTATGTTATGAATAATGATGCATGCCATGTTATGAATAATGATGCATGCCATGTTTATGAAGAAAGATAATGCTCATGCCTTCCAGGCATCATGATGGACAAGCATGTTTTAAGTCATGCTTCATGTAACAAGTTATGCCATGTTTGAATATGCCATGAATGTCTTATGAATGATGAAGCATGTAAAGTATTTTACTTTATGAATGTGACTTGTACCGGACCGAAGTATGGGTCCAAGGGATGGGCACCTTAAGAACGTCCCGGTTCGAGGACTACCGACTATGCTGTTAAGCCCTAGTAGATTGATGCTAGCTACCTTGTATTTACTTAGGGATGCGCGCCATGATGTATGTATGTGGTACAAGCCGGGGACCCCAACAATGTGATGATTATGTTTAAATATTTAAAAGTATGTTTTTAAAAGTTAGACATATATATATATATATATATATATATATATATATATATATATACACATATGCATTCCACCCACGCATTCATTCATGTTATGCATTATGCTATGATGATGATGTCTTATGCTTATGATTCATGTTAAGAAATGGGTATAATAGTAAATGATTTATGCCATGATTATGTTAAGAAGATGGCCATATGCTGTAATGGAAAATATGCCCATGATATGCTAGATAGGTTGGTCTATACCTTATGTTTATGTTTATACCATATTCCATGCCATGTTAAGAATGTCTAATGATTGTTATGTTTATACCATGTTTTATGCCATGAAAGGAATGTTTAATTATATCTATGCTTATGTTTATGCTTTAGGCCATGATAAGAATGTTAATTATGTCTATGCTTATGTTTATGCTTTATGCCATGATAAAAATGTTTAATTATGTTATGCTTATGTTTATGCTTTATGCCATGATAGGAATGTTTAGTTATGTTTATGGTAATGCCATATATCATGCCATGTAAAGTTTAAGTAGGTTTATGTTTATGCTTCATGTTTAAGACTAAATGATGATTATGTTTCATATGATTATGAATGAATGACGAATGATTTTAGTGAGTAGGAAAGAGTCTTACTAAGCCTGTGTGCTTATAGTCTTCTTTCCTTATACCTCAAATCATACAAGGGGACAGTGAGGAAGCAGCAGGAGGGCAAGAACAAATGTGTGTGATAGTGACTTGGCCCAGTAAATCATATGTTTACTGTTTACCGTTTATGCTGGAACTTTACTTTTGACATCTCTATGCTCAAATAATGACTCATGGGACTTCATGATATGAAGTTAAGCATGATAAGATATGATGTTTAAGTATGAAGTCAATATGCCAAATTTCCATGTCACTATGTTATGAATGTTAATAGGGGGCATGTAAGTGTAAAGTTAAAGTTATTCCGCTGCAGTATGATGTTACATGCCCTAAGTATGTTAGCGTAACGCCGCTTTATGAAAAAAAAAGCGGGCGTTACAGGTTGGTATCAGAGCAGTAACCATCTCACTACACACACATCAAGCCCTCTTCCTTCCGCTTCCAAGTAAGTACCTCTTTACATATCTTATAGTAGTAAGATGTTTTATGATTTTAGGATATGCAAGTATGAACGATAGTTATGATGAAAGGTACCTTAAGATATGTAATGATGAACGATATTTTATCTTCTTTTAGGAATTAAATGTTTAGAATAATATAAGGGTAGAAAAAAAACTGATATTGGCCATACTTGTCTTTGCTGAAGAAAACATGGCTAGAAGACAGAGTAACCGACTTAACGAGGCAACCCCATCGCCTGATCTGGTGCAATTGGTAACCCAACTCCAGCAGCAAGTCACCGAGCAGCAGCAAACTATTAATACTTTGATGAACCAACAGGAAAATTCCACTACCCCACCAATGAACCAGACTGTTATACCCGTTGCGCCCACAGTTACGCAAAACCCTTTGACGGGCCCGACCACTGCAGCACGTCAGGAGGCTTACCTGATTCAATGGTTGAGGCTGAAACCGGAAAATTTCTCAGGTGTTGGCGAACCGTGGGATGCCCAGGCATGGTTCAAGACAGTAGAAAGTACCGTGGAGCTGCTAGATTGGCAGGAGTACGAGAAGATCAAGTGTGCGTCCTTCTGCCTTTCTGGAGATGCCAAAATGTGGTGGGAGAGGGTCAAAGCCAAACGACAGGTGGATCAGATGGCGTGGTCGGACTTCGAGTTGGAATTCTTCGAAGAATTCTTCCATATGCGTGTTACCAATCAACACTATGATGAGTTCACAGAATTCCGACAAGGCGACCTCTCGGTCAATGAAGCCGTGAAGAAATTCAACCGATTGGCTCGCCTATGCCCTGAGTTGGTCCGCACCGAGAAGGAAAGGGTCCGGCTTATGCTGAGGATGTTGCGACTAGAAATAGCTTTGAATGTGGCCGGCGGGGTGCACCGACCACAAACCGCCGAGGAGCTGTTTAGCAGTGCCCTACTGACCGAGCACTATTTGAACAACATCAATCAGCAAAAGAAAGCATTAAATGAAAGTAAGAATCAGGTTCACTCCGGGATTCTCGAATCTTCCTTTCATTTATCCCTAATGCTTTCCCCTAAACATCGCTCAGGGAGTCAGAAATCCCAGAGTGGCAACGCTAACTGGAAGGGAGACCAAGGTGGCAAACGGAAGCCATCGAACAACCCTCAAGGAGGCCCAGCAAACAAACAAGCCAAGCCTGTCCTGTGCGCGACATGCGGAAAAAGGCACCCCGGGGAATGCCGAAGAGGTACGAATCAGTGTTTTACCTGTGGAGTGGATGGGCATATGGCGGCTTACTGCCCTACTAGGAGCCAGACATCTCCCCAACCACTCAGCCAGTACCAAGGTGCCCCAGCGAAACTACACTACATGCAAGCGGAGCTGGAAGGTACCCCGATGCTGGAGGCCCAACCGACTATGATGAATGTCAGGGTTTTCTCGGTTACCAAGGAGGACGCTGCGGAAGCTTCTACGGTTGTCACAGGTCAGATACTTATTTTCGGCCAATATGCTACTGCATTATTTGATACTGGGGCAACGCATTCGTTCATTTCTGGGCCATGTACCAAGAAGATAAGTAGGAGTCCGCAAGTGTTAGACTGCAGGTTTTTGACGACCCTACCTTCGGGGGAAATAATGACGTCCACACATGTGCTGCGTGCGGTGCCGGTCGAAATTGCAGGAAGGGAACTTTACTGCGATCTGATAGTGCTCGACATGCAAGATTATGATGTTATAATGGGAATGGACTTCTTGGGTCAATACGGTGCTTCTATAGAGTGTCGTAAGCGAAAGGTAGTCTTTCGACCTGAGGCAGGCTCTATGTTCGAATTCATCGGAGAACCAAGGAAAAGAACTGGGAAATATTTATCAGCTCTCCAAGCTCAGAAGATGTTAGACAAAGGATGTACTGGATTTCTAGCATATGTGGTGGATGTCGGTCAAGTAAAGAGCCAGAAGCTGGAAGATGTCCGGGTGGTATGCGATTACCCCGAGGTTTTTCCAGATGAATTACCATGATTAGCTCCCGATAGGGAGGTGGAATTCGAGATCGAATTGGTTCCTGGTACTAACCCGATCTCTAAGGCACCTTATCGGATGGCGCCGGTTGAATTAAAGGAGCTTCAGGAACAGCTACAGGAGTTACTGGATAAGGGATTTATTCGCCCTAGTCATTCCCCCTGGGGAGCTCCGGTGTTGTTTGTGAAGAAGAAAGACGGGTCTATGCGAATGTGCATAGATTATCGAGCGCTGAACAACGTAACAATCAAGAATAGGTATCCCCTTCCGAGGATCGATGACCTATTTGATCAATTAAAGGGAGCCACCGTTTTCTCAAAAATTGATTTGAGGTCTGGTTATCATCATGTTAGAGTAAAACAGGAGGATATTCCAAAGACGGCTTTCCGAACAAGGTACGAGCACTTTGAGTTTGTGGTGATGCCCTTCGGCGTGACGAATGCTCCTGCTATGTTTATGGACCTTATGAATCGGGTATTCTCTTCGTTTCTCGACAAATTTATGATCGTCTTCATCGACGATATCCTTATTTATTCGAGGACCCCGGAAGAGCACGCTGAGCAGCTGAAGATAGCATTAGAGACTCTTCGGGAAAAGCAACTATATGCAAAATTTTCCAAATGTGAGTTCTGGCTCGACCAAGTGGGTTTCTTGGGTCATATTATTTCCAAAGACGGGGTTATGGTAGATCCAATAAAGATTGAAGCTGTGAATAATTGGAGCCGGCCGAAGAACGCCAGCGAAATCAGAAGTTTTCTTGGGCTGGCAGGCTATTATAGAAAATTTGTGGAGGACTTCTCGAGGATTGCAGCCCTTTAACGGCGCTCACCCGGAAGGATAAGAAGTATGAATGGACGGAGAACTGTGAAAGGAGTTTCTTGGAACTGAAAAGGAGACTTACAAGTGCTCCAATCCTGACCCTTCCAGAATGTAATCAGAGCTTCGACATGTATAGCGATGCCTCCAAGCTCGGACTTGGAGCTGTACTTATGCAGGATGGGAAGGTTATTGCCTATGCCTCTAGACAACTCAAGGAATATGAGCAGAATTATCCTACGCATGATCTGGAACTGGGCGCGATGGTTTTCGCTCTTAAGATATGGAGGCATTATCTATACGGAGCGCAGTGCAGGATTTATACAGACCACCAGAGTCTGCGATATTTCTTCACTCAGAAAGACCTGAATATGAGACAACGCCGATGGATCGAGTTGGTGAAGGACTATGACTGTGAAATCCTCTACCATCCGGGGAAGGCAAACAAAGTGGCTGATGCACTCAGCCGGAAGTCGAGTGCCACCTTGATGTCTATACGTATATTACCCCAACCACTTGAAAGAGAAATGATGAATTTTGGAATTGATGTAAAATACGGCAATTCGAAAATCCGGACCAGAAAATTTTTCGAAATTTTCTGGATTGAGTCTAGGGTTTATCAAATGCGGGAAAAAGGTTTAAGGTGAATTCTTAAACTATGAAGGGTTAAATTGCTTAATATTTAATCCTAAAGGTCTAAACTAAAAATGTATCTAAATATTTGAGGACTTGTTCATGTTTTCGCTAAGGCTTAGGGGTTAAGAGGGCAAATAATCTAACCCTAGAGAATTATTGACATGGATTAAAATATATTGGAGGGTTAAACAGTTAAAACCCTTACCCTAAGGGCAAGATTGGACTTTCTGGAAGTAGAGGGGCTTTTCTATAAAAATCTCCTCACTTAAAAGCTTTGCTTCCACCCCCAAACGCCCGCAGCCTCACCCGACGCCGCCCTCTCCCCTTCTCGTGCCCTAGCCCGCGGCCACAACCCGGCGCCGCCATCCTCTTCTTCTGTCCCTGCGAAGGTAGCAAACCCAAGGCCGGCGATCTTCATTCTTTCCTCTGCTGCTCTCTCTCTCGATCTAGGGCAAACGATTGGAGCCGGGAGGAGGTGTTGCGGGTTTTGCCGGCGATTGATTTCTTCACCTCCGATCAGATGCACGAGGGATCCTCTCCTTGGAATGTTTTCGGGCATGTTTGAGCGAAGCCTTGGGGTCAGCCATTGCCTAAGGTAAGGACTGCTTTTAGCAGTTGATTTTCGTGGGGATCTTAGCTACTAAATTGAAGTTTCACAAGTGAATCTTTGATCGAATAGTTTTCCTGGCTTTTCGAATATGGATATCTGATTGGGATTTCTGACTTAGTTTTCATAATCAATCTGCTGTTGGTTTTGGTTTGGCAATCAATTACAGCATGTTTGGGTTGATCGCAACTTTGTTTTGAGACCGATTTTGGGGTGTGTGGGGAATAGTTTTGCTTCATGTGGATAGAGCTGTTGATCGGATTCCCTATGTGTGATTTGGTTTAGTTCTTATTTTTGGAAACCCATGTTGTCCTCTCTGGAATTGAGTTGCCCGGATGTTGTGAGGCTTCAATTGTTGCGTTTGATGTTGTGATGCACTGTTGCGTGCCATCTTTCATGTGTCCTCTTTGAAAAGGGAATCGAATTATGTTCTAGTTTCTTCGAATAGATCCGCTAATCTTGTTGTGCTATATGTGGATTTGGAAAAGTAAATTTTGAGTTAGATTGGTGATATTGGTTTCAAATTGTGCATAGAGATGAGATGTTTACCATGAACTGTTGGAACTGGCTTCTGTGCTTATGTGAATTCCTGGTTAGTGGTGTGGCTTTGGTTTGGGTTCTGTGATCATTGAATGGAAATGGAGCTAGGTTTGTGAGTTACCTAATGTTTATGAATGATGACTTTAGGAGTTTAAATTTTGAACTTGGATGTGGTTGTGGTGGCTTGCGATGGGTTTCCCTGTGACTCATGGAGTTACTGTGAGGTTTTGTTTCCTTGGGATTAATGTGTTTCAGTTTGTATTATTATGGGATCTGTTTAATGATTGTTTTGGATCAAATTGATGATGGTTTGATGCTAGTTAACTTGGAGGAGTTAGGGTTTAGATTTAGTTATAATGATTAGAAGCTGTGCTATTTTGAATGGATTTACTAATCTGATGAGATTTGGGAAGTTTTGATATAATTATGGTATTGTTAGATGTGTATTTGGTAATATGTCAAACAGAGAGTGTATCTTTGGAGATTGACGCATGTTGGGATTGATCATTAGGATTGGGATGATCCTAATGAGGTTATGTTATATTAGCTATTGGTATTTGTGTAAATAGCTAAATAACTATGCCTTTGATACAGGGACCTGACTGGGATTTATCGCTGCTCGGTATTGGACGGGAGGTTCTCATTGGATACGAGCATCTTCACTTTAAGGCGGGTACCCTTTGACTTATCTTTTAGATATTGTCATATTGCTATGCATGGTTGGTTATAAATAGCAGTAAGATTATACGCTATCCCTGAGTTATTATGACTGTCCTGGATACTTGTTAGTTATCCTTGTGTTATTATGACTGTCCTGGATACTTGTTAGTTATCCTTGAGTTATTATGACTGTCCTGGATACTTGTTAGTTATCCCTGAGTTATTATGCATGTCCTGGATACTTGTTAGTTATCCCTGAGTTATTATGCATGTCCTGGATACTTGTTAGTTATCCTTGTGTTATTATGACTGTCCTGGATACTTGTTAGTTATCCCTGAGTTATTATGACTGTCCTGGATACTTGTTAGTTATCCCTGAGTTATTATGCATGTCCTGGATACTTGTTAGTTATCCCTGAGTTATTATGCATGCCCTGGATACTTGTTAGTTATCCTTGTGTTATTATGACTGTCCTGGATACTTGTTAGTTATCCCTGAGTTATTATGACTGTCCTGGATACTTGTTAGTTATCCCTGAGTTATTATGCATGCCCTGGATACTTGTTAGTTATCCTTGTGTTATTATGACTGTCCTGGATACTTGTTAGTTATCCTTGAGTTATTATGACTGTCCTGGATACTTGTTAATTATCCCTGAGTTATTATGCATGTCCTGGATACTTGTTTGTTATCCCTGAGTTATTATACATGTTCTGGATACTTATTAGTTATTCCTGAGTTATTATGCATATTCTGGATACATGTTAGTTATCCCTGAGTTATTATGCCTGTTCTGGATACTTGTTAGTTATCCCTGAGTTATTATGTATGTGTATCTATCATACACCATCCTTGCACTATTGCATGCCGGCGATCAGCGACTCCCTTGTGGTTGAGCCTAATCGTCTTCCGGTACATGATATGCGCACACGGCCACTCATGGGTTAGTGGATACCGTAGGATGTGCGCATTTGCCCTGTATTGCTCCGTTCGGCCACTATTTGGAGGGTGAGCGCGGGCGTGGTAGTAGCCAGGGATCCCTTCTCGTACTGAGCCACGAGGAGATGAGAGCCTGACTCCCCCATTGCTTGGGGTCGGAGCGGAGTCTCCACCAGCATCCTGTCCACCCGGTCACTCAGGAGCAGTGATGGCAGGGTGTACAGTTGTCAGAGCCCTACCCGTTCAGACGTCCCTATGACAGGTGTACGATGATCTGTCTGGTGTCAGGGGTGACACATGTCATTGCACCATATGCATACTTTGCATCGTGCATTGTTTGCTGCACTTATTTGCTGCACTTGTTTGACATCGCATATACTGGAGACTTGTTATTTGAGATTATATGTCTAATGATATTCCCTTGGTACTGATTATCCTCTATTCAGGTTAGCTGGATTCTGGTATGTATCTACCTCAGTATTTCTATACTAGTTTTCCATATTGTTGATATGAGACTGTATTAACGTAGATGCTTATTGTTATTATAACATACTATGCATATCTGCTGGGTATTCGCTGAGTTTATGGACTCACACCCGTTGCCATATGATTTTATTTCAGCTTGAGATACTTGGAGTCGCCAGAAGAGCCCAGCAGCCAGTCCCTACCCATCGCGACGATAAAGTTTGTTTTGTACTTAGTAGTGTCTATGCTTTCATATTCAGTTATTGGATTTGTATATGTCTTGGGAGTGTTTGTTTTGTACCCTAAGGGGTTTTTGTGTATTGGTTGTTTCGTCGTAAGTCGGACCGGTCCGCAGTCAGGTATGATCTACTTAGTTGTCTTGTGCATTTGTGTCGTGTCTATATATATTTTGAGGCCTGAGGCCAAATACAACTGCGTGGTATTGTTATATTGTGACGTGTATGTGTAAATTGTCCGCCGGACAGGGGAGGTGCTGTCAGATTTTATATTGGAACAGCGGCTCCTGGGTCTCGGGGCGTGACAATTGAGGTTATCACCGGACGGCTTTCCACCATAACAGTATCACCCACTCTGTTTGAGGACATATTGGAAAAACAAAATGGTGATCTAAGTCTGCAGAGAATAAAACGGGAGATCCTTGAAGGAAAGGGCGATGGTTTTCATATCGCCAATGAGGGGGTACTCTACCTTAGGGATCGTCTATGTATTCCTAATGATCCGGAGCTTCGAAAGGAAATCCTGGCAGAAGCTCACGGAACCCCTTACTCGATGCATCCAGGATCCACCAAGATGTATCAAGACCTGAAGGAAAAGTTTTGGTGGTCCGGGATGAAGAGGGATGTGGCTCTGCATGTTAGTACTTGCATGACTTGCCAGCAAGTAAAAGCAGAACACCAGCGACCCGGAGGAGTTCTGCAGCCGCTCGCAATTCCAGAGTGGAAATGGGAAGACATCTCTATGGATTTTATTTCAAGACTTCCCAGGACTACGAATGGATATGATGCAATTTGGGTAATTGTGGACAGACTGACGAAGTCTGCTCACTTTCTGGCAATCAAGATGACTGACTCAATGGAGCAACTGGCTCAATTGTACGTTAAGGAGATAATCAGACATCATGGAGTTCCCAAGACCATAATCTCAGATCGGGATGGTCGCTTTACTTCGCACTTTTGGGAGTGTGTTCAAAAGTCTCTCGGCACTAAATTGCGATTTAGCACCGCCTTTCACCCGCAGACTGACGGGCAAACTGAACGGGTGAATCAAATACTAGAAGATATGTTGAGAGCTTGTGCCTTGGATTTCAAAGGAAGCTGGTGTCGCTAGCTATGTTTAGTTGAATTCGCATACAACAATAGCTACCAAACTACTATTGGAATGACACCTTATGAAGCATTGTATGGGAGGAGATGTAGGTCTCCGATCTGTTGGTATGAGGGTGGTGAAAAGAATGAAATGGGGCTCACAACGGATGTCATAGATAGCACCACCCGAGCTATACAGAATATTCGACAACGAATAGAAACTGCTCAGAGCCGACAGAAGAGTTATGCCGATGTTCGGCGTAGACCACTGGAATTTAGTGTCGGAGATTGGGTGTTTCTGAAGGTGGCTCCTATGAAGGGGGTGACAAGATTTGGGAAGAAAGGAAAATTAAGTCCACGCTATGTGGGGCCGTACCGGATTCTGAAAAGAGTTGGTAAGGTGGCATACGAGTTAGAGCTGCCTCCAGAGATGTCAGCTATCCATAACGTATTCCATGTGTCCCTACTTAAAAAGTGTATCCCAAATATGGACCAAGTGATCGAGCCGCAGACAGTGCAAGTGCAAGAGGACCTAAGTTATGAGAGCAGACCCATCCAGATTTTGGATAGGGAGGTCAAGAAGCTGAGGAGTAAGGAGGTACCCTTAGTCAAGGTCTTATGGCAAAGCCAGCGGTTCGAGGAAGCTACCTGGGAACGCGAGGACGAGATGAGGCGCAAGTACCCGGAGTTGTTCTAAGTTCGAGGACGAACTTTCACGAGGTATGGGGGATTGTAACGACCCGGAAAATTCTCTTAATATTTCCTTAAAATATTGAGCATGTCTAGATAATTTTCCGAGGAACCTAGAAATATTAATGCGAACTTTGGTCTAGAAAATCCATGTTTTCTCATTTAAATTGAGAAAACTAAGTACTAATGGGCCTTATGTGGGCTTTTTAGTACCATGATTATAGGTGAATTTTAGGTAATAATTAGTATAAATATAAATAGGATTTAATTAGGCATATTAGCATGATTATGGGTAAGTCTTAGCCTAATTGTTCCTATTTTAATGGAGAAATTAGGTACTAATGAGCTTTAAATGGGCTCCAAAAATGGGTATTAATTAGGTAAAATTAATATAAATATAAAAGAATTTTATTTAGGAATATTAGCATAATTATGGGTGATTTTAGGGGGATTTTCAGAATTTAGGAAAAATAAAAATAATAAAATAAATGAAATAAAAATAAAATAAAATAAAGGTGTATGAGCCAAGGATTGATCCTTGGACCTCTTGTACAACCATATATGCTTTAACCAACTCATCTAGCAAGGGAATGTTATAAGGGAATGAAGTGGATATTGGTTAAGGCTTAGAAGAAGATGAAGGGTCATGGAGAGACTCTTCATTTGCCTCCATGATGAGTTATAAAGAGGGGGGTTTGGGAGTTACTTCTTCCTTTCATTACTTTGCATTTTCTTCCTCCTCCTCCCCTCATCCTAGCCGAACACCAAAGGAAGGGTTCTCCCTTGGAAAAGCTCCACAAGAGGTCTCATCTCCAAGATCTAGGTTCCTTCCAAGACAACAAGGGCAAGGAGGGATCAAGGGTCAAGAGCTCTACAAGTTCCTTCTCTTTTAAGGTCTAAAAATCAAGAAATCCCAAAGTAAGACTCCCTCACCTGTGGTATATTAGTTCTTTATGACTTTCTAAGATTTTTAGCACATTATAAAGGTTGGTTTGAGATTTTAAGTTGGAAAAGAAAGAAACCAAGAATCCTAGCCTAAGGGGGGTTTCGGCCCTAGGACTTTTGGGTCCATAAGGTTGCTATAAATCCTAGTTATGTTTTCTAATATGCTATCATGATGTTTAGAGATTAAATAGAATTTTGGGGAATTTTTGGGGTAACCTAGGGTCCCCTAGGGTTTTCGGCCAACCCATGAACTCATGGGTAGGTTAAATCCAAACCCCCAAGCCTATGTGTTGTGTATTATCATGATATAAGGGAGATTGAGGGTGATTTATGAGACCTTTTACAAGGCTTTGTGACCCACAAGTTTCGGCCAAGGTTTGATGGTAGGGCAAAAGTTAGGCCTTTCCCCAAGTAAGGGCTCTAATGGCCTTTATAGTATGGTATGGTTGATGTTAATGGATGATTGGGGATTTTAATGGAATTTTTCCATGTACCCATGCCCTAACAAGATTCGGCCAGCCCTAGGAAGGAGGGTTAAGGGTTAGGGTTAACCCTAATCATGAGGCCTAAGGGCTTCTTATGGTCATATAGGTAATGTATGTATGTTCCTTTACCGTGTACTATCTTATATGCTTATGGAAATGATGGGAACCTTCCATGTAGGTTTCAGCCAAGGCCATGTAAATAGGGTTTGGTGGAGTTAAGGTTCAAAGAATGATGATTTATGCTTATTATGAAGTATATATGTAGGTTCAAGCATGTGGTAGGAATTTAAGTTACCTATAACCCTAATTTTAAGCACCATGTTTATGTTTGTATGCTTATGATTGGATGTCATGCTTAATAGGGTATTTATGAATGTCTTATGTTCCATGTCATGCACTTAGATAGTAGGTAACATGTTTATGGAAGTCCTACCTATATATGCTTATGTTATGTTAAGAACCATGTCATGTTATATGCTTATGTTATGTTAAGAACCCCGCCATGTTATATGCTTATGTTATGTTAAGAACCCTACTATGTTATATGCTCAGGTTATGTTAAGAACCATGTTATGTTTATGATAAGAATGATACCATGATAAGCATGTTATGTTTATGATAAGAATGATGCATGCCCTGTTTTATATATGAAGATGTATGCCATGTTAATAAATAATGATGCATACCATGTTATGAATAATGATGCATGCCATGTTATGAATAATGATGCATGCCATGTTTATGAAGAAAGATAATGCTCATGCCTTCCAGGTATCATGATGGACAAGCATGTTTTAAGTCATGCTTCATGTAACAAGTTATGCCATGTTTGAATATGCCATGAATGTCTTATGAATGATGAAGCATGTAAAGTATTTTACTTTATGAATGGGGCTTGTACCGGACCGAAGTATGGGTCCAAGGGATGGACACCTTAAGAACGCCCCAGTTCTGGACTACCGAAGCTGTCCACGGTTCTGGCACTACCGAAGCTGTGCAACAGGGATGGGCACCTTAAGAATGCCCCGGTTCGAGGACTACTGACTATGCTGTCCTTACCCTAGTAGATTGAGGCTAGCTACCTTGTATTTACTTAGGGATGCGCGCCATGATGTATGTATGTGGTACAAGCCGGGGACCCCAACAATGTGATGATTATGTTTAAGTATTTAAAAGTATGTTTTTAAAAGTTAGGCATATATATATATATATATATATATATATACATATGCATTCCACCCACGCATTCATTCATGTTATGCATTTTGCTATGATGATGATGTCTTATGCTTATGATTCATGTTAAGAAATGGGTATGATAGTAAATGATTTATGCCATGATTATGTTAAGAAGATGCCCATATGCTGTAATGGAAAATATGCCCATGATATGCTAGATAGGTTGGTCTATACCTTATGTTTATGTTTATACCATATTCCATGCCATGTTAAGAATGTCTAATGATGGTTATGTTTATACCATGTTTTATGCCATGAAAGGAATGTTTAATTATGTCTATGCTTATGTTTATGCTTTAGGCCATGATAAGAATGTTAATTATGTTTATGCTTATGTTTATGCTTTATGCCATGATAAAAATGTTTAATTATGTTATGCTTATGTTTATGCTTTATGCCATGATAGAAATGTTTAGTTATGTTTATGGTTATGTCATGTATCATGCCATGTAAAGTTTAAGTAGGTTTATGTTTATGCTTCATGTTTAAGACTAAATGATGATTATGTTTCATATGATTATGAATGAATGACGAATGGTTTTAGTGAGTAGGAAAGAGTCTTACTAAGCCTGTGTGCTTATAATCTTCTTTCCTTATACCGCAGATCATGCAGTGAGGAAGCAGCAGGAGGGCAAGAACAAATGTGTGTGATAGTGACTTGGCCCAGGAAATCATATGTTTACTGTTTACCGTTTATGCTGGAACTTTACTTTTGACATCTCTATGCTCAAATAATGACTCATGGGACTTCATGATATGATGTTAAGCATTATAAGATAAGATGTTTAAGTATGAAGTCAATATGCCATGTTTCCATGTCACTATGTTATGAATGTTAATAGGGGGCATGTAAGTGTAAAGTTAAAGTTATTCCGCTGCAGTATGATGTTACATGCCCTAAGTATGTTAGCGTAACGCCGCTTTATGGAAAAAAAGCGAGCGTTACACGCCCAATGATCAATTCCTGGATCAGACTGGTATCTGCTCGTGACACTCAGAGCATACGATACATCGGGCCTAGTACATAACATAGCATATATGATACATCCTATCGCGGATGCATAAGGAATCTTATTCATGCAAATCCTCTCGTCTTCTGTGCGCGGACACATAGACTTTGAAAGGTTGATCCCATGCCTGATGGGAAGGTAACCTTTCTTGGATTCCGACATGCTAAACCTTTTTAGCACTCGATCTATATATGTTGACTGCGAAAGACCAAGCAACCGTTTTGATCTATCTCTATAGATTCTAATCTCAAGGATATAGGTTGCTTCTCCTAGGTCTTTCATGGAGAAAGTTTTGGACAACCAAATTTTAACCGACTGTAAGACTGATATATCGTTTCCTATAAGTAATATGTCATCGACATATAATAGTAGGAATACGACTGCACTCCCACTAACCTTCTTATACACACAAGGTTCGTCAGGATTTTGTGAGAAATCAAACTCTTTGATTGTCTCATCAAAATGGATGTTCCAGCTCCTGGATGCTTGCTTCAGTCCATATATGGATCGTCGAAGCTTGCATACTTTGGTTTTATCAACCGATGTGAAACCTTCAGGTTGTATCATGTATACATCCTCAAGCAGGTTTCCATTAAGGAAAGCTGTTTTCACATCCATTTGCCATATCTCATAATCATAATGAGCTGCTATGGCTAGGAGCATCCGAATGGATTTAAGCATAGCTACTGGCGAATAGGTTTCGTCATAATCAATTCCTTGTTTTTGACGATATTCTTTTGCCACTAATCTAGCCTTAAAGGTAACAATATTACCTTCCATGTAGGTTTTCTTCTTGAAAACCCACTTGCACCCTATGGGTTTAATCCCTTCAGGTGGGTTAACCAAGTCCCATACTTGATTTTCGTACATGGAATCCATTTCCGACTTCATGGCTTCAAGTCATTTGTCCCTTTCTGAATTTTTCAGAACATCTTCATAACTGATAGGTTCGTCATCGCTTATGAGTAACGCGTCGTTCGATTCACTTATGAGAAATCCGTATCTCTCTGGAATATTGCGTGTCCTATCAGACCTACGAAGAGGTGGTGTTGTTTTAGGTTCAACTGATAGCTCATCATTATGAGTTATTGGTTGTGGGTCTAGACTAGGTGTCTCTGTAATGTCTATTGGAGTTTCTTGAACTTCATCAAGTTCAATGGCACTCCCACAGTTTTCTTGTAAAAGAAATTCTTTTTCCAGAAATACAGCATGCCTTGAAACAAACACCTTTTGTTCTAAGGGATGATAGAATTGGTAACCCTTCGTTTCCTTAGGGTATCCAATAAATAGACATTTATCAGACTTAGCATCCAATTTGTCTGATACAGTTCGCTTCACATAAGCAGGACAACCCCATGTCTTAAGGTGAGTTAAGTGAGGTTTCTTACTATTCCATGTCTCATATGGAGTAGTAGAGACTACCTTGGTCGGGAATCTCTTTAGCAAGTAAACAGCTGTCTTAAGTGCATAATCCCAAAAAGATTTTGGAAGAGTTGCATGATTCATCATTGACCTAACCATGTCCATCAAGGTTCGGTTGCGCCTCTCAGATACACCATTATGCTGTGGTGTATACGACGGAGTCCATTGGGACAATATCCCATTGTCCCTTAGATAATCTTGAAACTCATGACTTAAGTATTCACCACCCCGATCGGATCGAAGTATCTTAATACTTTTGCCAAGCTGTTTCTCTACATCATTTCTGAACTCTTTGAATTTCTCAAAGGCTTCAGATTTGTGTTTCATCAAGAACACATACCCGAATCGTGAGTGATCATCGATAAAGGTGATGAAGTAGCTATAGCCTCCTTGTGCAAGAGTTGACATTGGTCCACATACATCAGTATGTATTAGACCAAGCAATTCTCCCACTGGATTACCTTTTTCGAAAAAGGGTAATTTGGTCATCTTGCCTTTTAAGCATGATTCGTATGTATCAAATGAATCGGGTTCAAATGATTCCAAAATTCCACATCGGTGTAATTTGGTCATGCGTTTCTTACTTATATGGCCAAGACGATAATGCCACGTGTAGGAGTCTATTCGATTATCTATTCTAGCACGTTTGTTGCTAACTTCGATATTGAAAACGTCACCGGATAAATCTAATGTGTAGATACCATTGCACAAAGTTCAATTCCCATAAAGAACGTCATTTAAAGTTATGTAACAACAATTGTTACTAAAAGTTAAATGATAACCCTTTTCATTCAAATATGAAATAGATACAATGTTCTTTATTAACGAAGGAACAAAATAACAATTATCCAATTCTAAGTCAAGTCCTGTAGGGAGCTTTAGCAAATATGTTCCGATGGCAACAGCAGCAATCTTTGCACCGTTTCCAACTCGCAAATTCGCTTCTCCCTTGACGAGTCTTCTTCTATTCCTTAGCCCCTGTATGTCATTACATATATGTGATCTACACCCAGTATCAAGTACCCAGGTGTTTGAGGAAATAGAGTGACATTCAATAACGAAGATACTTGAAGAGGATGGGGCATCGGACGCCTTATTCTTCAAGGACTCAAGATAGACCTTGCAGTTTCTTCGCCAGTGACCATCCTTGCCATAGTGATGGCAAGTGCCTTTTAGGGTATTTTCAGTCTTTTTGGCATTTTTCTTCTTTCTCTTATTCTGTTCTTTGGCCTTCCTCATAGAACCTTTCTTCGAGGAACCAACTAACAGTATCGTCTTTTGATCCTGCTTCATAGAAGGCTCTACAGTCTTCAGCAGGTTGAGCAACTCAGGAAACTGGTCTGGCGTTGCATTTTCAGGAGGACGGTTGGGAAGTTGATCTTCAAGGACATAAGCAAGTTTCTCTGCCTTGAGGACCATCCTCAGGTTTCGAAGCCAGTCCATGAAGTTTGGCCCAGTTAGTTTATTAGTGTCCAAAATGGAACTCAAATTCAGAGAAGACATGATCGAGTGATTAACCTAGAAATACAAATTGAGCTTTATGTGAGAAGATGATAAAGAATGTATCAACATACATTAATAAAATCCTATTTATTTTCAAATTGAATAACCCTTTTTATCAATTCGGGAGATCGTAGGAACATCTCCAAATAGGTTGATATCCAACCATAGATAAGAACAACCATGGCTGTGGCATCAAGTTTTTCTTAGCTATGAAGGTAGGTAATTATACCGATTACATATCACATATATGCAACTATCACTTTATGCTATCAACTAATTGAATGTTTGTATAAATCATTGGGTTGTTAACTCATTAACAAGTATGCAACATTATACATAGCACCCAACTGCACCTCTCTTTACATCGACCTTGGCTATGGCACAACAAAGCGATGCTCCAAGCTTAAGGCTGACCCATTAATTAAGAAATAGTTTTAATATGGTTGCAGCTCATTCAACCGTTTAGTCAGGCTTGGATGTGTCCAACAACCAAAACTAAGGATTGACCTCTGACTCCAACTATATTATTCATAAACTAATTTCATGGTTTGAACATGTTGAGGTTCAAGCCGGGCATGGATGTGTCCATCAACCCAAACGAGAAATAAAACTCCGATTCTAACCATATTAATGGACGGCGTTGGCCTTAATATTTTGTAAGGGGTTTTGGGTCTCATCCTTTCTTTTCTAAGCACATTCATGACATATAATTATGTCATGACTAACGATTTCCTTAATAAAGTATGTATGTGACTTAATTTATCAAGTCTCATAAATTGAATTAGGAACCGGATTTCCTAATTCTAATTTCATACTTTATTCAAGGAATTGTTTTGGGAAACAATTTCCTAAATTGTCATAATCAATTTCGGAAATAATATGTTTAAGACTTTGATTTCTCTAAATCAAATCTTATTAAATTAAGAGACATGAGTCCTTAATTCAACCATATATTATTTTCATGAAAATCTCATTTAAGAAAACTCTATAGGAAACCATTTTCCTAATTAATTTTGGAGACAACAATATGTAAGAGCATCACCTCTTAAATATATTTTATTCATGGATTTATTGATTACAACAAATCATTTTCTAAGGGTGGCTCCCCGAGGCTCAGATACCCAAAGAAAAGTAATTTGTCGTAAATCCAATTTGGTCCGCTTCGGAAGCGTAACCAAATTAAACATGACAATTTTATTTAAAATTGGGAAATTAAATTATAACGACTAACTTTAAATTCGACGGCTCCCCGAGGCTCAATCCAAAATAAAGAATTTTGTTGTCAATTTAAAAACCAATTCAAATTTAATTGTCAATTAATTGTCCATAAATTTGTCTAGACTTTCTTGAAAGAAAGTGCCCAAAATTGCGAGATTTCATAATAGGTTTTCAGAATAATTCTAAGTTTTTGGTACAAAGAAAACTTACATATTTCCAAAATTGGAAAATTTCTAAAATAGAAAATTTTCCAAAATTAGAAAGTTTCCAAAGGTGGGAAGTTTTCACAATTATTATAAAATTTTAGAAACTAGAAAATTTCAAAAGTTTGCGAAATTTCATGAGTATTTCCAAACTTTGAAATTCCTAAATCTAAAATTTATTATAATTGGAAAGTTTCCATAATTGAAAAATTTTCCAAAATTGAGATCATGACAAAGTTTTCCACAAAACAATTATATGATTATGTCGAACACTAACCGGCTCTGATACCACTGTTGGGTCCTGGTGCATGTTGACAAGGATACGGGTTTGTAAATTTTAAAATATTTACGAGCAGCGGAAGACTTAGCATAAATAATTTATCAAATTATTTTTAACCACGTATCTAGCATGCGACCTTATGATGTGTGGACATGATCATAAATTAAAATTTTGCGAAAAAGTAAACTAATTTACTAAGTACCTCGCGTAACTCGAAGTAAGGGACGAGATCCAACCGTAGCGTCCCTTGGAAGCTCCGCCTCTATTCGCGTCCACACCGAGTTCTCTTCGGGATGACTTCGCAAAGCCACGAGTTTTGTGCCGACGAGAACTACTAGATTCTCCAAAGGCACAACTCGAAAAATAAGAGAGAAAGATGGAAACTAACCACCAAGTAACGGAATCAAAATTCCGGGAAAGGAAAGAAGGAGTTGCGATCCGTTTCTTCTTCTTCGGCACCTTCTTGGCGGATGAAGCTCTCGGCCACCCTTGGGATGTGCGCCGGCCCTAGGGGAGGAGAGACAGCCGGCCCTAGAGAGAGAGAGGGGGGCCGGCCCTAGAGAGAGAGAGAGAGTTAGAGAGAGAGATGGAGCTACTAATCTCTTGATAACTCAATTTAGGAATTCAAGCCTAGCCTTAGTTCCTTTATATAGTAGCCTCTCCCTTGCAATGTCTCCCCTTTAACGGAATTAACGGAATAAATTTTCATAAGAAATTTATCTTATAAATTTTCTTATTAATTATTCCGTTATGCCAAGTTTTATTATAACTAATTTTATAATAAAACAAATACATCTCTCTTTTTAATTATGGAATAAATTTTCATAAAATTTATTATATAAATTTTCTCATCATGGAAAAATTAATTCATAATTGATTTTATAAAATAAACCATTTAAAGTTTATTTTAATCTCCATAAAAGGAATAAATTTATTATATAAATTTTTCTTTATCATGGAAAAATCAATTCATAATTGATTTTATAAAATAAAATAAACCAATCCATGGTTCATTTTAATTTCCATAAAAGAATAAATTTATTATATAAATTTTTCTTATCATGGAAAAATCAATTCATAATTGATTTTATAAAATAAAAATAAACCATTTAAAGTTTATTTTAATTTCCATGAAAACAAATTTATTTATCCATAATTTTTATAAAACAAATCGCGCTTGATTCATTTTATAATTTAAACCAAATTAATTGGTTTTCTCTCCTTGTGGTGGCCGGCCAAACCAAAAAGGGTGGACACCCTCTTTGGCCGGCTACACCAAGCCAAAGCCCTCGCGAATTAAACTCATTTAATTCGCCCAATAAGCCTTCAAAAGTCTTAGCCATTTTAAGCTTCCGATGCGCCTTTGATAAATTCAGATTCGACTTATTTCTCTTGATCGGAAAATCCAATTTTCAACTCGTTTTAAATCCCTCGGATTACTCGTAGTGCGTGTGACTAAATAGGCTTTCGATTTATGTTGGCCGTCTATAATTCATCAATTATAGAACGATCATGAGTGGCACCTAGTAGTACATCATGATCCCCAATTAATCGAAAGATCAACGGTTGACCTTAGAAATAATTCTGAAACCCTTCAGCAGCTTTAATGAATCGTGCCCCATTCCCTTCACCATCTTATACCCACTTGGTTCAGGACATGGTCTGTGTGTGTCAGTCCCCACTAGGCTGACTATGTCGCACCTAGCCCAAGTAGTGTCTTTCTCGTCCTTTGGATTTCTAATTACTCTCATGTATTTAAGAGACTCATACTTTAAACATGACATGCTCTGGCCAGAGGCTTTGAGTAATAATCCGACGATAGGCCTGGGTATACATCTCCTCGCAATAAGTGGTGAATCCTTTGTAGGTTGTTAAACATCTTCGGGCACTTCGGCTTATACCCAACCATCCTGGGTCCACACCTCCTTGGAGATGCTTGCTTAAGATGTTAAAGTATAAGTCTCCATGACCAAGATGACTTGAACACCGCAAGTCAAAGGAACATCGCACTTAAGCTGCAGTAATAACTTTCATTGACATATCTATATGTAGATTACCATATGAAGTTTTACAGTCAGTCACTCCAATGAACTAGTTCCCTTAACTAGCATCCATGTTTATCTCCGGACATCCCAATGTCACCAGCCAGTGAGAATCAGCTGATTAGAGAATAACCTATGCTAGTCTCAACAAAATTGATAGTGTCCGTATTTATCAATTCATCGACTTGGGATATTTTCAATACTTCACAATTGCACATGTAGAGATAATCACTAGTTGTGATTCCATCACAAATTCTCTAATGCTGTGAATTGTATTGCGGACATTCAGTAAATGAGTTTAAGATCCCAATCAAATACACAATCATGTATACTCAAATAGTGAATTTTCATTTATTGAAATAAATATTTACAATCATAAGGCGATTGCCTTAGGACACTTCTCTCATATTACTAACACTAACATGTGCGATTCCAATTGGAGTTCATGGTAAGATAACGAACATCTAATCAAGCTCCTAAGTGATACAAGTAGAATTCTATTACAGAATCTCTCAAACCCTAATTGTCATCATACCTGTCCAAATCCAAAGTATGCTCACGAAACATGAGCAGATCAAGATTCATCATACCATAACTATCAAAGCCCCCCGTTTATCTGGTAAGTTTTCTACAAAAATTTTATTTATTGGATTCCCATTTTGCTGTATTTAACATTCTCTCTAACAAAATTTGGTCCCCAAATTTCCTTATTATATGCAGTAAATACTAGCAACTAATTATGCAGTATAAATACCGAATGAAACTAATAATACACACCTCAGGCAAATAGATGAGGATAGCGAACTTTGATAGTATCCTCAAAATCCCAGGTAGCCTTCTCATCTGAGTGGTGCAACCATCCGACTTTAATCAATCGAATAGTTTTGTTCCGCAACTGACACTCTTTGTGGCCAAGAATTCACACAGGAACCTCCTCGTAGGCCGCATTAGGCTGGAGTGGAATAGATATATCCGATAAAATATGTGCTAGATCTGACACATATCTCCTCAACATAAAAGCATGGATTACGTCGTGTACGCCAGCAAGAGATGGTGGTAGTGCTAGATGGTAAGTTACCGCTCCTCTCCAAAATTTGGAAAAGTTTCATATATCACGGAGCTAGCGTATCTTTGAGACCAAACCTCTTCACCCATTGCGTGGTGAAACTCGTAGAAACACATGGTCGTTCACGGAGAACTCTAGAGGTCTCTGTCTCTGATCGGACTAACTCTCATATGAGGCTTAGCTTTCACATAACTTTGCCGTTGCAACCATCAAAGAAAGAGGTGGGGTGGGGCGGGGGTGATCAACATCGTTTGAAGTCAACCCCTCGTTTTGCCTAGAATAGATTAACTTAAGTTAGCAAAATGACACCAATTCTTTGTCATGGATATAAGTGAAACTCACTGTACAACTCAATTCTTTGTCATGGATATAAGTGAAACTCACTATACAACTCAGGTTAGTCTGATCATAACCTCTCAATTTTTTCTTCAAGTTTTTCACATCTAATTAGAAACTTTCATGAACAAAAGAAAATCATTGTACAAGCAAGTTTAGAAGAAAATAGGTAGTATGAAGTCTCTAAAAATTATATTTAAAGTACTCAAAGAAAGAAAAAGAAAAAAAAGAAGAATTTATTATTTGGTATACTAGTATTTCTAAACATCCAATAGATTGGAGCATATAGGAGTTTGAGAAAATTAGACCAATTAAGAACTAAAGGGATTTTGAATGGAGAAATCTCAAATGCTTAATATGATTCTCAATGAACCCTACATCGAGCAAACTTGCAATGACATTATGAAAAGCACCCATAGGTAAATTACAAAATATGCCTTAACCACCTTTACAAGCCCTGATGTGATTGAGGCCCACATATGATGGTTTGAAAAAATAGTCATTCAAATCAACCTCAACACCTTTGCGGACGACTAGAGCACCAGTGATGATCTCACATGGATAGAGATAGACCCCACCAAAAAAACCCTCCTTGATCGGTTGCTCAGTTGTGAACGATAACATGGGCATGATGGTAGCAAGGGAGAACTTTCCATTGCCAAAAATATCATGTGATTGATTATCACATCACTCAATGACAAGAACATCAACTTGGTGAGTTTATCATGTCATTACCAACCTGTTAATGTCAAAGTAATGTATGTTGAGTCTCATAAGAAATAGAAACTATAATATCGGTAACATACCAAATAGATTCTCATGAGTGAATTATGTATAGTGAGTTGCTCTTTAACTTGTGTGAACATAACTATGTTTAATTTGTTAAATCACTTTAATATTATCATATAACAGATCACATAACAAATAAATAATAGTTATATTGCGAACTCCATGTCTTATCTCACATATTATTTGATTTGTAAATCATAATTGTTAGGTTCCAATTACTTATAGTTTTCTTGTCTCCAACACATTTCTATGTGTTGTTGAGTTATTCATCTTTTATGCTCCTATTTAGTCTGAAGCGGGGATAAAAAAATAAATTATATAAGAGTTGTGATAACTTCCTGCATTTATTTATCCTAAATATAATCCACAAATGAATTCAAAATTCACTTGGGGACCACTTTTGGAATATTTTTTTTATTCACCTAAAAATAGGAGGAAGGAAATTTTCATCTCTAGCAAAATTTTCATGTAATGGACTTCAGGGATATTGTTCCATTGCACTGTGTGTGCACTCTTGGTGGTCCGCCCAAAAAAAATTCAAGATGCTAATGAAGTTGTTCCGGAGCTTCAAGCGGTCGCATGGCGATTTTGTTATAACAATCCAAAAGTGTCCTAATCTGCCGGGAAGGTCTTAGAAGCAGGACCTTAATAAATGAAGATATGCTTCTTCTTACGTCCATTACTATTGACAGAGATTCAAAAGGTTAAACGCTCGCCCCCAGCGCCCCCGCCAGCCCGTCCCAGGACCAACACGGAGGGGGTAAATCACGGTTATCACTGGTGTGGTGAGGCGCCTGGGGTCGAGGGAATTTAATGCCAGCAGACCAGGGTTTTATCCATGTGCGCAACTGGCGACCCTCGACCCTGAGACCTCCGATTCAAGCAGCAGGTGCCTTACCATCCGATCCAGCCCGTGGGGGCACGTAGTACTATTGACAGAGAGCTTGGAGAGAAGGTTGATTTGGAGATATATGATCTTGTCAGCCTTGAAGTCTAGAGGACACTGTGAAAGTGTTAAAAAGAGACAACATCCATGATGATTTTGCATATCATTCGAGCTAAAAGCTCACTGATTTCTTGCTTATTATGTTACATATTTGTTATTCTTGTATCCATACGACTCTACTGCAAGAGAGACATTAATTTTCCTTGTTTGAGTAGTAGTTACTCATTGATATGTTCCGTGGAATGTTGTACGATCGTCAAATGAAATCACCTAATATATTTCTTATAAAAGAGAGAAGAACCACTGCCACATGCATGAAATGATCAAATACTTCTTGAATTTTGTCGGTTGACAAGATATTACATGTTTGATACCGAATGGCTGTAATCTTTTTGAAACACTATTGCACTTGTGAGTAGAAACATGAACGACCACTTTGAACTTTTGGAGGCAATGCAAACTTTGGATGGTTGGGAATGAAGTAGGAATGAACTAGTTTAAGAAAAAATAAGTGAGATGAAAGTTTTTTTTGTTGGTCTGGAATCAGAAGGCTTGGTCCCTACAATAAGTCATAATAATGTACGTATGCCTTCAAGGAATTGGAAATGTAGCAATGAAATATCTTTGGAATTAAGTGAAAGAACTAAAATGGTAAATAGATGCACTCTTTAACCGACTCAAGAGATGGTATTCTGTTTGTATCATCAAATTGCTCTGCGATCACTTTTTTTAGTATTACAATGTATACTTTTGGTCAACAAGTCCAACACGTTGTTAGAATGGCAAATCGCATTGGTGTACTGAGAAGATTAGTGCCCAACATGACAAGCACTCTTCATTAAGAAATGTTGAAGTGTTTGGGAGAGTAGGAAGTGATAGAATTTTGTCATGGTTTCCTGCTTCTCCATGTTTTGTGCTTTATATTTGTGGGCCTTTGTTATGGAATATGGGAGGATTGTTTGGGTTGTAGAAAAAGAAAGGGTCATGTAATGCTGGGAATGTTGATGAAATTGATGAGTTTTCAAGTTATGAAAAAGAAATAAATGAGTTGGTGCTCTTTTTTGTTTCTGCCATTGCATTTTATGATGACTTCCTTGCTTTCTTTCTCTCTTTCTAAATAAATATACATTTAAAAAATATATTTTGGATTTTTGAATGTATATAAATTGTTCTCATTTATTCAGTAGGCATTCAAAAAATTGTCTACTTTCATAATTAATTAGACGAAGCTTAAATGTTTGAATTATATATACATGGAATAATGATTGGGAGAGTAAAAATCAGAGAATGAAAATCATAGTGAATGACGTGGTACTTTGCATCCACAATCTCCGACGGGTTCATCGTGCTCTTCAGGATATAGTTTGATTCGGGACGGCGGCCGAAGGCCGCCGATGGTGTCAAAGCGATAATCGGACGTGTGCATGTAAAGTGTCTATCATTGCTTATGATTTTCACTCTCCCATTTTCACTCTCCCTATCATTGCTCATATATATATATATATATATATATATATATATATATATATATAATATATATATATATATATATATATATTTGTGAATGACGCATTCAGTGCTGTCAGTTTACGTTTTTATATTATTTTTTTTCATTCTCTCTCCCCTTTCATTTTTTATAATATTAAAATATTTCTTTTATTCTCTCTCCTTTTCCCCCTCCATTATAAAAACCCTACTCTATTTTTCTAAATTTTAAATTTCTCTCACTCATATGCCCTTCTCCTTCACTACTATCTTTTGTCATTATTGCTCCTACCCTTGCTGTTGTCTTTCGTCGTTGTCATTCCTTTCTTTGTCGGATGTAAATAAAGTTACCTCAAGGCTCTTCACGCATATCAACGAAGATCCTCAAGCTCAAAATGTTTCAATTAGGGGTTTCAACTATAACATCAGCTACTATGTACTATGGTGATACATATTATAGCAGATACCTCAAAGTTGTTACTACAACCTTGTTGCTGCTATAACCTTGAAACTATTTGATGGGGTTGAGTACCCCATGGTTGGCACGTGGATTGAAGAAGCTGTACGACAGCAACTATCGAGTAGGAATGACTCTCTTGTTGGGATGCCCGAGACCCCCTTGGGAAGGGGAATCTCGTGACTAGCCCGAATAGGCATAGTCCTGAGGATACCTCCAGAAGGATGCACTCCTGAGCTCACCTTGGGGGAAGATTCTCGAGACCACCTCGGGAGGACGAACGACACCCCCGGGCCAAACAATCGCGAGATCACCTCGGGGTGGCGGAGCCCAAGGAGCGCTAAACTTCAAGTAGTGACCCGTTTTCCTCGGATCGGTGGATCATCATCATCCATTGTTCGGAGTAATCACGACCTGTGACTCATGTCCCTCAAAGTCGTAATCATTGCAACTACCCCAGATTGAAGAGTCGTGAAGATCGTTACCAGGATGATCCAGTAATCGATAATCGGGGAGGACGTGGCACAGATCATGGGGACGCACGGAGGCTGCTGTCGCAGGTATAAAAGGTACTCCAACCCCTCTGGTATAGGGGTTATGCATTCTTTACTACTCGCATACTGTCTTGCCTTCTTTCCATCTTCTCCATCTAGGCATTGACTTGAGCATCGGAGTGGACTCCGTCGGACAACCTTCGGCGTGTTCCCCTAACGCTCGTGTTAATCTCGCAGGGTACGAAGTTCCTCCTTTAGTGTTAGCGTCCGCGTGGGCTGTACCCTGGTGACTGGCCGTCGACGTCGACTCCTTCCGGAACAAGTTTGGCACCGTCTGTGGGAAACCGGTAAAGCACCCAAAGGAGCACCGATGACAGAGCCGGAGGGACAACCCATTATCCTGACAAAGGAGGAACTGGATCGCTTGGTGGCCAACGCCATCAAAGAGGCTCTCCATCAGCAACAAATGGAGTCAGTCACTGCACAACGAGGGGTTTCTGAGCAAGAGGAGATCCCAGTGGTCTCCGGAGGTCTTCCCAGAGGGGCCTCACCAGAAGTCCTATCAGGGTCCTACGAAGCCCTGCAAATCGATCTCGCTCACTCGTGAGAGGATGAGGGACCTAAAGAAGAGTGGAGGGACGTCGAGAGCGAGGAGGTCCAGATTCACCCTCAACAGGAGGGAGGAGTCACGAAGATCACCACCGACATTGCACCGAAATTAAGAAGTCGTCTTCTTGATTGCCTGCAGAGTCATAAAGATGTCTTCGCCTGGGCCGCCAAACAAATCAGAGGGGTTCCCCCAGGGTTAGCCATTCATCACCTGCACGTTACCCCAGGAGCCCGACCAGTGAAGCAGAGGTGGAGACACTTTGCACTAGAACAAGACAAGGCTATCCGGGACGAAGTCTATAAGTTGTTAAAGGCCGGGCACATCCGGGAAGTTCAATTCTTGGCCTGGTTAACCAACGTGGTCCTCATCCCTAAGCCAGGAGGCAAATGACGGGTTTGTATTGACTTTCATGACTTAAATAAAACCTACCCCAAGGATTGCTATCCTTGCCTCGAATAGACCGGTTAGTAGATTCCACGGCTGGTTGCGAGTTCATTTCGATGCTGGATGCTTATTAAGGCTACTATCAAGTCCCCCTCACGACCGAAAACCAGGAGAAAGTTAGCTTTGTGACAACCGATGACACATATTGCTATAATGTCATGCCTTTCGGATTGCGCAACGCTGGGGCGACGTACCAGCGGATGATGGATAATGTCTTCAGGCATCAGATCGGGAGAAACATTGAGGTGTACGTGGATGACATCCTGGTTAAGATGGACAAAGGAAAAGATATGATAGCCGACTTAGATGAGACGTTCGCCACTTAAGGGCCAACAAACTGAAATTGAATCCTGCCGAATGCTTATTCGGGGTGAAAAGCGGTCGGTTCCTGGGCTATATGGTGACGGAGAGGGGGATCGAGGCTAATGTGGAAAAGGTAAAGGCTATTCTGGACATGCCAGCCCCTCACAACTTCAAGGAAGTACAATGGATGAATGGGAGAATCACGGTGCTATCCAGATTCATCTCCAAATCTGCAGATAAGACCCTTCCATTCTTCAAGATTCTGAGAAAAGCAGTCAAATTCGAGTGGGATGAATATTGCAAGCAAGCGTTCATAGACCTGAAGACTTATCTCGCCGGGCTCCCCATTCTCTACAAACCGGTGGAAGGAGAGACTTTATTTGTGTACCTATCAGCCGTAGAACAAGCGGTAAGCTCGGTGCTGGTCCACGAAGAAGGCATGGTGCAGTATCACATTTACTTCTTCGGACATCTCCTCAAGGATGCAGAAATGCGATACACTACGATGGAGAAGCTGGCTTATGCACTGGTCTTAATGGCCGGGAGGTTAAGGTCGTATTCCTGGCACATCCCATCGTGGTCCTCACCAACATCCCACTTTCACGGGTCCTCACCAACCCCGAGGCTTTGGGCTGGCTGATCAAATAAACAACGACGCTAAGCGAATATGGTATTGGGTACCGGCCTTGGGCCGCTATCAAGGCGCAAGCCCTCGCAGACTTCATGCTGGAGACTATCCCAGAGTCAGAGGCCAAAGGAAAGTGGAAGATCTACGTGGACAGGTCTTCCAATAGCCAGCACAGCGGTGGGTCGGGGTGTTAATGGTCTCCCTCCGGGGAGACACGTTACATTTATCCATCCGGCTCCAATTCAAAGCTACCAATAATAAGGCTGAGTACTAGGCGATCCTGGCAGGCCTGCAAGCAGCCAAGCACATGGGGGCTACTCGGGTCATTGTACACTTGGATTCCCAGCTCATGGCATAGCAAATAAAGGGCAACTTCCAAGTCAGGTGTGAGCACCTACAAAAGTATGTGGTCCTCTATGAGCAGCTGAAGGCCTCCTTCATGGAGGTTATCCTGCAAAAGATCTCCAGAGCAGACAATGTCAAGGCGAACGAACTGGCCAAACTCGCCAGCTCCATTTTAACCTGGTAGCTAGATAAGCCTTGCACCCTGGAAGGAACGTGTAACGCCCGACC
Source organism: Boesenbergia rotunda (assembly GCA_024364735.1). NCBI lineage: Eukaryota > Viridiplantae > Streptophyta > Magnoliopsida > Zingiberales > Zingiberaceae > Boesenbergia > Boesenbergia rotunda. The sequence continues at coordinate 1,597,126 of JAGFNQ010000150.1, read as the reverse complement.
TTATATCTACTCTCGGGGCGGGGTTACGTACTAGTAATCCATTCATATAATAAAAATTTAACATATAATAATTTCAAGTGCGCAAGGACTAAGTGCTAAGCATGCTAGTCAATACATGTCAATCACATGTCATGCTTGATCAAAAGTTATTCTAAGTGTAATCATTATCATGCAATATCAAACCTAATTACTAACATTCATTTTTTGAAGAAAATGTTATCATAAACATAGTAATGTAGATATAAAGATCTTTCTTTCCCGAGCCACCACCCCACACATCTTCAGCCTCCTGCCTCTTCCTTTAGTTTAAGTGTTCCTTACCCTTATCTGCAGCGTAAGACAACACATAAACTAGAAAGCACAAATGCTTAGCAAGGATCCTGTCCTACTCGCAAAATCCATACGAAAGAATACAACATGTACACATAATAAATCATAAGCATGAGTTCATCAAAGCATACTAAACATCCTAGTTTCTAAGCATGCAGTATAAAGTACCTTAAGCATACCCTTCACATATAATAAATGTTTTCAATGAATGTTTTCAAAATAATTCCATAAAGGTATTACTTAAAAATACATCCATATCATATAGGGCCCTGTTGTGTACCACATATTGCGCGGATCACATATTGCGCGTTCCCTAATGAATTGGGGTAGCGAGCCACCAACCAATTAGAGCAGGACCCTTCCGTCCTACCGGAGCCATGACCTTACGTTAACATGTACTCCGGATTTGTTTAACGACCCCCTTCCGATTCGGGTACACAACTTCCAAAGTAAAATACTTATCATGCTTTTACATATATGCTAAGGAGTACTCCAAATCCACTCTTAAGGGACACACCACTCTTCAAGGGTGCTCATGATCCCGTAGGGACACACCACACAACATAAGGGGTGCTCTTGATCCCATACTTAGTGGAGTATCCTTTCAAGCATTTTATCATACATATCACATGCAATTCATAAAGGGTGCCCCATGGGCTATACATATATGCTCATACATACATCATATTTCAACCACTTACACATACCTATATATGACAAGGTTGGTCACATAAATCATATTCATGTCATAGGAAGTGGTAGCATGCTTCATGAGTTAATTGAGTTCTTCTTAACCCTAAACCTAAGGTTTTGGCCAAAAGTCAAGGGTAGAGGTAGCTTAGGTTTTTGACATCAAACATCCCATACAAACATCACATATATATATACATCATGTATCATACTAAGCGTAGCATACATCATGGGGTAATCAACTTTCACAAACCTAATATATCGTGCCTTGGCCGAAAATCATGCTAGGGAAATTAAGATTTCCAATCAAGTATTCCATTTAAACATCACATGCATATACATATTATCTTACTAAACATAATCATGTCTCGTAGGGTAGTTTCACCTTCACAATCTCCAAATGTTCATGCCTTGGCCGAATATCACATACTAGGGAACCTTAAGATTTCCAATCAAACATTTCATTTGGACATCACATGCATATACATATCATCTTACTAAACATAATCATGTCTCGTAGGGTAGTTTAACCTTCACATACATTTCATGCAACATATTAAGCCTAGAATACATCCTAGGATAATCATGCACCCTAAACCCTAATTTTTCTAGGGTTGGCCGAGAGTCAAGGGTAGGGGAAACTAGGGTTCTTGAACTTAGGTTTCACACAAACATTTACACAAACACTTTGTCTACACAACTAAACATGGATACATCATAGGAAACCATCCAACCCTAAACCCTCTTTACTTCATGTTTTGGCCGAAACCTTATAGGGGGTTCAACCCTAATTTTTGTCATCACAACATGTAGGGAAAACAACATATAAGTATACCCTAAATTCCAAGGGGTCTTCTCATGCATCAAGGAGTAACCAAAGTCTCCCCCTTGGGGGTGGCCGAAACCTACTCAAGGGTGAAACCCTAAAATTTTGTTCATAACATCATGAAGGAAACAACATATACATATACCCTAAGTTCCAAGGGTCTACTCATGTAACAAGAAGTAACCAAGGCCTCCTCTAAGGGGGTGGCCGAAACTCACTAAAGGGGAAAGATCCTCATTTTCGAAAACTACAAGGAGAAAAATTCATACAATAACCATTACACTGCAGGCGAGGGGATACTTACATCCTTTTGCTTGAATTTCACCTTCTCTAAATCTTTAGGGTACACTTGGTTGAAGTAAGAGTGAGAATTTCCTTTGCTAAAACTTCTCTAGAACCTTTGGCCCTAGTAGAGAGCAAGGTCCTTGGGTGGGATCTCCTTCCTTCCAATTCCCTAGGGTTAGAACCCTAGGGTTTACTTTTCGAAAATGAAAAGGAAAGGGGAGAATGAATTTTCGGTGGGGAGAGTGAGGAAGAAGAAGAGAGGAAGTTATTCCAACCTTTCCTTCTCTTATTTATACTTTTCTCATGAAGAGACATGTCTCTTCACTTCCCTAGCTTTAACAAGCATGTTTCTTATTCTCTCAACATGAAACATGGCTTGGTGCGTTGGTTATGACATGATTAGTGCAACTAGGAGGTTCAAGGTTCAATCCTTGCTTCCTCTTTTCTACATTTCCTTTTTATCACATTTTGCACTAATCCACATCCAAGCCCATTCAAGCCCATTCAAGCCCATTAAGCCAAGCCTATCATGAAATTTCATAATAATAATAATGTTTCATGAATTCATAATATTTCATATGGAAAAATTTTGGGGTGTTACAGAACGGTAGCGCAGATTGGAAAGGATGTAGAAGACGACGCCCAGGCCCATTAAAGAGACCCGTATGTGGAGTTCCTGAGCAGTGGGAACGTTCCAAGCATGGTCCAAGGGAGCTGACTATTCTGCCATCGGGCAACCAGATTCACGCTGGTGGGCCACCAATTATACAGGAGGGTCTTTGCTCGATTGCACCTCAAATGTGTCGGACCGGAGGAGGCCGACTATTATGCGAGAAATACATGAAGGCATCTGTGGAAGCCATATTGGGGGAAGATCCTTTTCTTGAAACATTATCTTAGCCGGGTACGTTTGCCCACTCTCCAAGCAGACACCCTTATGTTTGTGGCCGGGTGTGAAGCTTGCTAGAGGGATCAGAATATGACTCATCGACCGACTGAGCCCTTGAAGGTCTCTATAGTGTCTTGTTCCTTTGATCAGTGGGGAATGGACATTGTATGCCCGTTCCCAATCGGGCCCCAGCAGAAGAAGTTCCTGCTAGTTCTCGTCGACTATTTTTCCAAATGGGTAGAAGCGGAATCCCTGGCGATCATCATGGAGGCCGCAGTAATGAAAGTCCTATGGAGGGGCATTGCCTACAGATACGACATCCCCACAAGCTGGTGTCGGACAATGAAAGACAATTTTCGTGACGCAAGCTAAAAGAATGGTGTGAGGGGTTGGGCATTCGGTAGGCCTTCACCTCCGTAGCCTACCCGCAGGGAAATGGATAGGCCGAGGTTAGCTTGGTCGATGAACTCCCTAGCATCCTGTTGTCCTACCGTACCAGCCCGCGAGAAGGAACAAGACAAAATCCTTTCCAGCTGGTATATGGGGTTGAAGCTGTCATCCCAGTAAAGCTAGGGGAGGAGTCCGCCCGACGACAACACTATTATAAAGAGGACAATGATCAAGAGCGGTTGATTGATCTAGACCTCATCTCAGAGGTGCAGGATAGAGCCGCGGCTCGGTTGGAAGCATATCGATGAAGGATGCAGTAAGCCTATAATCGTCGACTGATTGCCCACAGCTTTGAGGTTGGTGACAAGGTCTGGAAGAGGATCAAGCCAGTCGGCGACCCTGGGAAGCTAGAGCCGCAGTGGGACGGGCTGTATGTTATCATCAAAAAGCTCACAAGGGGTAGCTAATATCTAGAAGACGACAAAGGCAAGGGGCTGGAACGACCATGTCAAGCCAACCATCTCCGCCCCTATCACACTCGGTGAGGTGTTGAGTTGTTTGCTTACCTGCTGTATTCTTTGTTTACACTGCCTTGTAGTTCAATAAATAAAAAGAGTAAACGGAATATTACGCGAAAAGCATTGAATCCTTACCTGAGCAAAACACCACTACCTCCGTGGTGAGTAGGCTTAGTCTCGGTGCTGCACATGCTCGGCTAAGAGCTGCAAAACCCTACTACCTCCTCGGTGAGTAGGCTTGGCCTCGGTGCTCCACATGGCCGGCCAAGAGCTGCAAAACCCTACTACCTCCGCGATGAGTAGGATTGGCCTCGGTGTTGCACATGCCCGGCCAAGAGCTGCAAAGCCCTACTACCTCTTCGGTGAGTAGGCTTGGCCTCAGTGCTGCACATGCCCAGCCAAGAGTTGCAAAACCCTACTACCTCCGCGGTGAGTAGGCTTGGCTTCAGTGCTGCACGTGTCCGGCCAAGAACTACAAAACCCTACTACCTCCGCGGTGAGTAGGCTTGGCCCCGGTGCTACACATGCCCGGCCAAGAGCTGCAAAACCCTACTACCTCCGCGGTGAGTAAGCTTGACCCCAGTGCTGCACATGCCTGGCCAAGTGCTGCAAAAACCTACCATCTCTGTGGCAGGTGTGTTTGCTACTTCACCCTTTTAAGTCAGGAAGGAGCCTAGGTTCCTCGCTTTGAACTAGGCGCTGGCTACGTAAGCGGTTGGCTCCTCGGGCCGGGGGCAAACATTTTAAGAATAAGCAAACGGGACAAGAAATTACTCAGGACACAGGAAGCCAAGAGATACTTTCATGCACGACTCAAACAATTACATATCTGACCCACCGCGAAAAAGGAAAGATCTATGAAAAATGAAGAAGGCGTAGCAAACGAAGAGTGACTAAGGAAGCAAGGCCCAGGACGAGGGAGAATCCTATAGTTCCTGCTCTTCAGGAGTGAGCTCGTTCCAAACCCGGCTGACACTCATGACGCTCAAATCTGAGTCGGGCTTCAGCAGTTCATCCTACTTCAACTGGTTGATAGCACCATTGAAGCCCTATTTGAGGTGCTTCAATGCCTGCCTGGCTAAATTATCACCATACTTGTCAGACTGCAGGAACTTAGCCTTGATCTTCGCCTCATCATGGTTAATCTTCTGTTTCTGTAGCTCAGCCTCAACCTCCTCCTTGGCAGCCTTCAGCTTCACCACCTCCTGGGACAAGCAATCCTCAGCCCCCAATATTTCCTGGAGCTTCTGAGTAGCAGTAGACGCCTGGTCCTGGGCTTGAGTGACTTTATCCTGAAGGTCGGAGGCGTAAGAGGTCGATAGCTCCATGTCGTATTCTTTCAGAGCCAACAAGTCCTCCCGTTCCTCATTCCTATCCTCCAGAGCTTTCTTCGAGGATTCCAGGAGCTGGACATGATCGTACAACTCTTTCATCTGAGCCTGGAGCTGCTCCCGCTCCTGGGACAGTTTCTACAAGTCCTCGGTGAGAGCTTGGTTTTTCTCGGACCCGAGGCATTCCCAGAGCCGGTAACCGTGCAAGGTCTCCTCAGAGGCCAACAAAGTATTGAGACAATTCTCGACCTTCACCCTTAGAGCCCGGCTGACTTCCAACTACAGGAGGCCCGCCTCGTGGGCACGACCAACCTCCTTTTCTGTTGTCACCACTCGCTAGAGAAGATCTTCAGTGACCCCACCAGAGAGCAACAGGTAGCTCGTAGTCGCACAGTTGGAGGTGACCTACAATGTGGAACAAGAACGGTCAGAGCAAAACAACGAAACAAAGTGGAAGAACTCAAGCACAATTACCATCAGTAGGGACTGGTGTAGCATGCCCAGGTATCACGATGAGCCAGCTAACCGCCCCAGCTGAACAGGAAGAGAGAGAGTTTCCTTAGTAGGGTGTCTTGACTAGCTGGGTACGTCTCTCGGGTTAGGGACGCCCTCCTCCGAACTGGACGCTATCTGCAGACCATCTGAGGGGATCCCCTTTATTCGGATGGATTGGGAGCCCTTTGTCTCCGTTTTCTTCTCCATAGGGACCTTTTGACGAGAGTTTGGCACTTCGAGTGAAGCCTCCTTGCCATATTGAGCAGCAGAAGGGTCGGCTGGAGTGGCCAAGTCACCGGCAATAGGAATGGTGGTCACCATAGCGGGAGAAGGAGGCTCTTCCCGAGCTCTCTGGGGTAGTGGCACCGTGTCCTCTTCATCGATGGAAGGCATAAGTTCTGAGGCTGGGGCTTTTTTCAACCACTTCAGGGGGGTGAGGCTTGAGGACCAACTACTTCCGCTATCTCTTCTCGGTTACCTGGGTCTCTAGTTGCTGAGCAGGAGGAGGGATCGCAACCTCTGTCTCTATCTCCTTGAGGGGAGATGAAGGAGAACCCCCTTCGAGGTCGGTGGGTAGTGTGGCTACTCGGTATCCTAGGGGGTCATCGAGGTTTCCCGGTCTTCCGAGGGTGAAGTCGTTTCCCCGCAGCCCTCGACCAAAATACTCACCGGAGCGGAGGAAGCAGAAGTAGGAACCAGCGCCTACTCATTGGCCTGTTCCCACTTTAGGAGTTGGTTCATAGCTCGGGAAATCATAATGTCGTCTGTAAAATAGAGGCAAAAGAGCATCAGTTAGAATTAACAAGGAAATTTGCAAAACAAAGGATAACTTACGAAGGCTGGAGCTAAGGCTCGTGACTTTCGAGATGAGCTCAGCTCGATAAAAGAGCTCTTCGCATTGCACCAGCTGGAGACCATGAAACTCCATCACTGCTAGGATACCCCTGGCCCTCTGGTATCCCACGTTCTACTGGAAGTCATCGAGATCTGGGATAGGTGGTAGGCTCTCCATCCAGGTGATAGGACTGAAAGGACGCTCAGAGAGTTGGATATAGAAGAACCGTTCCTTCCATCCCTTGTGGGAAGAAGGAAGGCCCCCTAAGAACCTATGAACGGAGTGGGAAGTAAAGCCAAACACCCCTTGGGAGCCAACTGGAACAAAGAAATAATAGAAAAATCGGGGGGTCAGAGGGATGCCAAAAAGTCTGAAGAGGACAAATGCCCCGCCCATCTGGGCAAAAGCATTTGGGGCCATTTGGTGGAGAGGGATCCCAAAGTATTGAGCGACATTCATGAAGAAGGGGGATAGGGAAACAAAACCCTAATTCTATCTTCCCCAAGAAGAATGTGAAAAACCCCGCAGGGGTCTCTATGGGTGATTGGCCTAAGGTTGGAACTCTCATCTCCCAGTCCTTCGGGATCCCATACCTCCGACAGGCAGCTTGAAGGGATTCCAACCTAACCCTAGAGGAGATGGTATCATAGCACTCCGGTGATGGGAATAAACCCTTGTATGGCTTGAGGGTTTCCTGAGCAACCACGGGGTCGATCATGAGAGACCTCTCTATATCTACGGATTAAAATTTTAACCCAAATAGAGACTCATCTCCCAAACGACCATCTCGTTGTCGTGTCGATTGATTCAAGTCACAACTTAGCCAAAATCAAAGTTAAGGCCTTGTAACTTTACGAATCAAAAGACCGCAGAAAAGATGACGAATGGATCGCCGGTCTTTGTGTTTATCATCGGGCCCATGACTTAATTAATTATCATATTAATTAATACATAATTTATGCGGACCCGGTGTCGTCGATAGGGGGGGTAAATATCGACTTGTAAAAACTTTCGTGGAAACTCGTCTTTCGTAGTCTTTCGAGGTTCGTTCTAGATACAAAGTTAGTAGCAGCGGAAAATAGAAAGAACGAACAAATAACAAATCAACAGATTGCACATAAGATTTTTTTACTTGGTTCCCAACCCCCCAGGGTCAATACATCCATGGCCAAAGCACGGGAAATGCCTGTCCACTAATAGTCTCCTTTCTGGACTTTCAGAAGGTGCAGAAACCTGTCTTACAGTGTAAGATTTACAATCATAAATTTTTAAGAAATTAAATGAGGAAAGTAAATCAAACCAAATAAAAGAGTCGAAGACTCGACCGATCTGGAACTCCGAAGTGCCACGCACTTCCTCCCGGAGCATCCTTGGTCGTAGAGCCTCGTCGTTAATGCTTTTCTTCTATTCAGAATGCTCAGAATGATCTTGGAATGGTTGTTCTGAGTTGAGGGGTCGAAGCCCCTTTTATAGCTTCTTTACTGGGAGCCTGTGTTGAAGGAGACGCCTCAGTTGTCTTGGTCAAAGCTTATCTTTGCGCCGAACTTGTAGCAACTAATAAGGCTTTCATCCAGGGCGGCCTAGACCACCAAGCCGCCTGAATCAGGCGCCTGAATCATTCAGGCACCTGGTTCATTGAGGTGCCTAGTTCATTGGGGCACCCTGGTTAATGGGGGCACCTAGTAGCCTATTTTCCAGCCATGTTGTGTGTTTGTTTGCCTGCTTTGTCTTCAATTTTAGGTACCTGCAAGATACATAAATACAAGGCAAACACATATACAATCTTAGCCTTAACGAATTGGTTCTGACTTCAGATTTCCCACGAAAAACCCTAGGTCGAACTGACGCCTATGTTCTCATCCCATGGGAACGCGCCTTTCACCTACTCCTCTCAGGAGATGGTTGCCACCCGGCCCATCCGGTTGGACTTTTTCCCAGCTTTACTCACCAGGACTATTGCCCAATCTTACGACCAGGACTTCGTGCCCAGTCCACGACCAGGACTTGCCCTTCACTCCACTTTGCCCCACCAGATTGTCCATGACCAGGACTTATTGCCCAACTTCCCATCAACCCCCAGCCCTCCAGCTTATGCCCATTCCACCTAGACTCGGCCCAACCCTCGGTCAGGTCTTAGGTGCCCAGCCGCGGCCAGGGCTTAGTGCCCAATCCATGATCAGGACTTAGTGCCCAATTCTTCGAACCAGGACTTCGTGCCTAGGTTAACTATGACTTTTCTTCACTTTCTTACTCCTTTCTTGACTAACCCTTCCTTATTCAATGTATCACTAACTTAAGCATATTGTTAAACATTGAAACACTTAGAGGAGGACATCATTGATGTTTCTTGCACCAACAATCTCCCCCTTTTTGATGTTTGACAATATCATAAGTTAGATTGTCTTAAAGGGCTAAGTTATAAACCTTGGGATAAAATGAAAAAAAAATGATCTAAGTTTTGAAAACACATTTTGATCCTTTGGGGAAAAATTCTATCTTCAGCTCTCTATCCTTTGGGAGAAAGAAAAAATTTCTAACTTAAGCTCACTCTCCCCCCTTTTGAAAAAAATATTTTGATTTTCATTTTGATCCTTTGGGAAGAAAAAATTTCAAACTTAAGCTCATTCTCCCCCTTTGTCATACATCAAAAAAAATGACAAAACGAATTTGCACCAACAATGATAATTAGAAAAAAATTTCTTTTTGAAAGTACTTAGTATAATTTTTGAAAGCATATCTTTACTCAGAAAGAATTTTGTGCATACTTAAAAAGACGTTGTGCTTAGAAAAATTTGTGCATTTCGAAAAAAAATTTACTTACAAAGATTTTGTGCACCAAAAAAAAATTTACTTAGAATGATTTTGTGCACTTGAAAATATATATGTTTTTCTTTTTAGTAAAATGTTTTGAACTTTTAGAACATTTTGCACTTAGGAATGATTTTCACAAAAACAATATGCACTTTAGAAAAATACTTTGTACTTTGAAAGATATTTTTACTTTGAAAAGTTTGTACTTTAAAAAATTTGTACTTTGAAAAATTTATACTTTGAAAAATATGTACTTTGAAAAATATGTACTTTGAAGAATCTGTACATTGCAAATACTTTGCACTTTTGAAAAAATATTAGTATTTTGGAAACTATTAGTACTTTGAAAAATATTAGTTAAAAAAACTCTTTTAATATGATTTTGAAAACATAGTATCTTACCTGACTTGGTTTCTTTTCCAGTCTGACACAATCCTAGGAAACTTTGTTAACTACAAGGATATTTTCTTAAGTATCCTCGAAATTCTTCAAACTCAAGTAAAATTATTTTCAAACAGGGATTCTATAAGCACAAGAAATGAGTTTTTAAAAGTGATAGTATAAAAATCAAAGTATTTTAAAGGAAAAATTACTTATGTTTTTAAAAGGATTTTGAAAAACAGTGTATGAAAACATATTATTTTGAAATGTTCAATAATTCTTTTAATTTGACCTCCCCTAAACTGATATAGTCCTTGGAAGCTTGTTGGCTACAAGTACTCTTCCTTTGAGACTTTAGGGTTTGGTTCATATCAAAAGAATTATCTAATAATTTCAAAAAATACTTGCCAGAAAGTTTTCATTTGACTTAGACTCCCCTAAATTTGACACATCCTAGGAGTTATTGTAGATCATAAAGAAGATTTCCTCTATGTTTTAGGGTTTATCAAAATCAAAAGAACAGTTTTGAATGACATGTTGAGTATGGTAATTTTCAAGGAGATAATTTTCGAAAACACAATTTGGAATGATAGTAAATTTTTAAAGCACAGTTTTCGAAAAATATTTTTAAATGATGATAATTTTTCAAAGAGATAGTAATAGAACAAAGTTTTTGAACCAATTTTTGAAAACCTTATTTTGAGATGATAATACATTTTGAAAGCATAAGGTTTTTAAAAATAAAAAAACTTTTGAAAGAATAACAACACTCCCCCTGTACCCGACACCGTTTGACTTTATCTAAGTGCCTTAAGGGACTTTAGTGTTGACCTAAGAGGCTTGTGTCTAATTGTGTAGGTCAAACAAATTTTTGAAAAAGATATAATTTTGAAAACATATAATATATTAGCAATCAGATAAGCATGAAATCCATAAAAATATTATTATGTTAAAGCACTATTTTGAAAATAGATTTTTAGAAAAATATTCTAAGAATTTTGGAAAATAATTTTTGAAAAGTATTTTTCAATTTATTAGTACTTAACATCTCACCCATTCTAAATGTCTCACAACAAGCAAGCATGGTTACCTTATGGGTGTATTGTGAGATGCTTGAATAATTTTTCTTTAAATTTAAATCAAAGATTTAATTAAAACATGTGTTAGCTTCAAATTTATCAAATAGTAAATTAAATTTGAGTTTCAATAATTGGCTTCCAGGTCTTGGCGAGGCATAGAGGCTTTCTTTGGCCGTAGCCTTATTGGAGCAACAACTCTTTCCTTGACAAAGCCTTTTACTGAAAGTTCATTTTCAAATTACTTCTTGAAAAACTTTAGTCTAACTAGCATAGGTTTTGGATTAGTAGCTTTGGCTAGTTCCACCAGACTAAATATACCAAGTACGGTACACCTTACCCCACTTGACCTTATTAGAAGGGCTTCCCTAACGTACTATCATCTCACCTCCATCTAATAATATGTTGTTCAAGTTTCAATTAGTCTTTTTTCCTAGAACCGTTCTAACTCATGCAAAAATTAAACATGAATGTCATGCATATAATAAAAAAATTAGCAAATGCATGAGCATGGCAGTTATGCATGATTCAAACAATTCAAATCATTTTACATAAGTTTCTAATAATATATCAAATTCCCAATTTAATATATGTCATGTGAACCTATGAATATGCCAACCCACTTTGACATATTTAATTTTATTAAATTAATTGTTGCAGTTTGGGTAAGATTTTATTTAATTTGAGTTTAAGTCAATTACGAGTTAGAGTTAAATTAATTTAAAAAAATTTATTGAAGTTAAATTAATTAGGAGTTAATTGAAGTTAATTTAATTAGGAATTAATTGAAGTTAAATTAATTAAGAATTAATTGAAGTTAAATTAATTAAGAATTAATTAAAATTAAATTAATTAAGGATTAATTAAACTTAAATTAATTAAGAATTAATTGAAGTTAAATTAATTAAGAATTAATTAAAATTAAATTAATTAAGAATTAAATTAAGTAAAACAATTAATTAAGTTTTATTTATGATTGAAATAATTAAGGTAAAAATTGTTAAGATTTAATTAAGGTTGAAATAATTAAGGTAAAAATTGTTAAGATTTAATTAGGGTTGAAATAATTAAGGTAAGAATTTAATTAAGATTTAATTTGATTTAGGTTTCAAAATTTTTGGGTTAATTAATTGTTGTGGGTTTAGCTCCATCATTTTAATTATTTTAAAAATATCTGATTTATTTACTATTTCTTCTTTATTTAATTTTTCAAGTTTTTCTAATAATTCAGATTTGTTTAAATTTTTGTAAATTTTATTAACTGTAGCCTTGATCCCAGAAAATTCACCTTCATCCTTATCCTCATCATCAAGATTATATCCTTATATATTTTCATAATAATTGGAGTAGTTTTCTGGGCTACTAGTTAATATTTTATAATTATCTTCAGGATTATCCATGAAATTAATAATTAAATTATTATCTAAAAATATTTCATCTCCACTATCCTCAGAAATATCAGAGTTGATTTCATCCTTATTCTTAGAAATATCTTCAATAAAATTATGCTTATCCTCAGAAATATTTTCAATAAAATTATTCTTATCCTCAGAAATATCTTCAATAAAATTATCCTTATCCTCAGAAATATCTTCAATATTTTCAAAATTAATTTCATGATTGCCCTTAATATTATCAGAATTAATTCTAGGATTATCCTTAAAATTTTCCAAAACATTTTCAATATTATCCTTAACATTTTCAAAATTAATTTTAGAAATTATTGTATTGACATTGAGGATTAACAGATTAATTTTTGATATTTTAGCATTATCTACATTTGATAATTGGTCATGTAAGATATTGATTTGGCTATGCAATAATTCTGTTTTTTCAGAAAAATTATCTACCTTATCATATGACAGTGCAGGAATTTGAAAATCTTTACGAACGTAAATTTTTCGTACCATTGCCGGACACTAATTCTTGTAGTGTCCGTACTTTTCACATTTGAAGCATTTGATGTGACTTTTGTCCTGCCAGACTCTGGGTGCTGGTACCTCCTTTGTCGTCGGTGGTGAAGAACGAGTCTTACGAGTAGGACATGTTGAGGCAATATGTGATCCGGAGTGATCATGTGTTTTGATATTTGGGCAAAGGGTTTTAGTTAGGCTTTCACTTATATACTAATATGTGTATGTGAGTGTGCAGGTTGTACAGGTTTACACATATTGACTTGGCTGGACGACTTCGGTATGGTGAAGGGTTGCATGGAGACAAGTTGGAGGCTTGTGTGCACCCGAGGGACCTGATATAGCAGGGATGATGAGCCGAGGGGCACAGACTTCGAGGCGTACGTGAAGGATGGCATGGAGACAAGCTGGAGGCTTGTGTGCATCTGAGGGACGAGGGCTGAAGATGAAGAGGGCGCGAAGGCAATAGTCAAGGCTGCTGGTGAAGAGTCAGCTGAGGCAAGGGACAAGAGCCGAGGGAGGAGGACTCCAAGGGCAAGCCGGGATGTGGACTTCAAAGGGCACACGTGAAGGGTGGCATGGAGGCATGTCGAGGACTTGCATGCACATCCGAGGGACGACAGCCGGTGGAAGAGGACTTCAAGGGGCATGAAAAAGGAGTGGACCTGAAGGCATGCGTGGAGGAGGGTCAAGAGAGTGAGTAGGAGTGTTGTTGTAAGCTGAGCAGTCGACTGGGGGTTGTCCAGTCGGCTGTCAAAACTCACAGTAGGTTTTGGACCCTGGACCAGTCGACTGCCATTTTGGCAGTCGACTGGTAAGTCACCAAAATTCGAACATTGGGATGTCAACGGTCGAATCTGAGTGGTGGCAGTCGACTGCCCTGGGACCAGTCGACTGCCAGCGGGTTTTCCAGCCCGAGTTCTATTTAAAGAGGACTCAGTTAGGGATGGTTTTCCTTGACGAAACTCGGTTGGGTAAAGCGTGTTAGTAGTCTTTTATGCCCAGATAGTGTCCGAGGTGTTGTGGCGAGGCTTCTCCACCCACAAGGAGCGACGTGGGCTAGCCGGAGGTTATCCGGGGAGTGATCCACCGATGAATTCTTGGATTAGTCACCCGGCCGGGGTGGATACCAAGTAAATAGGTTTGTTAGCAGTGCTTTCTTTGTTTTTATTGTTTATTATTATTGTTTCCGGTGCACATACTAACAACGTAGGAAGAACAAGCCGAGATTTGCTATTCACCCCCCCTCTAGCAAGGCGCATTCAATCCAACAGGACACCAATTTATATAGTGTCCTCTCTCCCTGCACTTGAAACATGTAATATAAAATTTAAATATTAACATTCTAAAAAGAAAATGTACCTGATTCACCCTTGGGCTCCCCCTCAACTCCTGACGTCTTTGCTCCATCGACTATTAGTCCGATGAAGAGCTACCAGGCTCTGATACCACTTGTGGGGACTGGTGTCATCGATAGAGGGGGGGTGAATATCGACTTGTAAAAACTTTCGCAGAAACTCGTCTTTCGTAGACTTTCGAGGTTCATTCTAGATACAGAGTTAATAGCAGCGGAAAATAGAAAGAACGAACAAATAACTGTTGGTGCAAGATGCATCAGTGATGTCCTCCTTTAAGTGTTTCAATGTTTGACAATATGCTTAAGTCAGTGATACATTGAACAAGGGAAGGGGAGTCAAGAGAGGAGTAATAAAGTGAAGAAAAGTCCGAGTTAACCTAGGCACTAAGTCCTGGCCGAGGGCTGGGCACCTAAGACCTGACCGAGGGTTGAGCACTAAGTCCTGGTTCATGAAATTGGGCACTAAGTCCTGGTCGTGGACTGGGCATGAAGACCTGGTTCGAGGAATTGGGCACTAAGTCCTGGCCGAGGTTTGGGCACCTAAGTCCTGGACCTAGGGTTTGGGCACGGAGTCTTGGTCCGAGGGATTGAGCAACTTAGCTAAGCGATGACTAAGGACAAAACTAGAGACCGGTCGAGGTTCGGGCGTCTCGAGATCCGAGAGTGTCGAAGGCTATGTAAAAGTCCAACCAGAAGTTCCAGTTGACAAATGTAACTTCTCCTGAGAGGAGTAGGTGAAGGCGCGTTCCCCGGGATGGGAACTTAGGCGTCGGTTCGACCTAGGGTTTCGCAGAAATTCGAAGTCAGAACCAATTCGTTAAGGATAAGATTGTACATGTGTTTGCCTTGTATTTATGTATCTTGCAGGTACCTAAAATTGAAGACAAAGCAGACAAACAACACACAACACTTTTGGAAACCTGGCTGCTAGGCGCCCCCATCAACCAGGGTGCCTGATAACTATCATTTTGTTACTTCAATTATGCTCTCAAATCCATGTTTTTGATCCCTTTTCATATGCTTAAGTTTGCATTTACATTAGGTTTCATGAATTCTTTCTATTTTGTTTTTGGATACAATTCTTTCTATATTTGAGATATTTTGGCATTAATTTTGAATCTAATTTTGTAGGCCTCAAATGACCATGGACCTAGATTAGGATTGGATCAGACTTGAGCTCCTACTTGGCTTTGATCAAGGGGATCAAGAGGTGGAACAATGTGGGTCGCACGATCAATAAACGGCTAGATCTGAGCCATCTATCATCTGTTGACCAATCAGAGCTCAGGTTAGAGTTAATCTAGACCATGGATCAAGATCTGAAGATTTAGTCCCAATCAGAGGTCATCCAGCCGTTGGATCGAGCTTAAGAGGAACCTAAACCGTCCATTCAAAGATCAGAGCAATCTGAGCCATCGGTTGCAGATCCAGCTGATCCTAGTTGAGGAGAGGTAGATCCTGACCCTTGATCTAGATCTGGAAAGATCTGGAAGGTTTGGTTCAGATATGAAGAGATCCGACTGTTGGATGAGGCCGGGACGATCACAACCGTCGAAATTCAAAAATGATCAGTTAAAACAAATTTCCCCTCCGCTGAGCTCGTCGTCGCATCTTCGCCAGTTTGCTTCGTCGTTCATCGTTTGTTCATCAATTTTCTTCAAGTTTGCTTCTTCGATCGCATGGCCACATCAGATCCGAGCTTGGTTTGAGTTCCAGATCGTCGGGATCGCGTCTCCGTAAGATTTTCTGATCGATTTGTTGCTGAGAAGAGCTACGTGAGGGTTTCGCCAGTTTCTGCCATTTTTCTGATCAATCCACACTTGTACCCCATCCTTCATCCATCGAAGCAAGTCGAAGGGGTTCTTTGAGTTGCTCTGATTGTTCCTGAGCCATCATCGCAATCCCACACATCAAGTACGAGAAGATCGGAAGAATGTATCAATTGAAGGCAAATCTGAGCTGAATTGATCACGGATGCTAAAGATCTGTCGATTTGTCGAGCTAGGGGGTTCATAGCTGATTCTTGTGTGACAGCAAGAAGGATTCGAACTAAGGGAAGGGTTTGGTGTTTTGTTTCTGTTAATTTCCATTTTTGAATGCTGTGCTTCCGTAGTTTAGCTCTGTATCAGATCGCGTTCAGCTACTGATCAGTCATTCGACTGATCCAGGCAGCACCTGATCGGTCTCCAGCTCGACAAATTTGTATCTAATCGGTCAGCCGACCGATCAGTTCACCACAGCTACAATTTAGCCTTGTTTTTAAGCATTCAACTTGTATTGCGAGAATTCCATTTAATTTCTACAATTTAGCTACCGAATTATTGTTGCTTGTCCTTGAATCTAGATTAGTTCTTCAATTCCATAGTTTTATAGTGAATTGTTGTAAAATACGGTGATTCAAAAATCCGGACTAGAAAATTTTTCAGGATTTAAAATAAAAATAAATCTTAAATGTAAGCACTGGTTTTGATTTATGGCTAAAGCTAAGGGGTTAAGAGGATAAAATATCTAACCCTAGAGGTTTGAGGTGTATTACACAAATGTTGAGGATTTAAATTGTTAAAAACCCTACCTTAATGGCATGATTGGAATTTCATGAGTTGGAGGGACTTTTATGCAAAAACACCATCTTTTATTATCCTCTCCTCTTCATTCGCCCGAAGCCAAAGCCGCCGCCCCCTTCTCTTCTTCCTCTCCTTTTTCCGCGACGCCCTAGCCAAAGCAAAAGCCGCCGCAGTCGAACTCAACGCCAACTCCTTCGCCCTTCTTCGCGTGCGATCGAGCTACGACGACAAGCTTCAGTCCATGGTGGGTTCGCGACGCCGAGAACCCTAGCTCCTTCCTCTGCTTCTTCCTTTTTCCTCTCGGCTGGGCCAGATCTGACCAGAGAGGGTGACGCTCATCCTCTGGTCTAGTCTAGATCTCAACAAACGTTTGGCCTTTTAGAGATCGTAGAAGACACAATGGGGAGTAGATAGAGTAGTCGCCGAACGCCCTTCATCTAGGTATGCCTTCATGTCCTTTTGATCATGATTCCATGTTTCTCTTGGATGGATTCAGAGCTGAGTGGCAAATCCATCGCCGGAATCTGTGCAAAGTTGCCATTCTTCCTCTAATCTTGGCAAGTAAACATCACCAGCTATGGTGCCTAACAACGTATCAAATTGCAGTGTTACCTGGGGGTTTTTCAGAGAATTAGGGTTGCAAGATTGTAGCTCTGATATGGAGCAGAGATTGGCTGGGCTCCCTCCTCCTATTACTGCATCGTCGGATTCGGATTAGGGGAGTTGCTGCCGGCCAGGTATGTTCGGTTATTAGGGTGGAGTTTTGGATGTTGAAGTATGGATCAGTTGGGCTCTGGATTAAGTGTTGATGCATTGCTAAGAGGTTTTATATTCGGATAATGCAATTCTGCTTTATGTCCTCTTGATCTCTTGATTGGATAGCAAAGATATCTTGAGCTTGTAATAAGACTAGAGTAGTCCCTTTAAATTGGTAATGCATCCTACTGTGAGCTGAAATTCTTGTTGGTATTGATTATTATTCTGGGTTCAATGGTAACTTGGATGAATTGAAGTTGGATTATATATAGCACAATTATCCTGTTTGGTTTCTCTCATCTTTGAAGGATTTGATAATGGATCGATTGAGAGATTCATTGACTTATAATGATTGTAACACCCAATAAATTTCATGAATTAGTAGGAATTTTTCTGAATTTTCTAGCAATTTTTGAAATAAAAATAAAAAGAAAAAAAGAAAAGGGTCGGGTGGAGGTTTGATCTCGCGACCACGCGACAAGCCACTCCTTAAGCGGACTCGACTAACCAGAAGGTTGGAGGATATCAAGCACAAAAAATATGGATCGAAATTATGTTATAGGTAAGTAAGTCCTTTTCATGAAGAGGTGTTTCAACTTCCGCTTAAGTTGCGTTAAATCCCCTTTAGGGATTGGCGTCGGTGCAAACAGGGGGCAAGAGGAGGCTGTGAAAACAGGGAGAAAGCAAGGGGTTTCTTCCTTCTTCTTCTTCCTCTTGAGTAGAGAACCTAGGGTTTCTTCCCTAGGGCCAAGGAGTGAAGTTTCTCGCAAGGAAGAGAAAAGGAGTCCTACGTTAGGATTTTTCTATATACTTAGTGAGTTTTCTTCAAGCAAAGGGGGGTATGTAGATCACTCACCTGCAATAGAAGTAGTTTCGTCATGTATTTCTTGTTGTAGAACTATGTTTTGTGATCTAAGTGCATGCTTTAAGACTATTTTAAATTGTGTGTTTAAGTTTCTCAAGAAGACATATTTCTTATTATAGAACTTAAACTTGAGTAGGTTTTGTGTATGTGAATCTAAGCATGATAAGACCAAGTTCTTGAAAAGTCCCAAAAATGAGTTTTGGGTTAAGGACACGCAAGGTGCTCGATGAAAGTTTCAAGTAAGAAAGGTAAAGGTTTGTGGTGCCAGATTTATGGGAAAAAAAGATAGCTTGATAAGTATAAACATTATGAGTAAGAAAGTATTTTACATTTGTAAAGTGAGATGTACCAGGCAAAGGAGAGGCCCACAGAAAGTTAGAAAGAAGCTCTAATAGGGTGCGGTGTCTAGCTACCCCGAAACCTATTAGGGATGCGCGCATTGGTACATTGATACCAGGTACAATGTCAAGGCCTAGAAAGTTGATTATTATTTTGAAGTATATGAGTATATGTAAGTGTTTTCAATTAAGTACATGTTTGTTATGTATGTTAATGTTGTTATGTTACAAGTATGTTAAAAAGCAAGAGCAAGGAAGTTAGTGTGTTAAAGTATGGAAACATATAAGTATCAAGTCTCAAAAGAAATCATGAGCATGTTAAGTTTGCAAGTGTTTAATGTAAGTAAATGTTTTCAAGTATGATTGAGCATGATAATTATATGAAAGTTCCCATGTGCAAGTATTTCCAAGTGCATGTATTTTGAAGCGAGCATTGAAAAGAGCATGTTGTAATTGATCGCATGGATTTGTGAGTTAGGATTTACTTACTAAGCAAATCGCTTATTAGTTGCATTTCTTTCTATTGCAGATAAAGGTAAAGAAAAAACATAAGCTAAGGAGGCGAGCGGGACTTGCATTGATGTTTAGTGGCGGCGGAACCGTGGAAGAGATCTTTGGGTTAAGTCTTATAGAAACTTGTGGTTGGTGTTTTGGATTGGTAGAACGCAATGATTTTGTTTAAACTATGCATAGAGACAAAGTTGAGTACAAACTCTAGTATAGATTTCATATGTTTTGATAGTTTACTAAATTCCGCAGAGATCCAAATTGCAAGTTAATGGGTTTGTTTTGGGTTGCGAAGATGTTTATAAAACTAGTATAGAGTATAGATTTGGAGTTATTTATCTATATGCTTTGGAAGTGTATGAATTATGAACCCTTGAAAGGATTTCCCAAGTCTGAAACTGCAGCTTTCAGGCGTGCCAGTCGACTGGTTCAGATACCAGTTGACTGACATATCGATCAGAACCCTTCTGTTCGATGCACTAGTCGACTGCCAAGATGCCAGTCGACTGGTGCCGTGCACAGAAAGCTTCTGTGGCAGACACCAGTCGACTGGCCTTCTAGCAGTCGACTGGTGCCATTGAAAAAAAAAAACATTTCAGAGCAAGTTAAGGGAAGTCAAGTAGATGTAACCTAAGGCTAAGGATAAGGTAAAGTTAAGGTTAAGTAAAAGTGACGTCTGCCTTAAGAAAGAGAAGTCGGGCCTGTTGGATCGAGAAAACCGATAGAGGGGGGGGGGGTGAATATCGGAAAACTTTCGGATTTACGTAAAGAGCAATTGCACAGCGGAAGT
This sequence comes from Boesenbergia rotunda, assembly GCA_024364735.1. NCBI lineage: Eukaryota > Viridiplantae > Streptophyta > Magnoliopsida > Zingiberales > Zingiberaceae > Boesenbergia > Boesenbergia rotunda. The sequence continues at coordinate 1,577,179 of JAGFNQ010000150.1, read as the reverse complement.
TAAAAACACACAACGCAAACACGGGAGGTTTTACTTGGTTCGGAGCCTGTGTCGACTCCTACTCCAAGGCCCACGGTCGTTGACCGTTTACTTTGGGCAATTCTATATAGGCGCAAACAGTTTACAATAATTTGATTACAAAAAAATAAGTGTAGTAAACAAAACACGGTCTTCTTTACCGACGTCCGGAGTAGATCGAATTTCTCGGAGCAGCAGGACATTGTCGGCTCGTGTTGGAAGGTTTCCGGAGCAAGGCGCGAGAGCTAAAGAGCTTTGAGGCGTTCAATTGAGGTGATTTTCTGAAGCCTTGGTCGAGGGTCCTTTATATAGGGCCTGGGGGCGCCCGGGACGTCGGGGGCGCCCCCCACGTGGCCTTTGATCCGCCAAAGTCTCGGTCAGCGTCTATCCTCTGGATCCTCTTTGACCGGGGCGCCCGGAGCGCTCGGGGCGCCCGGATTGACCGGGGCGCCCGGATTGACCGGGGCGCCCGGAGCGCTCAGGGCGCCCGGAGCGCTCAGGGCGCCCGGATTGACCGGGTCAAACGTTATCTGCTTGGCTTCGATGGCTTCTGGTTCAGGGCTTGCGCATGGGGGCGCCCGCAGCGCAGGGGGCGCCCGGGAGCAGAGGGGGCGCCCGGGAGCACAGGAGCGCCCGGCCCAGCAGCTATTCGAAGCCTTTTCCTCTTGACTTGTTTTGTATGCACCTTAGGGGCGCCCGGGAGCATGGGGGCGCCCGCAGTATGTACTGTCGAAGCGTACTTTTTGCTTGTGTGTTTTGTGTTCACCTTGGGGGCGCCCGGGACACTCCGGGCGCCGTGGTCAGCTGTTGCCTCACTCCTTTGAGGCACTCTGAGCTGCAGACACTCGTTCCTTCGGTCCTGCATCCAGGGTTAGTCCAAAACACAACAAAACATCAAGTGGTTAGTTTATACAGCCTTAGCTGTCTTGGTTCTGACTTTGGTCTCCAAAATGGAGCCCTAGGTCGAACCGACGCCTACTGTTCCCTCGACGGGGAACGCGTCCTCACCTACTCCTCTCGGGAGAATTTACCTGATGCCAACCGTTCTTTTGGTTGGACTTTTACCTGACGGTCCTTTGTCAGGTCTTGGATGCTGGCAGTCCTTCGCCTTCTGCCTAGCAGTCCTTCGCTAGGGCTTTGATATTGGCAGTCCTTCGCCAGTTGCCTAGCAATCCTTCGCTGTCCTTCGCCAGTTGCCTAGCAGTCCTTCGCTAGGGCTTGGATACTGGCAGTCCTTCGCCAGTTGCCTAGCAGTCCTTCGCTAGGGCTTGGATACTGGCAGTCCTTCGCCAGTTGCCTAGCAGCCCTTCGCTAGGACTTTGTTTCCTGGCAGCCCTTCGCCTGGTGCCTAACAGCCCTTCGCTAGGACTTTTCCTGCACACTTGAGTAACAACATTAGATCACACACAATACTTAACTTTGAATCCTTTGCCAATATCAAAACAAGGTTCGATATGGTGCTTCCTGCACCAACAGGGTCGTCACAATGATCCTAGCCATGTGAAATGGGGTAAAACAGTAATTAAATGAGTTTTGTCATCTTAATTGAACTCGAATCAATTAATTCATTTCAAAGTGGGAATAAATCCATTCAGTTGTTAAAATCCTAATCTAGTAGTTTATGACATGATTAGGGTTAATTGGGAGATTAACCCTAATAACCAAAACTTGATAATTTGGGTTTCGAAAACCTATCATGAATCTAATCTAGGTAACTTGGGGTAATTATGGTTACTCATTTAATTGTGATTAATTAAATGAAATAGGATAATTAGGATGATCCTAATTAATTGAGATAACTCGTTTAGCTATAGATTATATATTACTGTAGCTAAACATTATGCCTTTGATACAGGGCATTGATTGGATTTAGCATTGCTGATTATCAGACGAGAGGTTCTTTCTGATACGAGCATCTTACGATTGAGGCGGGTACCCTTGACTTATCTTTTAGATATTGTCATATTCCTATGCATGGTTTGTTATAGATAACAGTTAGTTTATATGCTATACCTGCATTAGTATACATGCACTTGATATCTGTGGTTTATCCTTGAGGTTATCTCCTTTTAGCTTCATACAGTCTCAATAGTTGCCATGTATATGTATATATATGTGCATAGATGTAGTGATATGTTCTCTTTTGCATTTGACATTGATAGATCACTGGTTACTGTTCAGTATACCTAGTAGGTGTTAGTAATATGAAAGAAGTGTCCTAAGGCAATCGCCTTATGATGTAAACATTTATTTTAATAAATGATAATTCACTATTTGAGTATACATGTTTTGTGTATTTGATTGGGATCTTAAACTCATCTACTGAATGTCCGCAATACAACTCACAGCATAAGAGAATTTGTGATGGGATCACAACTAGTGATTATCTCTAATGTGCAATTGTGAAGTATTGAAATTATCCCTAGTCGATGAATTGATAAAAATGGACACTATCAATTCTGTTGAGACTAGCATGGGTTATTCTCTAATCAGCTGATTCTCACTAGCTGGTGACATTGGGATGTCCGGAGATAAACATGGATGCTAGTTAAGGGAACTAGTTCATTGGAGTGACTGGCTGTAAGACTTCATATGGGAATCTACATGTAGATATGTCAATGAAGATCTTACTGCGGCTTAAGTGCGATGTTCCTTTGACTTGCGGTGTTCAAGTCATCTTGGTCATGGAGACTTATACTTTAACATCTTAAGCAAGCATCTCCAAGGAGGTGTGGACCCGGGATGGTTGGGTATAAGCCGAAGTGCCCGAAGATGTTTGAACAGCCTACAAAGGATTCACCACTCCTTGCGAGGAGATGTATACCCAGGCCTATCGTCGGATTGTTACTCAAAGCCTCTGGCCAGAGCATATCATGTTAAGAGTACGAGTCTCTTAAATACATGAGAGTAATTAGAAATCCAAAGGACGAGGAAGACACTACTTGGGCTAGGTGTGACGTAGTCAGCCTAGTGGGGACTGACACCATAGACCGTGTCCTGAACCAAGTGGGTATAAGGTGGTGAAGGGAATGAGGCACGATTCATTAGAGCTGCTGAAGGGTTTCAGAATAATTTCTTCTGGGGTCAAACTGTTGATCTTTCGATTAATTGGGGATCATGATGTACTACTAGGTGCCACTCATGATCGTTCTATAATTAATGGGTTAATTATAGACGGCCAACATAAATCGAAAGCCTATTTAGTCACACGCAATACGAGTAATCCGAGGGATTTAAAACGAGTTGAAAATTGGATTTTCCGATCAAGAGAAACAGTCGAATCTGAGTTAATCAGAGGCGCAATGGAAGCTAAAAATGGCTAAGTCTTTTGAAGGCTTTTTGGGCGAATTAAATGAGTTTAATTCGCGACGATTCGGGTCGGTTTGGGCCGGCCAAAGAGGGTGTTAACCCTCTTTGGGTGGCCGGCCAATGAAGGAATAAACCAAGTTTATTTTGGTTTAATTAATAAAATAAATCTAGTGTGATTTGTTTTATAAATTATGGATAAATAAATTTGTATAAAGAAATTTATATAAATAAAATTTATAGAAATTTATTCTTTTATGGAAGATTAAAATAATCCATGAATTGGTTTATTTTAATTATGAATTGATTTTTCCATAATAAGAAAGTTTATAAATTTCTTATAAAATTTATTCCATAATTTAAAGAGAAGAAGAATTAGTTTTATTATAAATTAGTTTATAATAAAACTTGGTTTAAACGGAATAATTAGTTAAGAAAATTTATAGGATAAATTTCTTATAACTAATTCCGTTTAGAGGGAGACTTAGCAAAGAGTTGCTACTATATAAAGGACCCAAAGGCTAGCCCTTTATTCATAACATCAATCAATTAATCAAGAGATTAATTAGAGCTCTCCCTCTCTCTCTCTTCTCCTCTCCCTCTCCTTCTCTAGCCTAGGGCCGGCGCCCTTCATTGAGTTAGGGCCGGCTCCCCCTTTGGTTGCTAGGGCCGGCGCACCCTATCAACTCCAAGAGAAGTTGGCGTGAGCAACCAAGAAGAAGGAGAACCCGAACACGAAGAAGAAGAAGCGGATAGCGACTCCTCTCTTCTCGGAATTCGATTCCGTTACTTCGTTGGTTAGTTTTCCTAATTTTTCTCTTGTCCTTCTAGTTGTGCCTTCCGAGAATCTAGTAGTTCTCGTCGGCACAAAACTCGTGACTTTGTGAAGTCATCCCGAAGAGAACTCGGCGTGGACGCGAATAGAGGCGGAGCTTCCAAGGGACGCTACGGTTGGATCTCGTCCCTTTCTTCAAGTTACACGAGGTATAAAAGTAAATTAGTTTACTTTTCCGCAAAATATTATTTTATGATTATGTCAACACACCATAAGATTGCATGCTAGATACGAAGTTAAAATAATTTAGGAAATTATTTTATGCAAACTCTTCCGCTGCACGTAAAAATGTTAAATTTTACGAACTCGTATCCTTGTCGACATGCACCCGGTCCCAACAGTGGTATCAGAGCCAGTTAGTGTTCGACATAATCATATAATTGTTTTGTGGAAAACTTTGTCATGATCTCAATTTCGGAAAATTTTTCCAATTATGGAAACTTTCAAATTATAATAAATTTTAGAATTAGGAATTTCAAAGTTTGGAAATCGTCATGAAATTTCGCAAACGTTTGAAATTTTCTAGTTTCTAAATTTTTATAATAATTGTGAAATTTCCCATCTTTGGAAACTTTCCAATTTTGGAAATTTTTCTATTTTAGAAATTTTCCAACTTTGGAAATATGTAAGTTTTCTTTGTACCAGAAACTTACAATTATTCTGAAAACCTATTTTCGAAATCTCGCAATTTTGGGCACTTTCTTTTAAGAAAGTCTAGACAAATTCATGGACAGTTAATTGACAATTAAATTTGAATTGGTTTTTAAATTGACAACAAATTCTTTATTTTGGATTGAGCCTCGGGGAGCCGTCCAATTTAAAGTTAGATGTTGTAATTTAATTTCCCAATTTTAATTGAAATTGTCATGTTTGATTTGGATTGAGCCTCGGGGAGCCGTCCAATTGGATTTACAACACTTTACTTTTCTTTGGGTATCTGAGCCTCGGGGAGCCACCCTTAGAAAACGATTTGTTGTAATTAATCAATCCATGAATAAAATATGTTTTAAGAGGTGATGCTCTTACATATTGTTGTCTCCAAAATTAATTAGGAAAATGGTTTCCTATAGAGTTTTCTTAAATGAGATTTTCATGAAAATAATATGTAGTTGAATTAAGGGATTTGTCTCTTAATTTAATAAGATTTGATTTAGAGAAATCAAAGTCTTGAACATATTATTTCCGAAATTAATTATGACAATTTAGGAAATTGTTTCCCAAAGCAATTCCTTTAATAAAGTGTGAAATTAGAATTAAGGAAATCCGGTTCCTAATTCAATTCATGAGACTTGATAAATTAAGTCACATACATACTTTATTAAGGAAATCGTTAGTCATGACACATGTCATGAATGTGCTTAGAAAAGATGAGACCAAAACCCCTTACAAATATTAAGGCAACACCTTCCATTAATATGGTTAGAATCGGAGTTTTGTTTCTCGCTTGGGTTGATGGACACATCCATGCCCGACTTGAACCTTAACATGTTCAAACCATGGAATTAGTTTATGAATAATATAGTTGGAGTCAGAGGTCAATCCTTAGTTTTGGTTGTTGGACACATCCAAGCCTGACTAAACGGTTGAATGAGCTCCAACCATATTAAAACTATTTCTTGATTAATGGGTCAGCCTTAAGCTTGGAGCATCGATTTGTTGTGCCACAGCCAAGGTCGATGTGAAGAGAGGTGCAGTTGGGTGCTATGTATATGATGCATACTTGTTAATGAGTTAACAACCCAATGATTTATGCAAACATTCAATTAGTTGATAGCATAAGTGATAGTTACATATATGTGATATGTAATCGGTATAATTACCTACCTTCATAGCTAAGAAAAACTTGATGGCCACAGCCATGGTGATTCTTACCTATGGTTGGATATCAACCTATTTGGAGATGTTCCTACGATCTCCCGAATTGATAATAAGGGTTATTCAATTTGAAAAATAAATAGGATTTTATGTATGTTGATACATTCTTTAATAAATCTTCTCACATAATCTCAATTTGTATTTCTAGGATAATCACTCGATCATGTCTTCTCTAAACTTGCGTTCCATTTTGGACACAAATAAACTGACTGGGCCGAACTACATGGACTGGCTTCGAAACCTGAGGATAGTCCTCAAGGCAGAGAAGCTTGCTTATGTCCTTGAAGAACAACTTCCCACCCATCCTCCAGAAAATGCAACTCCAGACCAATTGTTGGCCTATCAGAAACATGTGACCGATTCTGAACTTGCGAGTTGCATCATGCTAGCCTCTATGGTACCTGAGTTGCAAAAGCAACATGAGCATATGGATGCTAATACCATCATCTTCCATCTTCATGAGTTGTTTGAAGAGCAGGCGAGATCCGAAAGGTTCGAGGTCTCCAGACTCCTCTTCACCACTAAGATGCAGGAAGGCACTTCTGCCTCGCAGTTTGTGTTAAAGATGTTGGGGTACATTGAGCGACTGAGCGCACTCGGTTTTGCAATGGATCATGAACTAAGTATTGACTTAATTCTGAGTTGTTTGTCCAAGAGTTGTTCACAATTTGTGATGAACTATCGGATGAACAAACTGGAGACTCAATTCCTGAGTTGATCAACATGCTGAAGACTGTGGAGCCTTCTGTAAAGCCAGATCAAAAGCGGTACTGTTAGTTGGTTCCTCGAAGAAAGGTTCTAAGAGGAAGGCCAAAGAACAGAACAAAGGGAAGAAGAAAAAGGCCAAGAAAACTGAAAAGAAACCAAAAGGAACTTGCCATCACTGTGGCAAGGAAGGTCACTGGCGAAGAAACTGCAAGATTTATCTTGAGTCCGTGAAGAAGAAGGCATCCGATGCCCCATCCTCTTCAGGTATCTTCGTTATTGAATGTCACTCTATTTCCTCAGATACCTGGGTACTTGATACTGGGTGTAGCTCACATATATGTAATGACATACAGGGGCTAAGGAATAGAAGAAGGCTCGTCAAGGGAGAAGCGAATTTGCGGGTTGGAAATGGAGCAAGGATTGCTGCTATTGCCATCGGAACATATTTGCTAAAGCTCCCAACTGGACGTGTCTTAGAATTGGATAATTGTTATTTCGTTCCTTCGTTAATAAAGAACATTGTATCTATTTCATGTTTGAATGAAAAGGTTATCATTTAACTTTCAGTAACAATTGTTGTTACATAACTTTAAATGGCGTTCTTTATGGAATGGAACTTTGTGCAATGGCATCTACACGTTAGATTTATCCAGTGACGTTTTCAATATCGAAGTAAGCAACAAACGTGCTCGAATAGATAATCAAATAGACTCCTACACGTGGCACTGTCGTCTTGGCCATATAAGTAAGAAACGCATGACCGAATTACACCGATGTGGAATTTTGGAATCATTTGAACCCGGTTCATTTGATACATGCGAATCATGCTTAAAAGGCAAAATGACCAAATTACCCTTTCCGGAAAAGGTAATCCAGTGGGAGAATTGCTTGGTCTAATACATACCGATGTATGTGGACCAATGTCAACTCTTTCACAAGGAGGCTATAGCTACTTCATCACCTTCATCGATGATCACTCACGATTCGGGTATGTGTTCTTGATGAAACACAAATCTGAAGCCTTTGAGAAATTCAAAGAGTTCAGAAATGAAGTAGAGAAACAGCTTGGCAAAAGTATTAAGATACTTCGATCCGATCGAGGTGGTGAATACTTAAGTCAAGAGTTTCAAGATTATCTAAGGGACAATGGGATATTGTCCCAATGGACTCCGCCGTATACACCACAGCATAATGGTGTATCTGAGAGGCGCAACCGAACCTTGATGGACATGGTTAGGTCTATGATGAATCATGCAACTCTTCCAAAATCCTTTTGGGGCTATGCACTTAAGACAGCTGTTTACTTGCTAAACAGAGTCCCGACCAAGGTAGTCTCTACTACTCCATATGAGATTTGGAATAGTAAGAAACCTCACTTAACTCACCTTAAGATATGGGGTTGTCCTGCTTATGTGAAGCGGGTTGTATCAGACAAATTGGATGCTAAGTCTGATAAATGTCTATTTATTGGATACCCTAAGGAAACGAAGGGTTACCAATTCTATCATCCCTTGGAACAAAAGGTGTTTGTTTCAAGGCATGCTGTATTTCTAGAGAAAGAGTTTCTTTTGCAAGAAAAAGTGGGAGTGGGATTGAACTTGATGAAGTTCAAGAAACTCCAATAGACATCACAGAGACACCTAGTCTAGGCCCACAACCGATAATTCATAGTGATGAGCTATCAGTTGAACCTAAAACTACACCACCTCTTCGTAGGTCTGATAGGACACGCAACATTCCAGAGAGATACGGATTTCTCGTAAGTGAATCGAACGACGTGTTGCTCATTGGCGATGACGAACCTATCAGTTATGAAGATGTTCTGAAAATTCAGAAAGGACAAATGGCTTGAGGCCATGAAGTCGGAAATGGATTCCATGTATGAAAATCAAGTATGGGACTTGGTTAACCCACCTGAAGGGATTAAACCCATAGGGTGCAAGTGGGTTTTCAAGAAGAAAACCGACATGGAAGGTAATGTTGTTACCTTTAAGGCTAGATTAGTGGCAAAAGGATATCGTCAAAAACAAGGAGTTGATTATGACGAAACCTATTCGCCAGTAGCTATGCTTAAATCCATTCGGATGCTCCTAGCCATAGCAGCTCATTATGATTATGAGATATGGCAAATGGATGTGAAAACAGCTTTCCTTAATGGAAACCTAC
>JAGFNQ010000150.1:1442377-1561051 GCA_024364735.1 Boesenbergia rotunda | reverse complement strand
GAGTGGAGAGGCTATCCTGGAAAAGTCCTCCACAAATTTTCTGTAATATCTGCCAGGCCTAAGAGCTTCTGATCTCACTGGCATTCTTGGGTCTACACCAGTTGCTGACTGCTTCTATCTTGGCTGGATCAACTTGAATGCCTTCTTTGGATACAATGTGACCTAGAAAGGTCACCTGATTTAGCCAAAACTCACACTTTGAGAATTTTGCATAGAGCTTCTCCTGCTGAAGGATCTGCAGCACTATCCTCAAGTGTGTAGCATGGTCCTCTGGAGTCTGTGAGTATATGAGAATATCATCAATAAACACAATGACGAATTTATCGAGATACTCCCTAAAGATGTGGTTCATCAGCTCCATGAAGACTGCTGGAGCATTGGTTACTCCAAAAGGCATCACTACAAATTCGTAGTGGCCGTATCTTGTTCTGAAGGCCGTCCTGGGGATGTCACTTTCTTTAACCTTTAGCTGATGATACCCAGAACGCAGATCTATCTTCGAGAACACTGTAGCCCCTTTGAGCTGATCAAATAAATCATCTATTCTAGGAAGGGGGTACTTGTTCTTGATGGTCACCTTGTTCAGAGCTCTGTAGTCTATGCACAGACGCATAGACCCATCCTTCTTCTTGACGAAAAGTACAGGAGCTCCCCAGGGTGAATGACTCGGGCGAATGAAGCCCTTGTCTAGTAGCTCCTGGAGTTGCTCTTGTAATTCCTTCAACTCTGCTGGAGACATACGATATGGGGCCTTCGAGACCGGACCGGTACCGGGCACTAGCTCGATCTCGAATTCCACTTCTCTGTTGGGAGGTAGTCCAGGCAATTCTTCTGGGAACACTTCTGGATATTCGCAGACTACCCGTACATCCTCCTGCTTGAGTTCTTTCTTTGCTTCTAAGTCCACTATGTGTGCAAGAAAACCAGCACACCCTTGTTCTAGCATCTGGTGGGCTGCCAAGGCTGAGAGAAATTTCTGAGTCTTCCTCCTTGGGGCTCCCTGAAATTCGAATGGTGGTTCTCCCTCTGGGCTGAAACCACCTTCCTTCTACGGCAGTCCACTGAAGCGCTGTACTTACTGAGGAAATCCATGCCCAGTATGATGTCGAAGTCCTGCATCGCAAGAACTATTAGATCGACATATAGCTCTCGGTCTGAAATCTTGATTGGCACAGCCCGGAGCCTCTGGGTGGACTCCATGATTTCCCCTGAAGGGAGAGTTGTCAGGAATCTGGACTCCCAACTCTCTGTAGGCACCTGTAACTTACTAGCAAAAGGTACTGATACGAAAGAATGGGTCGCCCCAGTGTCAAACAGTGTAGTAGCTAAATGCTGTAAAATAACTATTTGACCTGTTACGACCGTGGAGGCGCTGGCAGCTTCTTCCTTCGTGAGGGAAAAGACTCTGGCATTGGTTGGAACTGGTGCTGCTTCCAACCCTCTCTGACTGATCTGAGGTCCCTCCAGTATAGTAGGCATGTAGTGTAACTGAGGCTTGCCTCCATGCTGTACGGACTGCTGAGGAAGTACCTTAAACTTGTTTGGGCAGTCTCTGGATCTGTGTCCCTCTTGTCCACATGAGTAGCATCCAGTTGCACCCAAAAGGCACGCTCCTGGATGGGTCCTCCCACACTTAGGACAAGGTGGATACCTAGCTTGCTTGTTCTCTGAGTTTCCTTTTTGGCTGCCAGGCCACTGCTTCCTTTTGTGGTTCTTATTCTTCCAGTTCTGGTTATTTGGCTGAGGCTTCTGTCCTCCTATTGTCTTGTTCTCAGTCAGGACTGGCTTCTGCTGTGCTTGCTGTGCCTTGATGCTATTCAGGTAGTGCTCTGAGATTAGAGCACTACTGACTAACTCCTCGCTGGTCTGGGGTCGGTGCATCCCGCTGTTCACGTTGAGTGCTATCTCCGGGTTCAGCATGCGAAGCATCAGTCTGACTCGCTCCTTCTCTGTGCTGACTAGCTCTGGGCAGAGGCGAGCTAGTCTGTTGAACTTTGCAACTGCTTCTCCCACTGGTAGGCTACCCTGTCTGAACTCCATAAAGTCCTCGAAGTGCTTGTTGGTGACCTTCATGTGGAAGAATTCCTCATAGAACTCGTGCTCAAAATCTGCCCAGCTCATCTGGTTGACTATCTTCTTACTCTTGACTCGCTCCCACCACATACGAGCATCTCCAGTTAGGCAGAAGGAGGCACATTTGACCTTCTCAACCTCTGGCCAGTCAAGAAGCTCCATCGTGCTCTCTAAAGTCTTGAACCAAGCCTGGGCATCCCAGGGCTCAGTCGTGCCTGAGAAGCTTTCTGGTTTCAGCCTCTGCCACTGGACGAGGTATGCTTCTTGTCTTCGGTTCACGGCAGGGGTCTCCTGTGTGACGGGTGGAACTTCAGTCACCACTGGAGTTCCCACTCCTGCTGTGGGTGGTGTAGGGGGCACTGGGTGCTGATTCGCCATCAGTGTGGCGATGGTCTTCTGTTGTTCTGTAATCTGGGCTTGCATTTGAGCAATGACTGCCATCAGGTTTGGCTGTTCTGTGCCAGGCTCACTGTTATCTTGAACTGGAGTTCTGTTATTAGCATTAGGAGCTCGGCCTCTTCTTGCCATCTAATAATGCATAAGGGAACAAGAAATCACTATTACATCTCTAGATATAAACTTATCTTCTTACTTAGAAATCTGATATCCATTCTAGGGATTAAACATGATTCCGTGATACTAAGGGATTAAACATGCTTCCTTGTTCTATGCACATGTGAGTAGTACTTAAGCATTTCTCTATACTGCAATTAAATAAAGGAGCAATAGAAAAACTGAAACTTAAAGCTTTCTTACTTGAAGACGGCAAGGTTGATGCTGATGTGTGTGTGATGCTGGAGAATGGGACCTGCTCTGATACCAACTGTAGCGACCCGCCTTCTTACTGTCTTTAGACGGATCGTTACTTTCTTTAACCTTCTCTACTCTTATACATGACTAAAAGAAATGCGGAATTCTTTTTTTTTTAAACTTTAAAATCCTTCTAACAATTATATTCTAACATAAGTCATCATGCATAACACCATGTCATACTTTTTTTCTCAAATCTCATAGCTAATACCTGTTGAAAACAGCTTCACCCAACTCAAACTGCCCGTATCAGTCGACTGGTGACGTGGCAGTCGACTGATACACCTGTAATCAGTTTTACAGGTTTCGGCTCTTGCTTCTTAAAGCCATCTCTCGCTCAGTTTCGAGCCATATCAAACTACGACACCATTTCTATACTCTATGTCAGGTTCCTAAACAATTTAACCAATCAAACGAATCCATAAACTTAAATTTAGGACTTTTATGGAAGGAAATAAACTAAACAAGTTTATATAAACTTTAACAATAGAGTTTGTACCAATCTTGACTTCTAACCATTTAAACTCATCATACAAAGTTCTATAACATCACTATGGCATTATGGAATGAGAAAACAACTTTTCTAAACATACTTAAGCAATAAAACTTGATTCGAAAGGGAAATTGATACTATCTTGGCACATACACCTTTTTCTCTAACAAAGTATCAATATCTCTAACTACTCATTTTCTACTTATCCAATGCAATCATAAAAATATATAAGCTAAATAAAATGACATGGAATCTTTACTCTAAGAAATTGAGCATGTAAAACTATCCAAAACTCAAATACTCTATAATCTCCATAAGCAAGAACTTGAAATTTGAATAAACTTAAACATTGCAATTCAAATAACTAAATTGTCTTGTGCCTAAGATCTCTCCATAATCAGCCACCACACACACTTTGCTCAGACCGCCTCGTCGCCTTCCTTCAGAATTGCTTGCCTTTACCTTTATCTGCAGCAAGAGGAAAATGCAACTAGTAAGCAAAAAGCTTAGTAAGTACTATCTAGCTCACAAAAACTCGAAATATGCAAACATGCTTCTAGATCAAACTGAACATCATATGAGATACTAATATGCTTGAAAGAAAACTAAGGACATGTATAACTCAAAACATGCATACTCAAGCAATAAATAATCTCAATTTACTTTTCTTGGCTCAACTTGAAACTTTAGCTATTCTTTAACTTTTGAAAACTTTCTTAAACTTTCGAAAACTTTGCTAAAGCATATACTTGAAAATACTAATCACTTGGATCCACTGAAGACGTAAGTACCATCTCATGCGCGTTCCCTAAAAGGTTGGGGTAGCGAGCCACCAATCCTAATAGAGCAGACCTTGGTCTACCAGGGCCAAGACCTTGGAATTGGACACCTGGATTTCTTTAACGACGCCCTTGGACGCCGGGTACTGGCCTTATAAAATAAAATAGCTTTTCTTTTTTTTTCTTTCTTATCTGTAAATGCCTTAGCATTTTCTGGAGCACCTTGCGTGCTAAAATCCCTAAGTCTTGACTTTTGGGGATTTCTTAAGGCCTTGGCCTTTTCTTTTCTTATCTTCATCTTCTTTTTTTTTCTCATAACTTTCTTGGCCCTAAACTCACATAGGGTGCTTATCAAACATATACAAGCATATAAGAACTAAGATCACATGCAAAAACTAAAGCAAAAAGGAAAAATTCTCTTTTAAAGACTTTTAAAGGAAATTCTCGCGGTAAAACCGCCTCTTACTGCAGGTGAGCAGTACTTACTTTGATATCTTGGACTTACAACCAAGAACGGCGTCGGAGGTTCGAGAGAAACTCGAGATCTCGGAGAATTCTTCACGCCTACGCGTTCCTCTCGTCGCGGGGATCCCGAATATAAGATTATCTCTTGGAGAAAGGGTCTCGGACGGCTCTCTTGGCTTGGTGTTGGTGTCGCCCAAGAGAGGAGAGGGAGAGGAGGGGTCGGCGCAATTGGGAGAGGGAGAGGGTTTGAGAGAAAATAAAACTTCTCTCTTTAATTAGCTATTTATACTTAAGGGTCGGATCAACCTAACTACAGCTTAAGTATTTGTCCTTCTTTCTTTTTCTGTGCTTGATACCTAGCCCAGCTGGCCGCGCGCTCCCTTGGTCTCGTGGTGGTCGCTGGTTCGAACCCCCGCTGCCCCTTATGGTATTCTCCTATTTTGGCTTCTTTTTCCTTTTTCTTTTTTTCTTTTTCCAAAAATACCAAACGGACTCGGAAAATTCCATAAAAATACTCTAAAAATTCCTAAAAATATCTAGAATATTTCTAAACCATTTCTAAATAATTCTAAGGACTTTAAGAACTAAAAATGGAAATTTTAGGGCGTTACAACTAAATCAATATAGAGTTCTCTGTTAGAAATCTGAATTGGCACAGCTCTTAGCCACCGAGTAGATGCCATAATTTCTCCCGAAGGTAAAGTCGTTAGGAACTTAGAACTCAGCACTTCAGGTGGAATCCCTAGCTTCTTGGAGAATGACATAGACACAAAAGAATGTGTTGTACCAGTATTGAATAACACACTAGCATAATAAGATAAGATGAGTATTCGACCTGTGACCACAGTAGGAGAATTTGCCACCTCTTCTTGGTGATGGCGAAAATCCTGGCGTTGGTCGTGGCTGGTGAGGCTTCCACTCTCCCTTAACTGATGTAGGGTCCTTCCAGTGCTGGCTGCATCTGATGCAACTGTGCAAACTTTCTCCCGTACTAAATAAGCTGCGATGCAGACGGATTGGCTTTAGTATGGCAAGCCTTGGCCATATGCCCTTTTACTCCACAGATATAACACCCGTTCATGCCTTGGTGTCATTCTCCCAGGTGCATCCTCCCACACTTTGGGCAAGGAGGATATTTGGAGTACTTGCTTGATGAGCCTCCTTTTGAGTTACTTCCAGAAGTCTTTTGATCCCACTGCTTCCTTTTGTTTGGGTTCCCCTTCCAGTTCTGCGGTTTACCCTGGGATTTCTAGACTGCTACTTGCTTCTGTTGCATCCTGGTGGCCTTTATATTGTTTAAGTAGTGCTCAGTGATCAATGTACTACTTATCAGTTCTTCTGAGGTTTGCGGCCTATTAACACCGCTGGCCACATTTAAAGCTATCTCAGGCTTTAACATCTTGAGCATTAGCCTGACTCTTTCTCTTTCAGGGCCAACTAGCTCTGGGCACAGACGAACTAGCCGGTTGACTTCACTACTTCATCCATTGATAATTCTCCTTGTCTGAACTCCGTGAATTCATTATAATTCTTGTTAGTTACTTGCATGTGAAAGTATTCTTCGAAGAACTCAGTCTCGAAGTCGGCCCATGTCATCTGGATGACATTTCTCTTGGCCTTGACTCTCTCCGACCATGTTCCAGCATCTCCGGTAAGGCATAAGGAGGCGCACTTTATCTTCTCTACCTCAGGTCAGTCTACTATACTTTCAAAAGTTTTGAACCATGCTTGAGCATCCCATGGTTCACTTGTGTCTGCGAAGTTTTTTGGTTTCAACTTCTACCACTGGATGAGGTATGCTTCTTGCCTTACCTCCCTTGTTGGGACTACAGATGTAACCGATGGATCTTCAATCACAATTGGTGCCACTACATTCTCCACCGGCAGGGTAATGGGAGTGGCCTGCTGGTTAGCCATCATGGTGGCAATAACTTGCTGCTGTTCTGTTACTTGCCTTTGTAACTGAGCCACCACTTCTAAAAGATTTGGTGGTGGTACTGACTCTGTTGTCTCTTGCCCTCTAGGAGATCACTCCTCATTTTGGGTCATTCAGGGACGCCCCCTTGCCATTCTCTTACTATTATAAAAAGAATAAGGAGATTACTTCACTATCATCATACTCATAATAGAATATGTTGAAAGAAAGGCATGAAAAACATGCACATAAAACTAAACATATGCACTTTCTTACTTGGTAGGCGGTAGGATTGATGCTTAATGTCAGTGTGGCGGAAGGCAGAAACTCGCTCTGATACCAAACCTGTAACGACCCTCCCTCCTCATTCTTGAAGAGAATGTCACATCTCTTTTCTACTTAACCAGAACCAGTCGACTGACTCCTTGAGCAGTCGACTGGTGTTAGTTGACTCCTAGGCCAATTCACTCGACCAATCATTCTGTTCAAAATATGGCTAAGGACCAGTTGACTAGTGGAACTCCCAGTCGATTGATGCAGTCGACTCATCCTGGAAATCACTCGACCAATGTTTCTGTTCCCTCGATTTCTCTGAGGGCAGTCGACTGGCTCCTTGAGCAGTTGACTGATACTTCTGGAATTCCAATTCCAGACTTCAAAAACTCTGAACAAGTCCATGAATACATTTCTACTTCAACTATACTAAGATTATAGAATTCACAATCATAATACTGGACTAGATCATAAACCATCCATAGCAATTTAAACTCATCATCTTTTGCGGAAATAAACACTACTGTCATGAAATATAATCTTTGCGGAATTAACTACTATCATGAAACTCAAGTAGCTTATAAAGTTCTACTTCTTAGAATACTAGCCAATCTCATCCCAAAGGATCTCACTCCACAGTTTCGCCGCCACTGACACAAATCATCCTTCCTTTAGTTTCCTTGCCTTACATCCTTTCTTTATCTTTATCTGTAGTAAAAGGATGCAAACTATAAGCAAATTTCTTAGTAAATAGATATCTACTCTCACAAAACATGCAATCGATATAAAACATACTCTTGGTCAAAGAATGCTTGCTTTTAAACATATGTACTGAAAATGCTATACTTAACATGAATATATTCATGAATACACTTGTAACAAATGCTTGCATTTGAAAAGTTTGCTTGAAATGAAAATCGCTTAACATGCTTGAAACAAATGTCTGCTTTTGAAAACTTGAAACTTTTATATTCTTATACTTCTTATATTTCAAAATAGATAAACATCCTCTTTTGAGCGCGGTATAGTACCAATGCGCGCATCCCTAATAGGTTTCGGAGTAGCTAGCCACCGAACCCTACTAAAGCTTCTCTACTAGGCTCGCCTAGATCTCTATGGGTCTCGGCCTGGTACATGTCACTTTAAAAAGTAATATACTTAAACTTGTACTCATGCTTGTACTTAAAATGCATAACTTAGCATATTCTTTACACATAAGAAAAGTAATGTTCTCAAAACTTGTTTTGAAAACACATCAAGACCTTGGTCTTGTACAAACATAAATGCTTAGTCCCAGAACTCGTTCTAGGACTTAGTAAGACCTCGGTCATACTCAGAACTTTTATCGAGCATCTTTCGTGTCCTAACTCCCAAAACTCGTTTTGGGATAAATCAAGACCTTGGTCTTGCTAAACTCATGATCACACACACAAAAGACTTAGGATTTAAGTTCTACGAAAACTAAAATCATACGAGAACTACTTTTACTACAGGTGAGTGATCTACTTACATCATTACGCTTATAACTCACTATACCGAGTGCTCTAGGGTGGAACCCCTTCGTCCACGTCCTCCGCACAGTCGCCGGATCTTGGGCGCAAGAACAAGGAGAAGCCCTAGTTCTCCTTTTCGGTGGAGGAAGAAGAAAAGTGAGGAACCCCTTTTTAGTTTCGGTAAGAGGGATGAGAATGAGAAAAAACCCCTTGGTTTCCTCTTCTTTCCATCCTTTATATACTAAGTGGAAGTTGAAACAACTTCCATGAAATGATGCTTACTTGCGCTTATCTTATATTGTTTCCATAATTTAGTGTGATGCGTTACCACCACTTAATGGAAATTTAAATTAATGCTAAAAAAGGGGTCTTGGGTTTGAGCCTCGGCTCTGACCCCTTTAAAGAAATTTTTATATTTTTATATTTTGAAAAAATTATGGAAAATGCTGAAAAATTTTCGGGCGTTACAAGATATAGTTTGTAATTATAGGATTATTCACCCCTCTCTAGTTGGCTTGCATAGGACCTACAATTGGTATCAAAGCCAGAACCACTTTAGGAGGACTAATCATGCCTAAAGTATCTCCCCCTTTTCATGACTCTGGTAATTGATTAGAAACCTTTTCGCAAGAGAATAGAAGATGTCAATCGATTGGGGTAATTGATTGAGACTTTACCAATCAATTGGAATTTGTTCGCAAAAGTATAGTAAGTGTTAGAATCGATTAGGCAATAAATTGAGAGGTTTTCACGAAGAGCACAGAAGGTGTTGGAATCATTTGGAGCAATTGACTTAATTAGCAAGGGTCAACTGCTTAGTCTAATTGATTGGAGCATTTTTACAAAGAATAGAAAGTTTCAGAATCGATTGACTTAATCGATTTGAAGCTAGTAATTAATTCATATGACTCACCAATCAATTAGTCAGGTGAAAAACGAACCATTTTATAGGTTTTGAACGATCGAGCTGACGTGACAATTGATTAGGAGGCTTAATCCTTTCAAACAACATCCATATAAAGTGGATTTCGTCGAGGGTTTTAACCAGTGATTCTTGAGGGTTTGCGGAAGAAGTGGTGCATTTTCAGACCAACAAGCCGCAATTTCAATCAACAAAAAAGTGCTCAAAGCAAGATTCATGTAAAGTTATTTGTATTCATTTTACACTAAAAAAACCAACCATACCAATGGAAATATTCGTCATAATTCCATCGGTAAATAGATTTACCGATGGAATTACGACAGAATATTCATGGTCATTACAAATTGGATCAGAGATAATTTGCCGATGAAAATACAATTTTCATCGGTAATTCTACCGATAGTCTCTAATTTTCATTGGTAAATATATCAACGAAACACCTATTCAGTTGGTATTTAACTATCGGAACAGTGTTTTCGGGAATGGTATATTACCGGAAACCCTTGTTTTTGTTAGTAATTACCAACGGAATAGTAATTTCCGTCAGTAAATACTGATGGAAACATTGTTTCGTCGAAGATCACTAGCATCGTATTGCACCCAATGTTACGATAATTACCGACGAGATAATGATTCCGTCAGTATTCATTCATTAAACAAAGAAAAATTGTCAAGAAACTTTTGTATTTATAATGTATGTTGTATACAATTTACATATCTATATAAAACTATCACAGACGATGGTATATAAACACAAACACATAGGCAATACAAACACATTTTGACACAATATCATAAAAATAATACAATTCATCTAAACAATCACAATCATAAACTT
The DNA here is from genome assembly GCA_024364735.1 of Boesenbergia rotunda. Lineage (NCBI taxonomy): Eukaryota > Viridiplantae > Streptophyta > Magnoliopsida > Zingiberales > Zingiberaceae > Boesenbergia > Boesenbergia rotunda. Next base: position 1,550,990 of record JAGFNQ010000150.1, on the reverse strand, counting down.
ACAAACAAACTAAATTATACAAATATCCATATGAATCCAAGCATATACATATAAACTAAATTATCTAAATCCAAATGCCCATACTAAGATATCTATATTCATAACATGATTAAAAATCACTCCAAATAATACATTCATCTACAAGATAGTATTATACAATCCTGTAGAAAGTCAAATATGATAGATTAAGATTAGAATGATGTATAATTAAAAAATTATAGCATATGTATAATTAAAAAATTTGGATGGATTGTATAACTAATTTTACATGTAATAAAAAAGATATCTAAATAAAATATCAGATGATGATGAAGAAGAAAAATATATCAATACGGAATCATGAAACATATAGTAATACAATATTTAGAAATGAGTGTATTATAATATCAAAACAGAATAAGCTATAGCGACATCATATGATACATTATACTTCCTTTATGCGCGCTCATGCTCATGATGCCACATCATATGATAAGCTATAGTAGTAGATGCATATAAATATTGAAGTCTAGTAGTTAACAGAAAGTAATACACCACTTTTCAAGCAATGCTTTTCTTCTTCTTCCCTAGTATGTGAGTACGATGCTTATAACGAAGGTGAGTACAGATTTTACATTCACTATGTTAATTCTATTCATTCCAAAATAACATGCAATTGTTTATATAACAATCAATCTTTTCTACAGATGATCCTAAACCTCAAACCAATTTTTTTATACTGTAGAAGCTATCAGTCATTATGTTATTAGCAGGGAGCAACTCTGACATCAATTGACATATGTCATCGTAACATCTTTATGAAAAATGATATATTTCTTTCATATTCAATAACCTTGTAGTAGCTGATAATTGGGAATGACCAAAAACAATGTTTGTCCTCACTTCTCTTTTACTAGCCTTTAACATTTCATATAAATGTTGATATTCAGGTATTGATATTTTATCTATATTGGAATAATCAATCGCATTCATCTCATCATGAGTCATTGATTGCATTGTAATATAATTAGTTAATGATTCAGGCACAATAACAGTTGTGTCAGATGACGAACCACCAGTAGGCCCAATTGGTTCATAAAAATATGACTCTTTGTGAGAGTACCAATTGTGGTAATTTGGCACAAGACCAATTCTACTTATATATACTTTCATGGTATCCTCATCAGGGAAGACTCTATTTCTACATTTTGAATGATTACATGGACACAGTAACTCGACACCGAATATACATTCAAAATAATTCTTAGCATAGTTCACAAACTATTCAATTTCAACAAGAAAATCATCTCTAATAAATATATTTTTTAATCGATTGTGCATCCAAGCTTTGTTCATATATATTATTGCCTTATAAGAATAAAATTTAAAACATTATTAAAATTCTACAATTTGAATTAAATAGTAAAAGTTAATTAAATCATGTAAGCTGATAAATTTAGTGAGAGCATCATGAGCTCAATTGATTCACATTATTCTTTAATACTAAATGTATGATTAGGTTTCTATTTCTTCTAATATGTATTTGATACAGGTTTGGGGTGATAATTCATACTATAAAAAGTTAACTAATAATACAAAGTATAATTCATACTATTAAGGTGGCAAAAAAGGTGATTTACTTATCCCCAATGCCCTCGACAAACCATCCCAGAGTCAACACAGAGGAGGTAGGGGCTACTAGCCCGGATGATGTGGCTAGCACGAGGAGAGGGAGGGTATACAGGTTTTGTTAGATTTTGACCCTCATATCTCAAAGTGACAACACCGCATGTGCTAACCATCGATTATCTCGTAGAGACTATAATTCATGCTATAGAGGCTTGTTGTATATATCAACATGAACCACAAGAAATCTATATTTTAGATTCAAAAAATAAAATAATTATTATGCATTCAGTACATCATTCATAAGTTTATTATTGAAAATATTCTAATTAAAATAAGTATCTAGATGATGAGGAAGATAAACCTAAATTACAAACAATCTAGAATTCAAATAAGACAAATAACAAACTATATCATCTTTTGTGTTCTAACCAAAGATAATGAGCTCTAAAATAACAACACTAAAATAACAAAATCATATTATATATCAAAATACTAACTTAACTTACATCCAAAGTCAACCATATAATATAGCATATAGGTACTAAAATATAGCTAAAATTAATCACAAATAATCACAACAAACAAGTTATTATCTTGTGGTAGATAGAGCTTGTAGCCGTGAGCTAGTAGTAGGCCGAGCTTGTAACTATGAGATGGCGGTCGATCAAGTTCATGACAGGCCTAATCTAGAAGCCTCAGACTCATGATAGGTCAAGTTAGCGTCTAATAGCTGCCGACCGCCGAAGCTGCGACCGACAAGTTGCTAGCCGCACAAGCTACTGGCCAAGATGTCGGACGCCTAAGATGCTGGATGGCAGCAAGTTGTCGACCAAGTTGATGGTCGTGATCTGCCAGCCGCAACTGGGGCGGCGATTTGCCCTAGGCTCCCCTTTTAGGCCAAGCCACCGGTCAGTCGCAAGCTCTCGCTGCTGGCCAAGCTGCAGCTAGCCATATTCTGCGACCGGTTGGCAGAGATCTTCCGGCCGACCATCTCCTGCGGCCGGCAGACCAAATCTTGCGGCTGCCCACAAGATCTTGGCAATCGCAAGATCGCGATCGACCGGCCACAGAATATGGCCTGCTGTAGAATATGGCCGACTACAGCTTGGTTGGATGAAAGAGCTTGTGGCAGACCGACGGCTTGGGCAGAGAGGGGAGGAAGAAGAAGGTTTAGAGCTTGCAGCTTGGCCGGCTGATGTCTTCTTCGCCTTTGAAAATGAGGTTTTCATAATCAAGCTATGAATGAGGAATGGATACTTGGATTAGTTACCTCAAAGAACTAGATATTAAGTAAAATCGAAAGAGTTAGCGTCATACTTGTTTGACTTCAAATTCCCGTTGTAATATTAAGTTCAAAAAATCGATCAAAGTTTTTCACCCACTTCTAGCTCATATATTACCTAACACTCCTCTCCACTGTAACATAAATCGATGTCACAGACATTGTAATTTTAGACACTATCATAGTCAGATGTTACATTGTGGCTATGAGTAAAGTTATCACTTATTAATACTAGTTACGTTGCACAAGCTTGATCAAGTACACAGATATGATTTACACAACAAATGCATTAGGAGGATGATAACTAGGAGGTAGACAATCAGGAGGGGGACGAGTTAAAGGATTAGGGGAGGATAAGGCTGATAACACAGATCACAAGTCATTTAATTTATTTATTTTTTTACTTTGTATTTTCTACATCAAACTCTGAATATTGTTATTGACTTATAATATTCAAAATAATAGTAAAATTAATTATATATTTAATAATTTTGATAAAAAAAGTAATTGGAACTTATTCTTATTACTATAATCATAACTATTATTCTATTTTATAAATAGAATTATTGTTTTAAGTTGCAATTAGCAAGTTAATTAACATATAAATCTAATTACTTACAATATTCTTTTAGATTCACACATCATAGGTAGCTAAAAGGCGATTCGCTCGCCGCCGCACCCCCGCCAACCCGTCCCAAGGTCAACATGGAAGAAATAAATTATATGGGTTACTAGCCTGGATACTATGACTAGCGCGTGGGAATGACAGACATGTTAGAAAAAGTAATAGGAAGTGGGCGACAAAAATTATGAGCAATGATCATAACTTATGTTAAATACCGAAATTTAAAAGGTTAAAAAGGAAAATTTTGAAATATAGGGGTGTAGTTGTAATAATCCGAACTAGAGGGGGTTTTGTGCAAAATGTCAAAAACAAATTAAAAGCCCTAAGTTTTCCTCATTATTGGGATTTCTCATTTAAGAGTTTTTGGAAATATAGCTCATGTTCGTATGCCTGACGAAGAAAGAAGCAAGCACATCAATACGCGCTATCACTGTATCAGAGAGTGTATTATAAGAAAAGAGGTGCATGTGGAATACATAAAGTCTCAAGATCAAGTTGCTGATATCATTACCAAGTCACTCAAATTTGAAGACTTTATCAAGATGCAAAATTTACTTGGAGTTGCAAAATCAAGTTTAAGAGGGAGTGTTAGAGATTAAATTTGATTATGAATAAAGATTAATTTATAGATAAAATAAAGTTAGTGGATAGAGATAGAATTTGATGACTTGACAAATTATGAATAAATGAGGTGTAATTATGCAAAAGGATAAAGTTTCGTGATACTAGATTTAATGTATGTGGAGTTAGTGTTTATCCACTTAACATATAAATATATAATTTTTTGATGAATAAATACAAGTTGAGTTGTTTAATTTTTCTTATTCTCCCCTCTTCCACGAGAGTAAAACTCTTCTTTTATTTTTTTCTTCTAGCAGATAACAGTGGGCTTTCAGCTTTCAGGATTTGCCATGGTCAAATAATGCATGCAAGTGACATATATAAGAAAAACTCGCTTTAACTCTCCACCTCAAAGTTCCTTAGTCCTAGCTCCATGGTCAAGTGCTTGCAATGTGTGGAATCTTCCTAAGAGGAGGGACGCGGTCTTGACAAATTAAGCAACGAGGTCGATGGAGGCCTAGCAGAAAGTGTTGAACAGTAGCATATATAGAGAGAAGGTCGATCGATTGCCTTCGAAGAAATTACTGCCCGTATGAATTATGAAAGGCTGCTCGTGGCTTAAATGAAGATGATGTTCCATATATGCAGAAATTAAATTAACAAAACTAGGAAAGAAGCAGAAGGTGCTCGGAGGTTTCACTCGTGAAAGAAGAGATTGCAGCTCGCTTTCTAGATGCAGAGAACCCTTGTGGATCAGGAGTATGACTTTGCTATTTAGACGTTTTGTTCGAGTAAGTTTTCATAGGGGTGTCAATTCGGATGGATCGGATCGGGTTAAATTTTTTTTTTTAAACTCCCATTCTGAATCCGACCCGAACTCAATTTCAACCCGAAACACCCAAACCTGAACCCGACCAACCCGAACCCGATCCGAATAACTCGAAAAAACCGATTCAAAATGTCTTTTTTCGTTATTTTCCCTATAATTCTTCACTTTTATCTCAATACTCCATCATAATCATACTAATATTGATATTAATATATATAAAAATATCTTAATTTTCAAAATAAAATTTGATTTAACCTAAAAAAATCCACTAAATATTAAATTGTGGTCAATCCAATCCGACCCGAACCCGATCCAAAAATTTTCAACCTGAAATCCTCTAATTCCAACCCGACCTGAACTCGAAAATTTTCAATCCGAATTTAATTTTTTCGGATTGATTCAGTTCAGATCGTCAGATCGTGTTAATTTTTAATATCCCTAGGTCTTCACGTGAAAAAGGACAAAAGAAAGCCCCACATTATCTGGGTCCATGGTGGGCTTGGGTACTCCGCATGCATGCTCCTGTTGTGCAAGTAGGCATTATATTGCATGTGGAGGAGAAACAACAAGTCTAGCTTGCCAAATAATTTATTATTATTTTCATATATCATGTATCAAGATTTTATAATTTGATTATTTCTAGAGTAGATGGTCCGATTTCATATTTTTTCCATCAACTAAATACAAAAAGTACGATAACTCCTGATATAGCACTCATATGCCATCAAAAATTTGATCGTCGCAAGTGACTAATTACAAGTTTGTTTGCTTATCAACCTTTTGTCTCATGCATATTGATGTGGCGGTTTTCAACGTGTCTGGTGGGTCAAGAGTTAGAAGCATCCAGGAGGGACTCGGGTCTATCTCACTTAGCCCCATATGCTCATCCTTAAAGCCTCAAGATTGATTAAGTGCAAGTTCTTCATATCTCAATCTTGGATCCCAACATCATGCCTCGGCCTTAGTTGTTGACATTGCCTCTGGCTCAGTCTCGATCCCACTTTCCTATCTCGTCCTCAACTGTGACTTTCTTCATGACTCTGTCTCAAATCTCAGCATTCTATCCTGGCCTCAGCAGCCACATCTTTCCATCTTAATCTCAGATTTTGACATCATCTATCTGGCTTAGCTCAATCACCGATACTGCCCCTGACTCAATCTCAAGTCTCATGTGAGTTTGCGTACTTTTAAGTAGGTCACTTTGAAATAGCTTTATTAACACATTTCCTCATCCATAGATCCAATGTCATCTCATGTGGCTTGTTTGAAAGCACGTGAAGAGTAATGCAACCTCTTCATCATTAAGATCATTCCTCCACAAATATTCCAAGGCACATGACACAAGATGAATAGAGAGACAATTATTAGGTTATTAAAATTGGTCTCCTAGATGCTCTCCTTTAAACACATGGTGCCTCGTAAATGGAAACACAACTATTAGCTATTGGATTTGATCTCCTTGTCAGCTCATACAAGGATGAGGGTAGGGGAATATGCAATGCCTACATGGAGATGCACTTCATACAGACATAAAACCCTAGAGAAGGTTAGTGAGGGGGGATTCCCAATTGCAAAAAAAAAAAAAAAAAACCTCACAACTGCTCTACTTCTCCATTTTTTTCTTTTCGCATATCACCTCACGAAAATCCTAAGTTGAGCGTCGAAGTGGCCTTGAGATCCATCCCCTAGCTTGTCTAACTCTCTTTAGGAGTGCTGTTAGACACCTTTTAGCTCAATTACTGACAGTCTCAGGAGAAAGTTTACGTCAGCAAGTTCATTGACTGGTGGCTTGACCATCCATGGTATTTGGACGGAACAAATTGGAGTCGTCTATTGGAATTCTGAGCCAAGACAATATGATAGTTAATACTAAAAAAACTACTGACAGTCGTGACTCTATCAAGGAGAGAAGCTATAAGAAGGCACGAAAGGCTCAAAGATGAGAAGTCTGCTCCTTATAGGAAACATCCATAAAGTTTAGTAGAGTGATTAGCAAAGAACCTAGGGCCAGTCAGTTTGACCAAGGGTTAAGACAAACAGGATTTGATGTTTGGCAGAGTGACTAAATCCAGATCTAGTCAGTTAGACTAAGGGCTAAGCCAAATAGGACTTGATATTTGGCAGAGAGAAGTCTAGTTATGATCAGATGACTAGCAAAGAAGTCTTTGTCAAGACACCAAAGTCCTGGTGAGTGAAGCTTGGCACAAAGTCCTGGTTTGGGGAATTGGGCACGAAGATCTGGAAGAGAGTTGGGCACCGAAGTCCTGGTCAAGGATCTAACACGAAATCTTGGTGAGTAAAGTGGGTCCTAGTGAGTGAAGCTAGGTAGAAGAAGTCATAGTGAGTGAAGCTCGGCATGAAGACTGATCACGGGTCGGGCACGAAATCCTGGTGAGTGAAGCTGGATAAAAGTCTTGGTGAGTGAAGCTGGGTAAAAGTCTTGGTGAGTGAAGTCAGGCAAGGTAAAGTCCTAGTGAGTTAAATTAGGCAGTGGAAAACCCTAAGCAGTTGACCTTAGGTAGTAAAGTTTTGGAGAGTTGATTCCAAGCAAAGTCTAGTAGGTCAGGTAGACTTATAGAACTAAGGCTTAGGTTGTTTGCTTGTGTTGTGATTGCTTGTCCTGCAGGAACCTGGAGCTGGAGGCAAGACTAGAGAGCAAAAGCAAGCAGAAGCAAGTGGCAACCTGGACAGACTCCCAAGCACCCGGGAGAACCTGGGCTCTCGAGTTAGTCCCGGGCGCCTGGATGATGATCCGAGCGCCACTAACCAACTTGAGTGCCCTAGGTCCTGGGTGCCCCCATTGGTCCTGGGTGTCCAGGACCCATTCCATAGCTCTTATCCCCGGCGATAAGTCTCGACGAATGGATTGGATAAGTATCAACTTGGGGCGCCTGAGAAGGCTACACAGGCGCTTGAGTGACTCATATATAACCTGTTGCGGCCCCGCCTCTATGGTCCCCGCAGGCAACCCTCTAGGCCGGCGACCCTACGGTCTTCCCACCCCTGGCAGTGGGTTTTTGCCTTCCCCAGGATTCGAACCCTTGACCTCCAGGACAAGTACAATAGTTCCTGAATCCTGGTACCAAGTGAGCTGTAGCTCACTTGGTACCAGGATTCAGGAACTATTGTACTTGTCCTGGAGGTCAAGGGTTCGAATCCTGGGGAAGGCAAAAACCCACTGCCAGGGGTGGGAAGACCGTAGGGTCGCCGGCCTAGAGGGTTGCCTGCGGGGACCATAGAGGCGGGGCCGCAACAGGTTATATATGAGTCACTCAAGCTACAACTCACTTGGTACCAGGATTCAGGAACTATTGTACTTGTCCTGGAGGTCAAGGGTTCGAATCCTGGGGAAGGCAAAAACCCACTGCCAGGGGTGGGAAGACCGTAGGGTCGCCGATAATACCGGGTTCAAGCAATACATTCAACCATCAATTCTTTCATCCTACTACTCATTCTCTCCTAAGTTAAAGTGATAATGACGAAGTTCTACGACCAAGGAGGCTCGATGAGGAAGTGCGCAACACTTTGGACTTCCAGAATTGGTCGAGATCTTCTCCACATTTGGTTTTCTTTATAATAAGTTGTAAAGTTATGTTTTATCTTATTTATGATTGTACTTGAACTGTAAACTGGGTTTTCTCCGACTTTGAAAGTTCTGGAAAGGAGACAATTAGTGGGCTCATGCCGAGTACATAGGCCTTGGACGTATTGATCCTGGGAGTTGAGAACTAAGTAAATAAATCCCATGTGTCTACTGTGTTGCTTTCTTTTTATTTATTATTCTGTTGTGCAACTAATAACTTTATTAAGAAAGACTAACGATAAAATTCTGAGATTCCAAAAAAGAGAACGAAAGTTGATATTCACCCCTCTTCAATCGATGATACCGATCCTATAATTGGTATCTTAGCGAGGTTGCTCAGATCGGACTAATAGCCGAAAGAGCAAGAAGGTCACAAATTTAGGGGGAGATGGGTAAAAAAAGCTATATATATTTTTAATGTCAATTTTAAATTTCATATAACTTGTTTCAAGTGTAGGGAGAGAGGATACTATAAAAATAAGTACCCTACTCATAAAATGCGTACATCACCACCGGCGGCAATGAAGGAACCTATGCCAGGAGCTCAAAGGGACAAGAGTCACATTAAGTACTTCAAGTGCCAGAAGCATGGTCATTACAGGAACCAATATCCAGAATGGAGGAAGAACAAACAGCAACACCAAAAAATGCGAGGATGGTACTGAAATTAATTTTTTTTTCAAAAATATCACTATTAGCTTAGATTCTAATTTAGAAATTTTGCATGATAATTTTGTTTCCAAAAATACCCTATGCATGCAAATGTGAATTTTAATTTTTTGAGTAAATTAGATTTTTTGCATAGCAAATTAAATATGTTGCATGATAAATTAGGTAAAATAGATCTAAACCAACATTGGTAATATTAAAATATTGAATATTAAATCTTTAATTTTTAATATTAATGCTATAATTTTGAAAATTGATTCTGACATTTTCAAAAAATTTACAGCTAATTCCCAAGATAAAATTTTAATTAATAATTTTACAGATAATTCTCAAGATTAAATTTCATTTAATAATTTTACAGATAATTCTCGAGATAAAATTTTAATTAATAATCTTATAGATAATTTTCAATATAAAATTGAAGATAATTTTTAAAATCTATTTAATAATTCACAAATAAGATTGAAATTAATAATATTGAAGATAATTCTCAAACATTAATTAATAATATTGAAGAGAATTTTCAAACTTAAATTAATAAATTTAAAGATAATTCTCAAACTTTAATTAATTCTTTTGAAGATCATTCTCAAACATTAATTAGTCATTCTGAAAATGATGATAATATTGAAGATGATTTAATTGATATATTTGAATGATTTACCTTGAACACTTAATTAAAAAATATTACTAGGAATTAAATAAATCAGAAATATTAAAAATAATTGAAAACATAAAATCAAAAGAATCAATTAACTAATCAGAATTATCAGAATTAATCAAAAAGATAAAGTTGAAAAGTCAATTGAAATTGAACTACTAGATTTAATTAATTCTTAAAAATCCACACTTAATTGATTATAATAATTTAACTTTAATTGGAAATTCAAAGCTAAAATTTTAATTCAAAAATTCAAAAATTATTAATCAACTTTAATTCAAAGTTGAAAATTCTTTCAAAAATTAATATGTCTTTCAAAAATATTCTTTTTGCTTGAAAAATTATTTTTGGAAAAATATTCTTTCAAAAATTATTATGTCATTCAAAAATATTTTTTTAAAAACTTATTTTTGAAAATATACTTTAATTACTCTTATGATTTGGATAATCCGTAAAGACACATATGAAGTTCCTAAGATTGTGTCGGACTTAGGGGGAGATCAGATCAAAAGGATAGTTCGTCTTTGTAAATTGACTCTAAATTACTTTGAAAATTTTATATTTTAAAACTTATATTATTCTTATCATTTGAGTTAGACCCTAAGACACATAGGATAGCCAACAAGCTTCTTAAGATTGTGTCAAACTTAGGAGAAGTTCAAATTAAAAGAACTATTATAATTTTTAAATATACTATATTTTTATAAACACTATATTTTTGAAAATACTATAGTTTCATTTTTCAAAATATTTTGAAAATCTCTTAGTCTTTTAATCAATTTCTGACAATTCTCGTAAGTAATTTTGAAAATTACTTTTGTTTAAAAAAATCTCTAAAACACATAGGAAAATCTTCCTTATATTTGACAAGATCTCTTACGGTTGTGTTTGGCTGGGGAGGAATCCAAACTAAGAAATTTATTATTTTTTGAATGTTAAATACATATTGAAAATATTATAAAAAAATTATTTTGATTGGAAAATCTCCAAAACACATAAGAAATTTTATAATGGTCAACAAGATTACTAGAATTGTGTCAGATTTAGGGAAGTCAAAATCAATAAAGCACTTATCTTTTTCAAAACTTTTTTCCAAGTACTTAGCTTTCCTTAAATATTTTCAAAACAATAAAGTAATTAGTTTCTTCTTTCAAGCACATAAAAAGGTTTTTGAAAATAATGATTTTTATTAAAAACTCTAAGTATTTTAAAAAATTACATTGTTGCTGCAAATTTTATACTTAGTATTCTCTTTGGCTTATTTTTTGATGTGTATCAAAGGGGGAGAGGGTACCTTAAGTTAGATATCTTGTGTGTCTCCCAAATGTTGACCTAAAACTCTTAGGCCTAAACCTAACTTAAGATTATTGTCAAATATCAAAAAAGGAGAGCTTATTGGTACAAAAAACATAAGACAAAGATAGTCAACCTCTAGGGTTTTAATGTTTGATAATATACTAAGGTTTGGTCAGTCTGATCGAGGGTTAAGCCAAACAGGACTTGATGTTTGACAGGGTAAACCCAGGTCTGATCAGTTTGACCAATGCATTAGCTAAACAAGAATTGATGTTTGATAGAGTGATTAGCAAAGAACCCAGGACTGGTCAGTTTGACCAAGGGCTAAACCAAATAGGACTTGATGTTTGGTAGAGTGATTAGCAAAGAACCCAGGGTTGGTCAGTTTGACCAAGAGTTAAGCCAAACATGACTTGAAGATTAGCAGAGTGACTAAACCTAGATCTAGTTAGTTAGACCAAGGGGTAAGCTAAACAGGACTTGATGTTTGGTAGAGAGAAGTCTAGTTAGGATCAGATGACTAGCAAAGAAGTCCATGTCAAGGCACCGAAGTCCTAATGAGTGAAGCTAGGCACGAAGTCCTGGTTCGATGAATTGGGCACAAAGACCTAGTCGAGGGTCAGGCACTGCAGTCCTAGTTAAGGATCAGGCACGAAATCCTATTGAGTGAAGCTAGGTCCCAATGAGTGAAGCTAGGTAGACGAAGTCTTGGTGAGTGAAGCTCGACACGAAGACCTGACCATAGGTCAAGCATGAAATCCAGGTGAGTGAAGCTGAGTAAAAGTCCTGGTGAATGAAGCTAGGCAAGATAAAGTCCTAGTTAGTGAAACTAGGCAGTGGGAAACTCTATGGAGTTGACCTTACGTAATAAAGTCTTGGAGAGTTGATCCAAGCAAAGCCTAGTAGGTCAGGTAGACTTACAGAACTAAGGCTTAGGTTGTTTGCTTGTTTTGTGTTTGCTTGTCATGCAAGAACCTGGAGCTGGAGGTAAGACTGAAGAGAAAAGCAAGCAAAAAGCAAGGGCAGCCTGGGACAGACTCCAAGGCAACCGGGAGAACTGGGCACCCGATTTGGTCCCGGGTGCCCGGATGATCCTGGCGTCCCCAACCCACTCGAGCACCCTAGGACCTGGGTGCCCGAACCTATTCCACAGCTCTTATCCCCGACGATAAGTCTCGACGAACGAATCGAATAAGTATTGACTTGGGGGTGCTCGAGAAGGCTACACGGGTGACCGAGTGACTCATATATAAAGGGGTTCAAGCAGTACATTCAATCATTAATTCTTTCATCCTACTACTCATTCTCTATGAAGTTAGAGTGCTAAAGATGAAGTTTTGTGACCAAGGAGGCTCTAGGAGAAAATGCGTGATGCTTCGGACTTCCAGAATTGGTTGAGATCTTCTCCACATTTGGTTTGTTTTTTAATAAGTTATAAAGTTTTGTTTTATCTTATTTGTGATTGTATTTGAACTGTAAGATGGGTTTTCTTTGCCTCCAAAAAGTTTCGAAAAGGAAACCATTAGTGGACTCACGCCGAGTACATATGCCTTGGGCAGAAGCAATGAACACAGCTTGTTACATTCAAAATAGGGTCCTAATAAATAAAAGACACAATAAAACTTCTTATGAAATTTATTACCACAAACTACCTAATCTATATTATCTAAAGGTTTTTAGGTGTAAGTTACATATCCTAAATACTAAAGATTACTTAGGAAAATTTCAATCAAAATCAACCCCAGGGATTTTTGTAGTGTACTCAACCATAAGTAGGGCATATAGGATCTATAATAAACATACCCTTAAAATTGAAGAAACCATAAATGTAATATTTGATGAAGAAATTGTAACAACACCAACTAATTTACCTAAACCAATCAACTTAACCAAATTACCAAATGTTCAACCAAGCCTAAATACTTCAGATCAAGATCTAGAAGAATGTGAACTAGTAATTGAACCAACTCAAATAATTGAACCAATAATTGAACCAACTCAAACAACTGAACCTGAACCTGAACAACCTGAACCATCTTCTAGGACTAGGTCAAATCATCCAACTGATTCAATCATAGGTGACCCAACCTTAAGTGTTAGAACAAGGTCATCCTATAGAACCCCAAGCCAAGTCGCCCTGATTTCTAAAATTGAACCCAAGACAATAGAAGAAGCATTACTGATCCAGATAGGATCATAGCTATGCATGAGGAGTTAGCTCATTTTGAAAGAAACCAAGTCTGGGACTTAGTACCAAAACCAGAAGATAAGACTGTGATTGATACTAAGTGGGTTTCAGACTTGTTATGTCTCAAAGAAAATATCTCTTTAGTGCTTAACTATGATTTATTTCTTGTTCATATTTTTTTAACTTAACTTTTGAACTGAGTTGTCATAAATCAAAAAGGGGGAGATTGTTGGTGCCGGAAGCACTAGATCAAACTTGATTTTGATAATGGCAAAGGGTTCAAAGTTAAGTTTGTATGGTGATTTGATGATGTTACTAAGTGTACAGCAAAGTCCTAGTTGAGCTAGGCACGAAGTCTAGACCTGCAACATTGAGCACGAAGTCCTGGTCGAGGATTGGGCATGAAGTCCTGGTTGAGGGCTGGGCACCGAAAACCTGACCAAGGGTTGGGCATGAAGACCTGGTTCGAGGAATTGGGCAAGAAGACCTGGTCGGGGACTGGGCACCGAAGACCTGATCCGAAAGATCGGGCAAGAGACTTAGCCGAGCGAGGATTGCGGACAAAAGTAGAGACGGGTCGAGGTATGGACGTCTTGAGATCCGGGAGTCTTGGAGGCCGAGCAAAAGTCCATCTAGGGGAGCCAGTTGGCAAAAGGTAACTTCTCCCGAGTGGAGTAGGTGAGGATGCGTTCCCCGAAAGAGGGAACAGTAGGCGTCGGTTCGACCTAGGATTTCATTTGAAATCCAAAGTCAGAACCAAGACAGCTCTGGCCGTTATTCATGCATACATTTATAATATTCTATTGTATTCTTAGACTAACCCTGGTTGCAGACCGAAAGGAGTTGGCTGCTGTAAACCCAGGCACCAAAAAGGGATCAGGTGCCCGAGAACCCAGGCGCTTAAATGGTGTTAGGCGCCCCGAAGGGGTTTTTCCAGCGGATGGAGAAGATGAGTTGTTAGTCGGCCACGTTAGCTCCTAGGCGCCTGATTGCTCCCAGGTGCCTCAACACTCACATACGCCCAAGAAGGAAGAAAAATTTTGGCCAAGTTTTCAGATAAGTACGCGGCTGAAATGGGTGACATAGAGGGCGCCCTATACCCTATCAGGCGCCCGAGAAACAACCATAAAAGGGGCTTCACCCCTTTGCTTCCACAACGAATTTCAAGCTCTCGTGATTTCAATGCTAAAGCTTTCGTGCTCGAGTTTGCTGCGCCAATGACGTTCAAGATCGACGACACGCCACTCCAACAAATTTCGCTCTTCTTCTTAAGTGTCGTCAGTATAAAGTTTTTAATTCAGTTCTGTACTTAAACTATTATACTTGTACATCATTTTTCGAACTATAGAATTGCCCAACGAAAATGATCAAGGACCATGGGCATTGGAGTAAGAGTCGTTATAGACTCTGAACCAAGTAAAACAAACTGTATTAGCCGTGTTTGAATTGTGTATTTTCCGCTACGTCTAAATATGATTTTCTAAAAAATTACGTTGTCGATATTCACCCCCTCCCCTCTATTGATTACAACGATCCCTGTGGGTCGATAACTTACTTTGTAGACTCAACTAGAGCTTAATTAACAATCCTTGTGGATAGATATTTTTATTACTGACAATGTAACTGTGCACTTGCGGGAGCATAAGATGTGGCAGCGTGCAGAGCTATCAACCACAAGTCATGCAAGAGGCAAACTTGGATAAATTATGGCGAATGGGTGAGGTTTGGATGTGTTGGGTCAAAGCATTTAGCCAAGCAGACTTGTAAGAAATGCGAGTGATGACATGAGGTGGGTGCATACAAAATAGAACAACAGATGGAGTAGTTGTTAGGACCGGTAGGAGAGCTAGAGGGGGGATGATTAGCTCTGATCTTGCTCGATGTAGATTTGTCGACGCGGAAGACATGAGCAATGCTAACACTCTTGGAGGTGACTAATCCAAGGATCCACACTTCTTCACTCTCTCATCCACTATGAATGACTCCTTCGTGGAGGTGGAGAAACCTCGTATAAGCTCACAAGAAGATAAAATAAAAACTCAAGCAAATATGAAATAAATCTTACAAGATTTATACACTTAGATCCTTTCTTGTCGTTCTTTCTTCTTCTTCTTACTTGAAAATGCCTCTTGAAGTGCAGTAAAACTTGCTCAAGAACTAGCATTAAAGGAGGAGAAGAGATCCGCTTCAACCTGCAATGAAAACCTTACATACCCGCTACCTAAGATTCCTTGTTCAACTATACAATCGATTACCACATCAGATCTAGCCATTCAACAATTAGGTTTTGGAAGCTTAATTGATTAGCCAATTGATTAAGAAGATCTTAATCGACTTCCTAATCGATTCAGCACGTTTCTATTCTCTCGCGCAACACTACCTTAATCGATCACCTTATCTATTAAGCACCTTACCATTATTGCCTTAATCGATCACCCAATCGATTAAGAGCATCCTTAATCGATCACTTGATAGATTAAGGCTAGTTCTATTTTGGTGACAGAAGCCCACCAATCGATCACCTAATTGATTGGTGTTGCCTTTAATCAATCACTGAATCGATTATAAGCCATTTTGTTTCTCGTGAGAAATAGTGCTCTAATCGATCACCTGATCGATTGGATTGGGCCAATCGATTACCTAATCATTTGCCCATACCCTAACTTGCCAACTATAATCTGTTAGGACTTTTTCACCAAGTGTCCGATCAAACCTTTGACCGACTTGAACTTTCCCTTGCATAGTTCCCAACTAGAACTTTTCTCATGCCAAGTGTTTAGCTCCCATCTAACACCATGGTCTTCCACTAATTCCCAACTAGGTTTGCCTAATCTCACTAGGACTTTCCTTTAGCAACATGCAATCTTCCCAATCCACTTGGACTTTACCTAGTCTCACTAGGTCTGCCTAGTCCCACTAGGACTTCACTTTGTCAATGTGTGATCTCGCCGATCCACTTGGACTTCACCTAGTCTCACTAGGTTTTCCTAGTCCCACTAATACTTCACTTTGCAAACGTGCAATCTCTCCGATTTACTTGGACTTCACCTAATCCCAGTTGGACTTCCCTTTACCTAACCATAGTTAGGTCTTCACTAGTCAGGACTCTAGCCAACCTTAACTTACCTGACTCATCACACACAACGTCCAAACATCATTGTCAAATATTGAAACTCAAGCTTACCAAAACCTAGTCAAACAAGGTCAACCTTGACCTACCGAAGATTGCACCAACAATCTCTCCCTTTTTATGTTTGATAATATATATTTGAGTTAGGCTAATTCATATTAGCCCTATGTTTTCTCCCCCTTTGATATACATCAAAAAATCTCCTCGAGAATCAATATGTTCAAAGGCATTCAATGATGTCTCATACCTTTCATTTTAACCCATCCTCAACCTTGATTACTTGTTACAATGAAGATTCCCAATCATTGTTTATCCCAAAGGAAAGAAACAACTAAACTAATTGTAAGTACCCTGGTTGGTTTTGATGTGATCAAGCGATTTAAGTTAGGTCCTGGTGTGTTAATCCCTGTGTCTAAGTGTACAGGAACTTAGGAGTGCAAGAAGTCGAGCGGAAGACGCAGCGGTCGAGAAGGATGGTAAGGAAAGGGAGCCGACGGGCTCGGTGCATCCGAGGGATGCGGAGCTCTGTGGAAGAGTACGCCGGTGGAGCGAGAAGGACAGCGCGGTGTCCGAGGACGAGAAGCCGAGTAGAAGGACACCCAAGGGGCAAAAAGCCGTAATCAAATTCGGATGAGCCTAACTCCAGTTAGCCAGAAATCACCCAAGAAGGCAAAGCAAGTCAAGCCGGAGACTGGTCAACATTGGCTAACCAAACTGACTGCTGGGCGCCCGTGAGCTCACGGGTGCTTGGGAAGTTAGGGCGCCCGACCACTCAGGCGCCTGTGTGGTATCAGGCGCCCAAGAAGGCTTTTTATCCATTTGCGACCGTTGGCTTTGGATGAAGTTTTGGGCCATGTGTCAAGCACCCATGACCTCTCGGGCGCCCTATAACTTCCACGTCAGCAAACGGATAATTTTCACCGGGGCTATAAATAGACCCCTGAAGCCTAGTTTGTTTCATTGATTGCATTCCAAGCATTAGCAAACATGTTTAGAATAGTTTCTCTTTCTTTTTCTGAGCTTTCCACGTGTAAGAGGCTTCTCCGCCCAATGGAGATATATTCAGGAGAATCGAGCCATATTTAGCCTTAGATTAGCCTTCTCGGTTGCAAACCAAGTAAATCTGATTGCCTCTCTCTTTTAGTTTGCTTTATTTATTTATGATTATTATTTCTGCTTGGACTAACAAATATCATTGTCAAAGTTAGACAAAAGATTTCTTATAGTTTTTTTAGGAGCAATTCACCCCCTCTTGCCAGTCGACCTCGATCCAACACTAATGCTCAAAAGGAAGACCTCCCCCTCCAAATAAGCTCTAAACTTCTATCATTACACAAACAATAATTTTTGAGTCTCTAAATATTTAGGAGATCTCAAAGCAAAGTTATAACATTTAAAAATTCAATCTAGAATCCTAAACCTCTCCTTAACCCTATATGTTTCACCAAAAATCTTTCCCTTTTTATTTTCGTCATGAAAATCACCCAAATATACTTATAAAAGTTTCTAGAAGGTTAGAGATTGTTAGGTTATTCAAAATTGAGTTAATGGACTGAAATCAAACAATTTCAGTCAAATTCAGCCGTGCCAATTGATTGGTGTTGGGTCCAAATGGATTAAGCCACTCCTTTATCGATCACCTAATCCATTACGGCTATCTTAATCGATCGATTATGTGAGCTTCTGTTCTCACAGAAACCCTTCACCAATCAATTGCCCAATCGATTGGTGTATGTCTCAATCGATCACCTGATCAATTGGGATTTTCTGATTTCTGAAAATAATTTCATATTCAAATTTTAAAAACTCCTAAATAATTCTATAAAATTCTAAAAATCATAAAACTTTGTGTCGACATTATTTATGACATATATTATCATGGAAAAATAATTTTCTATGAAAATAGCTTCCATTTTCAAAGATTGGTACAAAATTGGAAACCATTGAAAAAACTTTAATGTTTCACTCTATTGTGTATCCAATTCATCAATGACGAGTTCAATCAAAAGATAGTCTTCATTGCTTTTTTTTCAAAATAGTTTTGAAATAATTTTCAAAAATAATTTCCAACCATGTTCTTTGGGCTAAATGCACATGACTTATATATTAGTTTTTTCAATAATTTGAGTTAACTTAATTTTATGTCTTGACAAATTTAAAAACTCAAGTAGAAGCACTTGATCAACACCTTGAGTTTTATTCATCTTCCTATCATCTCACTTGTATCTAATGTGTCTCAAAACACATACACATCTACTTAAGGTCTTTGTGAGATGTAAAAATAGATTTTCCCTAAACTAGGATTCAAGAGTTTTGTTCATCTTTCTATCATCTCACTTATATCTAATGTGTCTTAAAACACATACACATCTACTTAAGGTCTTTGTGAGATGTAAAAATGGTTCTCCTTAAACTAGGATTCAAGCATTTCTAACTAGTCATTCTAAACTTTGATCATCTACCTAGGATTCAAGCATTTCTAATGTCAATATTCTTAATTTCAATATAATGACATAATACATGATAATGATAAAGGCATGCATCATATGAGTATTTTCAAAAAGAAAACCTATTATAGCTAAATGACGCATGTATAACATGACATATAATATTTTTCATAAATAAATATGAATGTTAAAAAATTATGTCATGGCATAAGATAGGGCATACAAATCATGACATTTTAATATAGAAGAAAAACACCTAGTTTCTCTATCTAAGTATCAATAACTCATCGCTAAGCCATCAATAGTCCTCATTTTGCCCTTATCATTCCAAGAGAATGCCAAAACTCTCAACTTAGCATTTCTTTAGATTCTATCCTGGTTGTGCCAACTTTATCAAATTCAATCTTCCAAAATATAATTTGGCACAATTTTACTTCTCAAGAGTGAATAAATCCTTCTTCTCATTTTCAAGGGTGACAATTCCTTGAAAATATCTCAAAGTGTCAACTTCATTAAGGTTGGGTTAACTACCCTTTTAATTTGAGTTGACACTCTCTAAACCCGTCTAGAATGTGGCGAACATATTCTTAAGAACACAAAACCTATTGGTGCTCCTTGGGTGTTCTAAGTATTCATTAGGGATAACCTCCGTTGATACCTTCCTAATGACTTTCCTAGGCTTATGCAAAACCTTAGTCATGCTAGTCTCATCTTAGTCAACTCTAGTAAAGGCTTCCCTTGTGACCTTGGCTTGACTTTTGAACTTACACTTAGTTCTATATCTATATGGAACTCTATGATAGGATAGTCCATCATCTTTGACTTTAGGATTGTAACCCAAACCTCTCTTGCCCATAGAGGGACCTTGTTCTCCTAAACTTAGGTTTTGACCTTTTGATACCTTAAATAAATTTTCAATTCTTTTAAGGGACCTTTTGTGGGATCGTTTAGAATCGATAGAGGAGGGGGGGGGGGTGAATATAGATAAAATTTCGGATAAGTAAGAATATTGCGCAGCGGAAAAATTAAAGCAATGCTAACTCGTTTTCTTTTTTACTTGGTTCGGAGTCTGTAACGGCTCCTACTTCAAGGCCTATGATCCTTGACCATTTAAGTTGGGCAATTCTATATTTCAAAAAAAGGTGTTACAAACTTAAATCACGAATACAAAATTTAAACAACTTAAAACAAATATACCGACGGCTGGAAAGTAATATGAAGAACGGAGTAGCGAGTCGTCGATCTTGAGCGTTGTTGGCGCTTGGAACTTGAGCACGGGAGATTTGCATGGAGCGTTTGAGTGCTTGAGTTGGAAGAAATGTTGTCTAGAAGCAAGGGATGAACCCCTTTTTATATTGGTGTCCAAGGCGCCTGTAAGGCTATAGGGCGCCTCCCACGTCACCGATTTGTGCGCGTCCTTATCCGCAGACTCGACCAACGTTTATCCCCCATCCAGGGCACCTGGGACGTCTAGGGCGCCTGACTACTCACGGGCGCCTCATATGCTAACGTGGCAACCTGCCAGCTCAACTTCGCAGCCTCAGGAAGAAACCCATCTGGGGCGCCTGTATCAACACAGGCGCCTGTGTTCTCAGGCGCCTGAGTCCTCTCAGGCGGCTGGGATGCAGAAACTCGGACCACTTGCTCCAACAACTAGGGTTAGTTCCAGAACTACAATAATAATCAAATTAAGTACAAATAACAGCCTGCGCTATCTTGGTTCTGACTTTAGGTTTCCAAATAGAACCCTAGGTCAAACCGACGCCTACTGTTCCCTCTTCAAGGGAACGTATCCTCACCTACTCCACTCTGGAGAAGTTACCTTTCGCCAATTGGCTCCTCCGGTTGGACTTTTGCTCGGCCTCCGAGACTGCCGGATCTCAAGACGTCCATTCCTTGACCCATCTCTACTTCTGTCCGCAGCTCCCGCTCGTCTTAGACTTCTGCCCGATCTTCCGCATCAGGACTTCGGTTCCCAGTCCACGACCAGGACTTATTACTCAGCCCTGCAGGTTAAGACTTCATGCCTAGCTTACCTAAGACTTTCCTGCACACTTAATAGATTCATTAGATAACACTTTAATCTTAACTTTGAACCTTTGCCATTATCAAAACCCAGGTTCAATCTGGCGCTTTGGCACCAACAATCTCCCCCTTTTTGATCTACGACAACCTAGTTCAAAAGTTAAGTTAAAATAGAAAATAAAACAGTGTGTTTAAAACAGACATACATATTTCCTCTCTTTCCTCTTTAAAAAAATATTTTAGGAAAGAATGCATTAAGCTCCCCCTTGATTTATGATTCTCCCCTGAAACTTTCGAAAACATGCAGTTTAAAAAAAAAACCTTTTGATAAGGGATACCTTTTATGAGGAAAAGGTTGAAGTTTTTAAAGTAAGAAAGGTCACAGAAAGTTTGTAGACTTTAATTTTTAAAACAACCGCCTTATAAAAATTGTCCCTTTTTCAGAAATATAATTTAGCTTTTGAAAAGGGAATTTTATGTTGAGGCAATCTGTGATCCGGAGTAATCATGAGTTTTGATGTTTGAGCAAAGGGTTTAAGTTAGGTTTATCCTTGTGTATTTGATATGTGTATGTTGAGTGTGCAGGATGCGTAGGTTATACATATGGACTTGATGGATGACCTTGGTACGGTGAAGGGTGGCATGGAGACAAGCTGGAGGCTTGTGTGCACCCGAAGGACCTAGGAGAGCAGGGACGATGAGCTGAGGGGCGCGGATATCTAGGCATGCATGAAGGATGGCATGGAGGCAAGCTGGAGGCTTGCGTGCATCCGAGGTACGGGAGCCGAAGATGAAGAGGGCGCGAAGGAAATAGTCGAGGCTGCTGAGGAGGAGTCAGTCGAATCGTGAGGGTACGAGTACTGTGTGATTGTACTCGGGAAATCCTAGGGGTCGAGTGCTGAGAGAAGTGTAGTCGGGAAGGGAAACCCTAGGTGTGTGAGTGGGGTAGTCGACTGCCATTGGGGCAGTCGACTGATGAAACTCACAGAAAGGTTCTGGCCGAGGGACCAGTCGACTGCCCTGGGAGCAGTCGACTAGTAGCGGCTGGTGAGTTGGCTGAAATTTGAACGTTGGGAGTTGCAATGGTCGAATTTCAGTGGCACCAGTTGACAGCCCTGGGAGTAGTCGACTGGTGGCGAGGGTTTTAGCCCGAGTTCTATTTAAGGAGGACTTCGTGGTGGCTGAGACTCTTGACGAAACAAGCTTGGTTAAGGCTTGTTAGTAGTCTCTTTTTGCTCACAGTGTGCTTGGTGCTGTGGCGAGGATTCTCCACCCACAAGGAGCGACAAAGGCTAGTCGGAGGTTATCCGGGGAGTGATCCACCGACGGATTCTTGGATTAGTCACCCGTCCAGGGTGGATATCAAGTAAATCTGGTTTGTTAGCATTGTCTTTGTTGTTTGTTTCATTTTTATTTGTATTTCCGCTGCGCAAGTAACAACGTAGGTGAAAAGAATCGAAGAATCGCTATTCACCCCCTCTAGCGTACGGAATCGATCCTACATTTGGTATCAGAGCCATTTGGGCCAGTCGACTGCCCAGGGCTGATTTGTGTATCAACAGCTGGTTTGGTGTCCAAATGATAGGAAACAAGTGTATGGGGGTTTAGTACACGTTGTTTAGGATCATTAGGGATTAAAAGAACCGATAATTTGGATATTATTAGGGTCTTTTTGATGTTAGACAAAGGGGGAGAAGTGTTGGGTTTAAGTGGGAAACCAAACACACCTTTGTTAGAAACCCTAGGTTTAGGGGGAGCTAAGATTAAGGGGGAGCATGATTACTCCATTCTTGGTGTAAGGGAACCTTGGAGAGGTTCTTAAATGACCTTTATAAGTCCAATGTAGGGGGAGCTTGGGAGAAGCTTTAAAAAAGCCATTTTGTGGAAAATTCCTAATTGGAGGGTTAGGTGTGAAAAGTCCTAACCTGGAGGGTTAGGTGTGAAAAGTCTAACTTGGAGGGTTAGGTGTGGGGAGCCTTGGGATAGGTTTTAAAAAGCCCGTTTCAGAAAATCCTAAATTGGGGTTAGGTGTAGGATGCTTGGGATATGATCTATTTATGCATTGCATATGCATTTGTGTAGCATTGTTTTTGCTATTCTTTACTATTTGTTTTCCCTAACTTAAACGTATTGCCAAACATCAAAAAGGGGGAGATTGTTGAGGCAATTTATGATCCAGAGTGATCATGAGTTTTGATGTTTGGGCAAAAGTTTAAGTTAGGTTTACCCTTGTGTATTTGATATGTGTATGTTGAGTGTGCAGGATGCGCAGGTTACACATATGTATTTGACTAGACGGCCTCGATACGGTGAAGGGTGGCATGGAGACAAGCTAGAGGCTTGTGTGCACCCGAGGGACCTTGGAGAGCATATACGATGAGCTGAGGGGTGTGGACTTCGAGGCATGCGTGAAGGATGGCATGGAGGCAAGATGGAGTCTTGCGTGCATCCGAGGTACGGGAGCCGAAGATGCGAAGGCAATAGTTGAGGCTACTCAGGAGGAGTCAGTCGAGTCGTGAGGGTACGAGTGCTGTGTGATTGTACTCGAGAAATCCTAGGGGTCGAGTGCTGAGAGAAGTGTACTCGGGAAGGGAAACCCTAGGTGTGTGAGTGGGGCAGTTGACTGCCATTGGGGCAGTCGACAGATGAAACTCACAGAAAGGTTCTAGCCAGGGGACCAGTCGACTGCCCTGGGAGCAGTCGAAAGGTAGCGGCTGGTGAGTTGGCTGAAATTCGAACGTTGGGAGTTGTAACGGTCGAATTTCAGTAGCACCAGTCGACTGCCCTGGGAGCAGTCAACTGGTGGCGAGGGTTTCAGCTCGAGTTCTATTTAAGGAGGACTTCGTGGTGGCTGAGACTCTTGACGAATCAAACTTGGTTAAGGCTTGTTAGTAGTCTCGTTGTGCTCAGAGTGTGCTTGGTGTTGTGGCGAGGTTTCTCCACTCACAAGGAGCGACAAAGGCTAGCCGTAGGTTATCCGGGGAGTGATCTACCGACGGATTCTTGGATTAGTCACCCGTCCGGGGTGGATACCAAGTAAATCTGGTTTGTTAACATTGTCTTTGTTGTTAGTTTCATTTTTATTTGTATTTCCGCTGCGCAACTAACAACGTAGGTGATAAGAATCGATGAATCGCTATTCACCCCCTCTAGTGTACGGAATCAATCCTACAATCGGTATCAGAGCCACTTGGGCCAGTCGACTGCCCATGGCTGATTTGTGTATCAGCAGCTGGTTTGGTGTCCAAATGATAGGAAACAAGTGTATGGGGGTTTAGTACACGTTGTTTAGGATCATTAGGGATTAAAAGAACCGATAATTGGGATATTATTAGGGTCTTTTTGATGTTAGACAAAGGGAGAAAGTGTTGGGTTTAAGTGGTAAACCAAACACACCTTTGCTAGAAACCCTAGGTTTAGGGGGAGCTATGATTAAGGGGGAGCATGGTTGCTCCATTCTTGGTGTAAGGGGAACCTTGGAGAGGTTCTTAAAAGGCCTTTGTAAGTCCAATGTAGGGGGAGCTTGGGAGAAGCTTTAATAAATCCATTTTGTGGAAAATTCCTAACTTGGAGGTTAGGTGTGAAATGTCCTAACCTGGAGGGTTAGGTGTGAAAAGTCCTAACCTAGAGGGTTAGGTGTGAAAAGTCTTAACATGGAGGATTAGGTGTGGGGAGCCTTGGGATAGGTTTTAAAAAGCTCGTTTCGGAAAAATCCTAACTTGGAGGGTTAGATTAGGATGTCTTAGGATATGATCCATGTATGCATTGCATATGCATTTGTTTAGCATTGTTTTTGCTATTCTTTACTATTTGTTTTCCCTAACTTAAACGTATTGCTAAACATCAAAAAGGGGGAGATTGTTGAGGCAATATGTGATTCGGGGTGATCATGAGTTTTGATGTTTAGGCAAAGGGTTTAAGTTAGGTTTACCCTTGTGTATTTGATATGTGTATGTTGAGTGTGCAGGATACGTTGGTTACACATATGGACTTGACTGGACGGTTTCGATACGGTAAAGGGTGGCATGGAGACAAGCTGGAGGCTTGTATGCACCCGAGGGACCTTGGAGAGCAGGGACGATGAGCTGAGAGGCGCGGACTTCGAGGCATGCGTGAAGGTTGGCATGGAGGCAAGCTGGAGGCTTGCGTGCATCCGAGGTACGGGAGCCGAAGATGAAGACGGCGCGAAGGCAATAGTCAAGGCTGCTGAGGAGGAGTCAGTCGAGTCGTGAGGATACGAGTGTTGTGTGATTGTACTCGGGAAATCCTAGGGGTTGAGTGCTGAGAGAAGTGTAATCGGGAAGGGAAACCCTAGGTGTGTGAGTGGGGAAGTCGACTGCCATTGGACAGTCGACCGATGAAACTCACAGAAAGGTTTTGGCCGCGGGACCAATCGACTGCCCTGGGAGCAGTCGACAGGTAGCGGCTGGTGAGTTGGCTGAAATTCGAACGTTAGGAGTTGCAATGGTCAAATTTCAGTGGCACCAGTCGACTGCCCTGGGAGCAGTCGACTGGTGGCGAGGGTTTCAGCCCGGGTTCTATTTAAGGAGGACTTCGTGGTGGCTGAGACTCTTGAAGAAACAAGCTTGGTTAAGGTTTGTTAGTAGTCTCTTTGTGCTCAGAGTATGCTTGGTGCTGTGGCGAGGTTTCTCCACCCACAAGGAGCGACAAAGGCTAGCCGGAGGTTATACGGGGAGTGATCCACCGATGGATTCTTGTATTAGTCACCCATCCGCGGTGCATACCAAGTAAATATGGTTTGATAGCATTGTCTTTGTTGTTAGTTTCATTTTTATTTGTATTTCTGCTATGCAACTAACAACGTAGGTGAAAAGAATCGAAGAATCGCTATTCACCCTCCTATAGCGTACGGAATTGATCCTACAATTGTTATCAGAGCCATTTGGGCCAGTCGACTGCCCAGGGCTGATTTGTGTATCAGCAGCTGGTTTGGTGTCCAAATGATAGGAAACAAGTGTATGGGGGTTTAGTACACGTTGTTTAGGATCATTAGGGATTAAAAGAACCTATAATTGGGATATTATTAGGGTCTTTTTGATGTTAGACAAAGGGGAAAGTGTTGGGATTAAGTGGGAAACCAAACACACCTTTGCTAGAAACCCTAGGTTTAGGGGGAGCTAAGATTAAGGGGGAGCATGCTTGCTCCATTCTTGGCGTAAGGGGAACCTTGGAGAGGTTCTTAAAAGGCTTTTGTAAGTCCAATGTAGGGGGAGCTTGGGAGAAGCTTTAAAAATCCAATTTTGTGGAAAATTCCTAACTTGGAGGGTTAGGTGTGAAAAGTCCTAACCTGGAGAGTTAGGTGTGAAATGTCTAATCCTGGAGGGTTAGGTGTGGGGAGCCTTGGGATAGGTTTTAAAAAGTCCGTTTCGAAAAAATCCTAACTTGGATGGTTAGGTGTAGGATGCCTTGGGATATGATCCATGTATGCATTGCATATGCATTTGTGTAGCATTGTTTTTGCTATTCTTTACTATTTGTTTTTCCTAACTTAAACGTATTGCCAAACATCAAAAAGGGGGAGATTATTAAGGCAATCTGTGATCCGGAGTGATCATTGTTGGTAATCGGATGGCTAGAGAGGGGGGGGGTGAATATAGCCAATCACTTGGACTTTAAACACTTATGAATTTCTGCAACTCAAAGATCAGTAGCACAGCGGAAAGAGTAGAAAACAAAGTATGCAGAAAACTAAAACGAAAACAAATCACCACAACTAGCAAGATCGCTAACAAGGAGGGTTTACAAGGTTCGGGGATAACTTGCCCCTACTCCTTGGCGTGCCCGTAAGATGGGCGATCCCTTGATCGTCGGCAGATCAAGCCCCGGAGAACACCGGATAGAAAGCAACCTCCTTCTCGGTAGAGAAACCTCTCCACAGAGTTTCAATCAAAGATATAGGTTTAAGCACAATGAAACACAAGAAAAATCTTACTTAGCACTTAGCAAGGACAAAAACACAGCAAGCTTCCTCCTGAGCTCCACCCAGCGACGATCTCACGCAAGAACCCTTTCTCCGTGTCTTCTCACTGTTGGACTCGAAGCCTCTTGTTCCTTCCTCCAAGTGCTCAAGTAGAGAATGGTTGCTTTTCAGATTTCAGTTGCTTGCATAAGATGAAACTTCAGAACACGCAAGAAAGTTGTGGAGAACTCAAAGGCGCAGCAAGAACTCAAGCCCCAAAGCTGTTCGCAAAAACCTCTGCTTCAACGAAGCCTTCTTTCGCCCTTTTGTTTCTCCACCAAGCATCAGGTGACACCATCCTTGCAGCCACCAGCTGCTCACCTGCCAACGCCAGCTACCACTGAGCTCTCCCTGGACTCCCTGAGCTTCCCTCAGCCAAGCTCCAGTCTCAGCTCCAGTCTGCAGCTCGGCCGTTGCAACCTGAGATGGAAAAACAGACAAACCTGCTCCAAGGAAAGGTCTCCATTGACTCTCCTTGAGTGTTTGAATCCTTCCCTATCACCTACAGCTTAATCAGAGTGTTAGCACAACATATCAATCAGAAAATCAAGGATCAGTGAGTGAGCGCAGAGAATCAGATATGTTCAGAGCGTCTGACAACGCAATTTAAATTAAAGTAATTGGTCACCGGACCGATCCAGTGCTTGTAGGTCGGTCACCAGACCGATCCACTCCTTGGCTGGGATTCCCAACTCTCGTGGCAATACACGCCTGATCGGTCTGGTGACCGATCAGAGTGAAGCCTGATCGGTCCCCAGACCGATCAGAGTGAAGCCTGATCGGTCACCCAGACCGATCAGGTCTAATGAACAGTGATCTCGGAAATCAAATCCTAAGTCCCTGATCGGTCATCGGACCGTTCAGGAGCTAATCCGTGGGTGAACTCACTCACTGTTCGCTCCCTGATCGGTCACCAGACCGATCAGGAGCAAGGCAGTGAGGAAGTTGCCTGCTCCCTGATCGGTCACTAGACCGATCAGGAGCCAAGCAACACGGTAACAACCTGCTCCCTGATCGGTCACCGGACCGATCAGACATCGCTGGATCGGTCACCAAACCGATCCACGAAGGAGCAGCATGCCAATATCCCTGATCGGTCACCAGACCGATCCAGGGACGCAAACCTAGCCCTCCAAGCTAGGGTTTCATCCACCTTAGCCCTCCAAGCTAAGGATTTTTCCATCTAACTCTCCAAGTTGGGAATTTGCACCTAACCATCCAAGTTAGGACTTTTTACCTAGCCCTCCAAGCTAGGACTTTCACCCAACCCTTCCGAGTTAGAACTTCATCCAACCTAGCCCTCCAAACTAGGCACCTGACCCTCCAAGCCAGGACTTTTCACCAAATTCTCCAAGTTGGGACTTTTCACCTAACCCTCCAAGTTAGGACTTTTCACCTAGCCCTCCAAGCTAGGACTTTTCACCCAACCCTTCCGAATTAGGACTTTTCCAATACCTAGCCCTCCAAGCTAGGATTTTCCACACCTAACCCTCAAGGTTAGGATTTTCCAACACCTAGCCCTCCAGGCTAGGATTTTCCATACCATGACACATTTATGAAGCACGACACATTTATGAAGGGTTTTTGGATGTACTTTGAAATTTATGAAGCACGACACATTCCCAACTCCCTTCTTAAGAAACTAAACTCATTTTCGGGGAGTGGTTTAGTGAAAATGTCAGCTAGGTTTGACTTGGACTCTACATGTGAGAGTACAATATCTCCCCTAGCAACATGATCCCTAATGAAGTGGTGACACACTTCAATATGTTTGGTCCTAGAGTGATGGACTGGATTCTTAGTTAAGTTAATTATGCTAATGTTGTCACACAACACTTGCACACCTTTGTAACTTAATCCATAGTCCTCTAAGGTGTGAATCATCCACAACAATTGTGACACACTCTCTCCCATAGCAATATATTCCGCCTCGGTCATGGAGAGAGCAACACAATGTTGCTTCCGACTTGACCAACTAACCAAGGATGATCCTAGGAATTGGCAACCCCCACTTGTGCTTTTCTGATCCAACTTACATCCAGCGTAGTCGGAATCGGTATAGCCAATTAGATCAAATGATTCAGTACGGGGGTACCAAAGACCGACTCCTATTGTGCCTTTAAGATATCTCAAAATTCGCTTAACAGCGATTAAATGAGATTCCTTGGCACAAACTTGATACCTAGCACACATACCCACAGCGAAATGAATATCAGGTCGACTAGCTGTGAGGTATAGCAAAATACCTATCATGCTTCGATATTGAGTCAAATCAACGGGTTTACTACTCTCATCATTGTCTAATCTTGTGATTGTAGCCACGGGAGTGGTTACCTCTTTTGAATCACTCATATTGAATTTTCGAAGCATTTCTTGTGTGTATTTCAATTGGTGCACATGGATCCCATCTCGGGTTTGTTTGATTTCAAGTCCAAGGAAGAAAGTCAACTCTCCCACTAGACTCATCTCAAATTCACTTTCCATGTGTCCAATAAACTCATTTAAATAGCCCTTGTTATTTGAGCCACAAATTATGTCATCAACATAAACTTGGGCTATAAAAATATTATCACCATCTCTTCGTAGAAATAGTGTAGGGTCTATTTGGCCTCTAACGAAGCCCTTCTCAATTAGGAACGTCGACAACCACTCATACCAAGCTCGGGGTACTTGTTTAAGGCCATAAAGTGCCTTTTTGAGTTTAAACACGTGGTTTGGAAATTCGGAACTCTCAATCCCTGGTGGTTGTTCAACATAGACCTCTTCTCTTATTAGACCATTTAGAAAGGCCGATTTGACATCCATTTAATATAATTTGAAACTACGATGAGCTGCATATGCTAGCATCAATCGGATGAACTCTAATCATGCCACGGGAGCATAAGTCTCATCATAATCAAGGCCTTCAACTTGACTATAGCCCTTGGCTACTAAGCGTGCCTTGTTTCAAATGATTTCTCCCTTGTTGTTCAATTTATTTTTGAAGACCCATTTGGTTCCAATGATGGTGGTCTTCTTAGGTCTAGGGACTAAGTCCCAAACTTGACTTCTCACGAATTGACCTAGTTCATCTTGCATTGCAATGATCCAATCGGGATCACTTAATGCTTCATCAATTTTCCTAGGTTCAATTTCAGAAATTAGGATAACTTCATTTTCCTCATTCCGGAAGAATGATCTAGTTCTAACCCCATGATGGATATCTCCAACAATTTGGTCTTGGGGATGACTAGAGGCTAATCTAGTTTGCCTTGGTGTTGGTGGTGCTTCTTGAATGGATTCACTAGACACAAGCTCAGCCTCAAGATCCGGCTGATCAATGGGTTGTCTAGGTTCACTGTCATCATACCCATCACCATCAACATCATTTGGAGTTTCATTCAAACTTAGTCTCCTAAGTTCAAGTTGGACTCCTTCTACATTTTCTGATTGGTCATTTGATTTTGAAATTTCTTCAAAAACCACATCAGAAGACTCTTCAACTAATCTAGACTTCTTGTTGTAGACTCGGTAGGCTTTGCTAACTAGAGAGTACTCGACTAGTATCCCTTCATCAGCCTTTGCCGTGAACTTTCCAAGGTGATCCTTGGTGTTTAGGATGAACACCTTACAACAAAACACCCTAAGGTGTCTAACTGTAGGTGGTTTCCCAAACCAAAGTTCATGGGGAGTCTTACCCAAGAATCTATGAATGAGGACTCGATTTTGCACATAGCAAGCTGTATTTACAGCTTCGGCCCATAAGTAACTTGGTAGTGAGTACTCATTAAGCATGCTTCGTGCAGCCTCTTGTAAGACACGGTTCTTCCTCTCTACAACACCATTTTGTTGTGGTGTTCTAGGAGTGGAGAACTCATGCCTATAACCTCTATCTTGACAGAATTCTAAAAATCGTTGATTTTGAAATTCACCTCCATGATCACTTCTAATTGTCTTAATAGTTGATGATTTTTCATTTTCAACCCTTCTACAAAAAGAAATGAAAACATCTAAGGTTTGGTCCTTAAATTTCAGAAAATATGTCCATGTATATCTAGTAAAATCATCAATGATAACAAAGCAATATCTACTTCCATTCAATGATATGATGGTACCACAATCAAATAGATCCATATGAAGTAAATCTAATGCATTAGAAGTACTTACAACGTTTTTATCTTTATGTGCAGATTTTGTTTGCTTACCCATTTGACATGCATCATACATCTTTTCTTTTACATACTTGATGCTTGGCAAGCCACGAACTAATCCCTTGTTGGCCAACTTCCGGATGTTCTTCATGTTCACATGTGCAAGCCTCTGGTGCCAAAGGGTGGACTCTTCTTCTTTTGACATGAAACACTTAGCAGAAACATTAGTAGCACTTTTAAATGAAACTTGATAAATATTGTCTACTCTTGTTCCTACTAGTACCGTGTCCAAGGTGTCATGTTGTCTAACTAGACATTGACTTGGTTGAAAATCAATTGTGTAACCCATGTCACACAATTGACTGACACTTAGGAGATTAAATTTCATCCCCTTGACTAGAAGGACATTTGAAATTCTAAGACATTCGGATATTTGAATGTCTCCTATTCCTATGACCTTAAGACTACCATTGTTACCAAATGAAACATTACCTCTACTTTTCTTGTGAAGTGTGGTAAACAATGATCTATCCCCGGTCATGTGTTTGGAGCATCCACTATCAACGAACCACATTGATAGATGCTCCCCCTCAATCATAACCTATACAATTCGAAAGATAGAAGTTTTAGGTACCCAAACCTTGGGACCTAAAGCATCAACTAAACAAGACTTAGGCACCCATACCTTGACAACTTTCTTTTGAACCTTGGGTGTCCTAGATTGTCTCATATCAGTCCTAGACATAAGAGACACAAATGAGGGTTCTTTAGGACGGTAACCAATACCGTCCCTATTGTAGACTGCCCTTTGGGCATTCAAGATCATGTCTAGGGTCTTAGAGCTAGTTGTGAACTTCTCAAGAATATTCTTGAGTTTCTCAACTTCACTCTTTAATGATTGGTTTTCTTCTACTAGCAAATCATTTACATCCTCAACCTTAAAGGATTTCAAATATTCAACCTCAAGTTTTAATGACTTAATCTCATCTTCTAACAATTCAACATGTAAGTCATCAATGTTATCATCCCTAGATAGTTTCAATTAATCAATTTCTAATTGCAATGCTTTAACCTTATTTTTAGACTTCTTTAGCATATTGGTTAAACATGCAATAGCTCTATAACATTTCTCAAGCTCGGGAGAAGTTACCTCTTCATCATCCGATGATGATGAAGCCGCGTTTGAGGCGTTGGAAGATTCATCACTGCTCTCTTCTCTAAGAGCCATGAGTGCCACATGCCTTGTGCTCTTCTCCTCCTTCTCTTCATCGGATGAGCTTGAGGATGACTCATCCCGAGTGACCTTCAAGGCCTTCTTCTTTTTCTTCGATTTCTCCTCTTTCTTTTTGGACTTCTCCTCCTTCTTCTTTAGTTTTGGGCATTCATTCTTGAAATGCCCTTTCCTACCACAATCAAAGCAAGAAGCATTAGTCTTATCAAGTTTGGCTCCACTAGAGTTACCTCTACTCTTGAAGCGACGACCCCTTCTCATCATCCTTCTCACAAAGTTTGCCATCTCGGAGGATGAGGAGCCGCTGCCATCATCCTCGGAATCAGACTCGGATTCGGAAGAGGATGAAGATGAAGTGACTTCCTTCTCCTTCTTCTCCTTCTTCTTCTTCTTATTGGATCGATCCCCTGCAACTAAGGCAATCCCCTTCTCCTTGGGGCTTTTGTTAGCCATTTCATGCAATTCCATTTCATAAAACAAATCATCTAACTTAACAATGGATAAATCCTTGGATACTTTGTAGGCATCCACCATGGATGACCACAAAGCATTCCTTGGAAATGCTTTTAGTACATACCTCACAAGGTCGTGATTCTTGACCTTTTCATCAATCGAATGAAGCCCATTGAAGACTTCCTTGAACCGGCTATGTAGCTCACTTATCGATTCATTTTCCTTCATGGAAAGGTTTTGTAATTGGTTGAGAAACAAATCTCTCTTGGCGATCCTTGAGTCTCGGGTGCCCTCGTGGAGTTCGATGAGCTTGTTCCACAAGTCCTTAGCACTTGTGAAAGGACCAACCTTGATGAGTTGGTCTTTGTTCATACCGCATTGTAGAGTGACGACCGCCTTCGCGTCAGCTTCACTCTTCCGAGTTTGTTCGGCTGTCCACCGTGAAGACTCAAGTTCTTTGCCTTCATCATGCTTAGGATGGGTGAAGCCCTCCTTCACCGCGAACCAAGTATGGATATCCATCTTCAAGTAATATTCCATCTTCGATCTCCAATATTGGAAATCTGTGCCATCGAAGAATGGAGGTCGGGTGGTGGAAAAGCCTTCTCTCAAAGCCATGCATGTAGCTCTCGGTTGTTAATCCGCAAAAGCAGAGCCCCAAGCTCTGATACCACTTGTTGGAAATCGGATGGCTGGAGAGGGGGGGGGTGAATATAGCCAATCACTTGGACTTTAAACACTTATGAATTTCTGCAACTCAAAGATCAGTAGCACAGCGGAAAGAGTAGAAAACAAAGTATGCAAAAAACTAAAACGAAAACAAATCACCACAACTAGCAAGATCGCTAACAAGGAGGGTTTACAAGGTTCGGGGATAACTTGCCCCTACTCCTTGGCGTGCCCGTAAGGTGGGCGATCCCTTGATCGTCGGCAGATCAAGCCCTGGTGAACACCGGATAGAAAGCAACCTCCTTCTCGATGGAGAAACCTCTCCACAGCGTTTCAATCAAAGATATAGGTTTAAGCACAATGAAACACAAGGAAAATCTTACTTAGCACTTAGCAAGGACAAAAACACAGCAAGTTTCCTCCTGAGCTCCACCCAGCGACGATCTCACGCAAGAACCCTTTCTCCATGTCTTCTCGCTGTTGGACTCGAAGCCTCTTGTTCCTTCCTCCAAGTGCTCAAGTAGAGAACGGTTGCATCTCAGATTTCAGTTGCTTGCACAAGATGGAACTTCAAAACACGCAAGCAAGTTGTGGAGAACTCAAAGGCGCAGCAAGAACTCAAGCCCCAATGCTGTTCGCAAAAACCTCTGCTTCAACGAAGTCTTCTTCCGCCCTTTTGTTTCTCCACCAAGCATCAGGTGACACCATCCCTGCAGCCACCAGCTGCTCACCTGCCAACGCCAGCTACCACTGAGCTCTCCCTGGACTCCCTGAGCTTCCCTCAGCCAAGCTCCAGTCTCAGCTCTAGTCTGCAGCTCGGCCGTTGCAACCTGAGATGGAAAAACGGACAAACCTGCTCCAAGGAAAGGTCTCCATTGACTCTCCTTGAGTGTTTGAATCCTTTCCTGTCACCTACAGCTTAATCAGAGTGTTAGCACAACATATCAATCAGAAAATCAAGGATCAGTGAGTGAGCGCAGAGAATCAGATATGTTCAGAGCGTCTGACAACGCAATTTGAATTAAAGTGATCGGTCACCGGACCGATTCAGTGCTTGTAGGTCGGTCACCAGACCGATCCACTCCTTCACTGGGATTCCCAGCTCTCGCGGTAATACACATCTGATCGGTCTGGTGACCGATCAGAGTGAAGCCTGATCGGTCCCTAGACCGATCAGAGTGAAGCCTGATCGGTCACCCAGACCGATCAGGTCTAATGAACAGTGATTTCGGAAATCAAATCCTAAGTCCCTGATCGGTTATCGGCGCGTTCAGGAGCTGATCCGTGGGGGAACTCACTCACTGTTCGCTCCCTGATCGGTCACCAGACCGATCAGGAGCAAGGCAGTGAGGAAGCTGCCTGCTCCCTGATCGGTCACCAGACCGATCAGGAGCCAAGCAACACGGCAACAACCTGCTCCCTGATCGGTCACCGGACCGATCAGACATCGCTGGATCGGTCACTAGACCGATCCACGAAGGAGCAGCGTGCCAATATCCCTGATCGGTCACCAGACCGATCCAGGGACTCAAACCTAGCCCTCCAAGCTAGGGTTTCATCCACCTTAGCCCTCCAAGCTAAGGATTTTTCCATCTAACTCTCCAAGTTGGGAATTTGCACCTAACCCTCCAAGTTAGGACTTTTCACCTAGCCCTCCAAGCTAGGACTTTTCACCTAGCCCTCCAAGCTAGGACTTTTCACCCAACCCTTCCGAGTTAGAACTTCATCCAACCTAGCCCTCCAAGCTAGGCACCTGACCCTCCAAGCCAGGACTTTTCACCTAATTCTCCAAGTTGGGACTTTTCACCTAACCCTCCAAGTTAGGACTTTTCACCTAGCCCTCCAAGCTAGGACTTTTCACCCAACCCTTCCGAATTAGGACTTTTCCAACACCTATCCCTCCAAGCTAGGATTTTCCACACCTAACCCTCCAGGTTAGGATTTTCCAACACCTAGCCCTCCAGGCTAGGATTTTCCATACCATGCCTAATCCTCGATCAGGACTTAATCATAATCATCATAATCATCAACCTAAACTAAAATCGGTGTCAACACCAAAACAACAATCAGGGTCAGACTGCATCAACAATCATGAGTTTTGATGTTTGGGCAAAGGGTTTAAGTTAGGTTTACCCTTGTGTATTTAATATGTGTATGTTGAGTGTGCAGGATGCGCAGGTTACACATATGGACTTGACTGAATGGCCTCGGTACGGTGAAGGGTGGCATGGAGACAAGCTGGAGGCTTATGTGCACCCAAGGGACCTTGGAGAGCAGGGACGATGAGCTGAGGGGCGTGGACTTCGAGGCATGCGTGAAGGATGGCATGGAGGCAAGCTGGAGGCTTGCGTGCATCCGAGGTGCGGCAGCTGAAGATGAAAAGGGCGCGAAGGCAATAGTCGAGGCTGCTGAGGAGGAGTCAGTCGAGTCGTGAGGATACGAGTGCTGTGTGATTGTACTCGGGAAATCCTAGGGGTTGAGTGTTGAGAGAAGTGTACTCGGGAAGGGAAACCCTAGGTGTGTGAGTGGGGCCGTCGACTGCCATTGGGGCAGTCGACTGATGAAACTCACAGAAAGGTTCTGGCCAGGGGACCAGTCGACTGCCCTGGGAGCAGTCAACTGGTAGCGGCTGGTGAGTTGGCTGATATTCGAACGTTGGGAGTTGCAATAGTCAAATTTCAGTGGCTCCAGTCGACTACCCTGGGAGCAGTTGACTGGCGGCGACGGTTTCAGCCCGAGTTCTATTTAAGGAGGACTTCGTGGTGGCTGAGACTCTTGACGAAACAAGCTTGGTTAAGGCTTGTTAGTAGTCTCTTTGTGCTCAGAGTGTGTTTGGTGCTGTGGCGAGGTTTCTCCACCCAGAAAGAGCGGCAATAGCTAGCCGGAGGTTATCCGGGGAGTGATCTACCGACGGATTCTTGGATTAGTCACCCGTCCGGGGTGGATACCAAGTAAATCTGGTTTGTTAGCATTGTCTTTGTTGTTAGTTTCATTTTTATTTGTATTTCCGCTGCGCAACTAACAACGTAGGTGAAAAGAATCGATGAATCGCTATTCACCCCCCTCTAGCATACGGAATCGATCCTACATTTTTCAGCTACTTTTGAAAACTGAGTCTTGAAGAACTTTTGAAGTTTGGAAAAATTAAGACCCCTTTTGAAAAAATTTGATTTGAAAAAAAAATTAACTTTACACTAAAAAAAATTTTAACTTCCTTTTCTTTTCTTACTTGAAAAGGAATTTGTCAGCTACTTTTGAAAAACTTTTGAAGTTGGAATAATTAAGACACCTTTTGAGAAAAAAATTTTAACTTTTCTTTTTTCTTTTCTTACTCTCCCCCTTTGCCATATATAAAAAAAACAATATTTGAAGGAAAAAATAGTGTATCAGAGCTAGTTTATTTTGCAGAACTAAATTTTGAACGCATATTAAACCAATCCTAGTGAGTCCAAGCAAAAAAACAAACAAACTAAATTGAACTCGTTCGGGCCTTATCCAACCCAGTTAGCTACTTGCTAACTGTTATATAACAACAACTTTCACTAGGGTTAGTCATGTTAAGTGGTCTGATCAAGTTAGATTTTCTAAGCTTGAACACTTAGCTTGATTGCTATCCAAATGTATTTATCACCTCAACTGCTCTTGATACACTGACTTAAAGCATTTTGAGTCAAGGCATAGACCTAAGCATCTCAACCCAGTCTAGGTTATCAATCAAAGTATCCTAATGTATTTGTGAGATGTTGGCTTCTAGATCTATAGGAGCATGCAATTCTAGGGTTAAGTCCTAGGCTAAGTCCATTGCGTAGAAAAACCTTAGTTTTAAAGGGGGTAATTTTTTTTTGAAAAATCTAAGTTGCTTTTTTTTTAAATTCACAACTTAATAAGAAAATGATTTTTCTAAAAATATGAAATACTAGTTTTTAAAAAAATATTAAAAAAAAAAATGAAAATAGTCCTATTCTACTAAGCATAAGTCAAGTGCACAAACATGAAGGAGATAAATAAGTCAGGTGCATAGACATAAGATAAGTCACCAAGTCATGTGCATAAAATAAGCCAACACATCAGCCCTATTAAGTAGGGGAAGTCAGATCATAAGACTCATAATACAATACTGGTCTAAGAGGGTGGGCCAGGATGCCAAAACAGGCTGGGTTGCCACGAGTGGAACATGGACACCATCTCCTCATGGTGGGCCTGATCTGCCACCAGTCTCTCATCGTGTCGGGCCTGAAGGGCGTCCATCTGCTCAACATGATGAGCCTCCATCTCCTCTCGAAGGCTATGGACCTCCAACTCTATCCGTGAAAGGCGTTGGTCCGTAGTGAGCAGAGGAGGTGGTGGCGGAGACTGCCCTAGGTGCTCTCGGATGAAGTCGTAGACATCAAGCTCTACTTCTTCCTCTGAGTCAACCTATGGCGGAGCGCCTCGTCGTCTCCACGAAATAACCCCGGTGGCTGAGATGTCTACGGCTGCTAATGAGATGTTCCTAGACCC
Source organism: Boesenbergia rotunda (assembly GCA_024364735.1). Taxonomy (NCBI): domain Eukaryota; kingdom Viridiplantae; phylum Streptophyta; class Magnoliopsida; order Zingiberales; family Zingiberaceae; genus Boesenbergia; species Boesenbergia rotunda. The sequence continues at coordinate 1,513,123 of JAGFNQ010000150.1, read as the reverse complement.
TATCTCGTCAAATTCGGTCATCGTGATGATCTCTCCGGCAGAGATATCACACCGTGATGATGAAAGAGTGCGGTGAGAATATGACAGTAGGGTGTCCGCACTCTGGCATTGGTGGAGATACTGGATGCGTAGATGATCGTCTGGAATATGTGTAGACCAATGTCTATATCCAGGTGGTGGATCATTGCACAGAGTAGGAAGGTGTGGAAGGGTCGCATCACTGCTACATCTCGTGAGGTCAGAGGGAGAATGCAGTGGATAAGGACTCGATAAAGAGCGTAGTCGTGAATGCGCAGGTTGACGAACCGAAATTTCTGTATCGTTGGATCCCTCGCATCTCCGAAAAAGTGAGAGTGGAGAATGTCAAGGGTAATGTGTGAATACGGAGAAGCGAAGGGAAGGTCCGTAGGAGGATAGCAACAGAATGTGGACTGAGAGGGTCGTAGTCCAAGGAATCGGTTGAAGAGGGTAAGCGTGATGGTCAGTGGAATGGTCTGGACAGTGGTATAGCAAAGGTCATAAATTTTGACCAAGTTGTTATAAAACTCGGCACATAGGGTCGTGTTGATGGAACTAGTGCAATATACGAGTTGCTCTAGTTGGTAGAAGCTAATGACGTCTATGGCTAGAGGGCAGGACTGGGTGAAGAAGCTCCTATTCTGATAGCTAGTCTTTAAAGGTTTATATGTCGTGTTTACGAACTTATTAAAGAGAGCTAGGGTAGGAAATCTAGGGTCGGGACTGGGCTCGGCACCGGGATCGTTTTTGGTAACTCGGCGCTTACTATGTAAATAGAAAAACTAACATTACTAATTGAAGAAACAAACGTAAAGTCATAACTAATTCATACCGGGGTGGCATTGTAGGAAGAGAGTGATTGAGGAAGGTTGGGGCAGCTTGGGGGAGCCTTAGAAGAGAGGAGAAGATGAGAGGAGATGACTTGAGGTGTGGAAAAGGAGGTTGTGGGCGAGAGTTTATAAAGCCCTTCCCGGGCACCTGTGAGGCGATCAGGGAGCCCGTGACAGGCAGTGAGGCACCCGAAACTGTCTCGGGCGCCTGAGCTCAGTTTGCTCAGGGATGGCAGTGATAACTGTCTCGTATGTCGGGAAAGGTTGGGCGCCCGTGAGGATCTCGGGCGACCGGTTTGACTAACTTTGACTAGGTAATATATGTTCAATCAAGTCCTAAGTTTCAAGATTTGGTAGACTTAAGGCTGATTTGAATTTTGACAAGGTTGACAAGGTTAAATTCTATTAAACTAAGTAAAAATGTTAAATTGAATTTTGAAAACTGTTAAGTTAGATTTTAATTTTGAAAGTATTAAGTTAAATTTGAATTTAAGTTAAAATTGAATTTTAAAAATATTAAGTTAAATTTTAATTTTGAAAAATATTAAATTAAAGTTGAATTTTGAAAATATTAAAAAAATATTTTGAAAGATTGAGTTTTAATTGAGGTTTTGAAAAATTGAGTTTGAAAAATTGATTTTGAATTTAATTTGGATTTTGAAACATTTAAGTTGAATTTTAATTTTGAAAATATTAAGTTGAATTTTAATTTTGAAAAATGTTAAGTTGAATTTTGATTTTGAAAATATTAATGTGAATTTTAATTTTGAAAAATATTAAGTTGAAAATTAATTTTGAAAAATATTAAGTTGAAATTAATTTTGAAAATATTAAGTTGAAAAAAAAATTAAGTTGAAAATTAATTTTGAAAATATTAAGGTGGATTTTAATTTTGAAAAATATTAAGTTGAATTTTAATTTTGAAAAATATTAAGTTAAATTTTAATTTTGAAAATATTAATTTAAATTTTAATTTTGAAAAATATTAAGTTGAATTTTAATTTTGAAAAATATTAAGTTGAATTTTAATTTTGAAAAATATTAATTTAAATTCTAATTTTGAAAATGTTAAGTTAAATTTTAGCTTTGAAAAATTGTTGAATTTGATTAAAGTTATATTAAGGGTAGGATTAATTTGGTTGGTTAGGTTGGACTACATTATTAGATCTTATACATCTCACCTAATTCTAAGTGACAAAACAGGTTTCCTTATCTGTTTTGTGAGACGTATTATTTTTATCTTTTGATTTTATGTTAATTCTATGATTTAATTGAAGCTTGAGTTAGATTTGAGTTTAACAAATAGTAATTTAAAAGTGAGTTTCGATAATTGGATTTCAGGTCTTGGTGAGGCACAGAGGCCTTTGGCCGTAGTCTTATTGGATCAACAACCCTTTTCTAGACAAAGCGTTTTAAAGAAAGATCATTTTCAAATTACTTTTTGAGACACTCTGGTCTAACTAGCTTAGGATTTGGAGAGGTAGCTTCGGCTAGTTCCATCGGACTAAACAGACCAAATAGGGTATGCCTTTCCCTACCTAACTCCTTAGACAGGCTTCCCTAACGTACTACCATCTCACCTCATCCTAATACTATGTTGTTCAAGTTTCAATGAAGTCTGATCCTTAACTAACCATTCCTAAGTCTAAGCAGAATAATATTGAAAAAAAATAAACAACCATCAAACAATAATTCAAGAAAAAGAAAAGAAAATCATCTAAGTACAAAAATGGTTTTATATTGGCTCCCTCTGGACTGAAGCCTCGATATGGGCTAGGCAAGATGTGAATCTTGTTCTTGGGGATCCAATATTGGTTTGGTCTAGCTTGTTTGTTCAAACTCAGCTTAGGGACCCATGCTTGGACTTGGGTTCTAGTTTGGTTCAATACAGAGTAGTAAGATCTGTATCGTGAGTTGGTTTGATAGCTAAGTCCGGATCGATTTAGAACTAACTTCTATTTTCCAAGAATCATGTCAAGATTCTTGGAACCCAAAGTGAACCGTTCTAACACGACTCTGAGTTCCTTGACTTGAGTTTTCAAGGAGGAATTCTCTCTCTCAAGCTTTTGAACTTGAGTTGAGTTTTCTTCTTGAACTGACTCAGTTAAGGAACTCAATTTGACTTCCTCTTTCAGGATTTTGACTTCCTGTCGGAGGGTTTCAACCCGAATGTTAGCTTTCGCAAACTTACGAGACAGATATGAAATCAAATCGTAAAGCTGCGATTCAGGATAGCCTCTTACGTTTATTTATCCATCCTCGGAGATCGATAGCTTTCTGGTGCCGACGTCTTCTTCCGGTTCCGATTCGGATTCGGAGTCGAGATCTTCTGAGGTAGTCAATGCGAGAAGATTGGAGTGCGGGGTCTCTTCTTCATCTTTCGAAGATGATTCGTCCCACGTGGCTTGTAGTGCCTTCTTCCTCTGAGTTTTCTTGTTTTCTTTCAAGTTGGCACACTCTGATTTGAAGTGACCCTTCTTGTTGCACCCGTAACAGGTTACGTCGCTCTTCGTTTTTTGGCTTGTGGAAGGTTCAGCTGGATCATCCTTCTTTAGTGCAGTCTTCTTCTTTTGCTTTTATTTCTTCAGCAACTTGTAGTAGTTGCGAGCCATCCGAACCAGTTTTGGATGATAGATTCCGTCGTCGTCGGATTCCGAGTCGGAATCTGACTCGGGTATCGATTGTAATTTTTTCTTCTTTGGTTTTCCTTGAGTTTTACCTGCCAATAAAGCTATACTTTTCTCGACCTGTGCAGTATTAGTTTGTTCATGTAACTCTAATTCGGAAAACAATTCATCAAGTTTTATATCTGAGAGGTTCCTAGAAACCTTGTAAGCATCTACCATAGATGCCCACAAGGAGTTCTTTGGGAACGAGTTCAGAGTGTACCTTATTAGGTCGGTTTTCCACCTTATGACCTATAGTATGTAGTCCGTTCATCAACTCCTGAATCCTTGCGTGGAGCTGTGCTGCTGTTTCCCCATCCTGCATCTTGATGGTGTACAACTTGTTGAGTAGTAGATCGCGTTTGCTGATCCGCATATCCGATGTACCCTCGTGCAGCTCGATCAACTTGTTCCAAAGCTCCTTTTCGCTGCTGAAGGGGATGACGAGGTTGAGCTCTTCCTTGGTTAAGCCACATTGAAGTGTTTGCGTGGCTTTGGCGTCTGCTTCGATACTCTTTTTAAGTGGATCGTCCCACACTGAGTATCCTTGCACTTCACCTTGTGCATTTTTAGGGATCTCCAGTCCGGACTGAATGATGATCCACATGTCCACCTGAGTTTTTAGATGGACCTCCATCCTGATCTTCCTGTAGGAGAAATCTTCTCCTGAGAAGAGTGGTGGTCTCGCGGTGTTGTAGCCTTCTTGCATGGCCATAGAAATTTTTAATCTGAAAAATTACAAAAAAACTTTATTCCAAGACTGAGTCTTGGATAAGCAGTGCGGTATGAAAAAAAAAATAAAAATCGAGTGGTGTTGCACCAACCTCGAATATGAGAAATTCAAGAACGATAGAAATTTTACGAACAAAGAAAATCCGAAAGTTGCTCAATTGGTGGTTGCACCAAATATGAGCCACCCGCTCTGATACCACTTATGGGATCATTTAGAATCGACAGAGGGGGGGGGGTGGTGAATATCAATAAAATTTCGGATAAGTAAGAATATTGCGTAGTGGAAAAATTAAAGCAATGCTAACTCGTTTTCTTTTTACTTAGTTCGGAGTTTGTAACGGCTCCTACTCCAAGGCCCACGGTCCTTGACTGTTTTCGTTGGGCAATTCTATATTTCGGAAAAAAGGTGTTACAAACTTAAATCACGAATACAAAATTTAAACAACTTAAAACAAATATACCGACGATCGGAAAGTAATATGAAGAACAGAGCAGCGGGTCGTCAATCTTGAGGGTTGTTGGCGCTTGGAACTCGAGCACGGGAGATCTGCACGGAGCGTTTGAGTGCTTGAGTTGGAAGAAGTGTTATCTGGAAGCAAGGGGGTGAATCCCTTTTTATACTGGTGTCCAGGGCGCCTGTGAGGCTATAGGGCACCTCCCACGTCACCGATTTATGTGCGTCCTTATTCGCAGACTCGACCAACGTTTATTCCCCATCCAGGTGCCTGGGACGTCTAGGGTGCCTGACTGCTCATGAGCGCTTCATATGCTGACGTGGCAACCTGCCAGCTCAGCTTCGCAGCCTCAGGAAGAAACCCATTTGGGTGCCTGTGTTCTCGGGCGCTTGAGTCCTCTCAGGCGCCTGGGATGCAAAAACTCGAACCTCTTGCTCCTGCAACTAGGGTTAGTTCCAGAACATCAGTAATAATCAAATTAAGTACAAATAACAGCCTGCACTGTCTTGGTTCTGACTTTGGTTTTTCAAATGGAACCTTAGGTCGAACCGACACCTACTATTCCTGTTGATGCAATCTGACCCTGATTGTTGTTTTGGTGTTGACACCGATTTTAGTTTAGGATGATGATTATGATTAAGTCCTGATCGGGGATTATGCATGGTATGGAAAATCCTAGCTTGGAGGGCTAGGTGTTGGAAAATCCTAACCTGGAGGGTTAGGTGTGGAAAATCCTAGCTTGGGGGGCTAGGTGTTGAAAAGTCCTAATTCGGAAGGGTTGGGTGAAAATTCCTAGCTTGGAGGGCTAGGTGAAAAGTCCTAACTTGGAGGTTAGGTGAAAATTCCCAACTTGGAGGGTTAGGTGAAAAATTCCTGGCTTGGAGGGTCAGGTTCCTAGCTTGGAGGGCTAGGTCTGGAAAAGTCCTAATTCGGAAGGGTTGGGTGAAAAGTCCTAGCTTGGAGGGCTAGGTGAAAAGTCCTAACTTGGAGGGTTAGGTGAAAATTCCCAACTTGGAGGGTTAGGTGAAAAATCCTTAGCTTGGAGGGCTACGGTGGATGAAATCCTAGCTTGGAGGGCTAGGTTTGATTCTCTGGATCGGTCTAGTGACCGATCAGGGATATTGGCACGCTGCTCCTTCGTGGATCGGTCTGGTGACCGATCCAGCGATGACTGATCGGTCTGGTGACCGATCAGGGAGCGGACAGTAAGGTTGGGAACCTACTGTGTGGCTCCTGATCGGTCTAGTGACCGATCAGGGAGCAGGTCGTTGCCTCGTTGCTTGGCTCCTGATCGGTCCGGTGACTGATCAGGGAGCAGGCAGCTTCCTCACTGCTTTGCTCCTGATCGGTCTGGTGACCGATCACGGAGCCCACAGTGAGTTGAGTTCTCCCGCTGATCAGCTCCTGAACGGTCTGGTGACCGATCAAAGACTTAGGATTTGATTTCCGCAGTTACTGTTCACTCAGACGTGGACCGATCAGGCTTGAGCCTGATCGGACAGGGAGCTACCTGATCGGTCTGATGACCGATCAGGCTTCACTCTGATCGGTCTGGTGACTGATCAGGCTTGTGTCTCCGCGAGAGCTGGGAGTCCGAGAAAAGCGGTGGATCGGTCTGGTGACCGACCCACGAGCCCTGGATCGGTCCGGTGACCGATCACTTTAATTCAAAATGCACTGTCAGACGCTCTGATCGCGTCTGAACGTATCCGATTCTCTGCGCTTAACATCTGATACACGATTTTTTGCTTGATATGCTGTGCTAACACTCTGATTGAGCTGCAGGTGACAGGGAAGGATTCAAACACTCAAGGAGAGTCAATGGAGGTCTTTCCTTAGAGCAGGTTTGTCTGTTTTCCATCTCAGGTTGCAACGGACACTAGCGCCGGCTAGAGCTGTTGACTGGGGCTGGTCTGAGGGAAGCTCAGGGAGTCCAGAAGAGGTCAGTGGTGGCTGGTAGTTGCAGGTGAGCAGCTAGAGGCTGCAGTGGGATGCTGTCACCTGGCGTTCAAGAGGGAAACAAAAGGAGTGGTGTGAAGTAGAGCAAGAAGAACTTTTGGTAGCCTTGGTTTATAGCTGCGATTTCTTGCTGCGTGCTTGTGCTCCTTGCTGATCATCCTCTCTTGAGAAAGCTACTGTGATCATTGAAGCAACCATCCCTTGCTTGAGCATTTGGAGGAAGGAACAAGAGGCTTTGAGTCCAACAGCGAGAAGACACGAAGAAAGGGTTCTTGCGTGAGATCGTCGCTGGGTGGAGCTTGGAAGAAGCTTGCTGTGTTCTTGTCTTTGCTAAGTGCTAAGTAAGATCTTTCTTGTGTTTCATTGTGCTTTAAACTATATCTTTGATTGAAACGCTATGGAGAGGTTACTCCACCGAGAAGGAGGTTGCTTTCTATCCGGTGTTCACCGGGGCTTGATCTGCCGACGATCAAGGGATCGCCCACCTTACGGGCACGCCAAGGAGTAGGGGCAAGTTATCCCCGAACCTTGTAAATCCTCTTGTTAGCGTTCTTGTGTTTGCTCATAGTTTAGGGTTTTGATTTTCTGCATACTCTGTTTTTATTACTTCCGCTGTGCTACTAAACGTTTAAGTGCAGAATTTTTGATAAGTACTTAAAGTCCAAGTGATTGGCTATATTCACCCCCCCTCTCTAGCCATCCGGGTTCCAACAAGTGGTATCAGAGCTTGGGGCTCTGTTTTTGCGGATTAACAACCGAGAGCTATCATCCATGGCGTTGAGAGAAAGTTTTTCCACCACTCGACCTCCCATCATCGATGGCGCAGATTTCCAATATTGTAGATCGAAGATGGAGTATTACTTGAAGATGGACATCAATACTTGGTTCGCGGTGAAGGAGGGTTTCACCCCTCCAAAGGATGATGAAGGCAAAGAACTTGAGTCTTGGCGGTGGACGGCTGAGCAAACTCGAAAGAGTGAAGCCGACGCGAAGGCGGTTGTCACCCTACAATGCGGCATGAATAAAGACCAACTCATCAAGGTTGGTCCTTTCACAAGTGCAAAAGACTTGTGGAACAAGCTCATCGAACTTCACGAGGGTACTCGAGATTCAAGAATTGCCAAGAGGGACTTGTTCCTCAACCAACTTCAAAATCTCTCCATAAAGGAGAATGAAACCGTAGGTGAGTTACATAGCCGATTCAAGGAAGTCCTCAACGGGCTTCACTCTATTGATGAAAAGGTTGAGAACCGCGACCTTATGAGGTATGTGCTAAAAGCATTTCCAAGGAATGCTTTGTGATCATCCATGGTGGATGCCTACAAAGTCTCCAAGGATTTATCCATTGTTAAGTTAGATGATTTGTTTTGTGAAATGGAATTGCATGAAATGGCTAACAAAGGCCCCAAGGAGAAGGGGATTGCCTTAGTTGCAGGGGACCAATCCAACAAGAAGAAGAAGGAGAAGAAGAAGGAGAAGGAAGTCTCTTCATCTTCATCCTCTTCCGAATCCGAGTCCGATTCCGAGGAGGATGGCAGCGGGTCTTCTTTCTCCGAGATGGCAAATTTTGTGAGAAGGATGATGAGAAGGGGTCGACGCTTCAAGGGTAAAGGTAACCCTAGTGAAGTTAAAGTTGATAAGACTAACGTTTCTTGTTTTGAGTGTAGTAGGAAAGGGCACTTCAAGAGTGAATGCCCAAAGCTAAAGAAAAAGGAGGAGAAATCCAAAAAGAAAGAGGAGAAATCAAAGAAAAAGAAGAAGGCCACTTGGGATGAGTCATCCTCGAGCTCATCGGATGAAGAGGAGAAGAAGAGCACAAGGCATGTGGCACTCATGGCTCTTGGTGAAGAAAGCAGTGATGAATCCTCCAACTCCTCAAACGCGGCTTCATCATCTTCGGATGATGGAGAGGTAACCTCTCCCGAACTAGAAAAATGTTATAGAGCTATTGCATGTTTAACCAATATGTTGAAAAAGTCAAAGAATAAGGTTAAATCATTGCAATTAGAAATTGATCAATTGAAATCGTCTAGGGATGATAACATTGATGATTTGCATGTTGAAATGTTAGAGGATGAGATTAAGTCATTAAAACTTGAGGTTGAAAATTTGAAATCCTCTAGGGTAGAGGATGTAGATGATTTGCATGATGAATTGCTAGAAGAAGAAAACAAATCATTGAAGAGTGAAGTTGAGAGACTCAAGAATATTCTTGAGAAGTTCTCAACTAGCTCTAAGACCCTAGACATGATCTTGAATGCCCAAAGGGCAGTCTACAATAGGACCGGTATTGGTTACCGACCCAAGGAACCTTCATTTGTGTCCCTTATGTCTAGGACTGATATGAGACAATCTAAGACACCTAGAGTCAAAAAGAAAGTTGTCAAGGCATGGGTGCCTAAGACTTGTTTAGTAGGTGCTTTAGGTCCCAAGGTTTGGGTACCTACAACTTCTATTTTTCGAATTGTGTAGGTTATGATTGAGGGGGAGCATCTATCAACTTGGTTCGTTGATAGTGGGTGCTCCAAACACATGACCGGGGATAGATCATTGTTTACCACACTTCACAAGAAAAGTAGAGGTAATGTTTCATTTGGTAACAATGGTAGTCTTAAGGTCATAGGAATAGGAGACATTCAAATATCCGAATGTCTTAGAATCTCAAATGTCCTTCTAGTCAAGGGGATGACATTTAATCTCCTAAGTGTCAGTCAATTGTGTGACACGGGTTACACAATTGATTTTCAACCAAGTCAATGTCTAGTTAGACAACATGACACCTCAACATGACACCTTGGACACGGTACTAGTAGGAACAAGAGTAGACAATATTTATCAAATTTCATTTAAAAGTGCTACTAATGCTTTTGCTAAGTGTCTCATGTCAAAAGAAGAAGAGTCCACCCTTTGGCATCGGAGGCTAGCACATGTTAACATGAAGAACATCCGGAAGTTGGCCATCAAGGGATTAGTTCGTGGCTTACCAAGCATCAAGTATGAAAAAGAAAAGATTTGTGATGCATGTCAAATGGGTAAGCAAACAAAATCCTCACATAAAGGTTAAAGCGCTGTAAGTACATCTACCGCTTTAGATTTACTTCACATGGATCTATTTGATTGTAGTACTATCATATCATTAAATGGAAGTAGATATTGCTTTATTATCATTGATGACTTTACTAGATATACATGGACTTATTTTCTAAAATATAAGGACCAAATCTTAGATGTTTTCATTTCTTTTTGTAGAAGAGTTGAAAATGAAAAATCATCAACCATTAAGACAATTAGAAGTGATCATGGAGGTGAATTTCAAAATCAACGATTTTTAGAATTTTGTCAAGATAGAGGGTATAGACATGAGTCCTCTACTCCTAGAACACCACAACAAAATGGTGTTATAGAGAGGAAGAACCGTGTTTTACAAGAGGCTGCACAAAGCATGCTTAATGAGTACTAACTACCGAGTTACTTATGGGCCGAAGCTGTAAATACAGCTTGCTATGTGCAAAATCGAGTCCTCATCCATAGGTTCTTAGGAAAGACTCCCCATGAACTTTGGTTTGGAAAACCACCTACGGTTAAACACCTTAGGGTGTTTGGTTGTAAGGTGTTCATCCTAAACACCAAGGATCACCTTGGAAAGTTCACGGCAAAAGCTGATGAAGGGATACTAGTCGGGTACTCCCCCGTTAGCAAAGCCTATCGAGTCTACAACAAGAAATCTAGAGTGGTAGAAGAGTCTTCTGATGTTGTCTTTGAAGAAATTCCAAAAGTCAATGGTCAACCAGAAGATGAAGTCCAATTCGAACTTAGGAGACTGAGTTTGAATGAGAGTCCAAATGTTGTTGATGGTGATGAATCCGATGACGGTGAGCCTAGACAACCCATAGATCAGCTGGATCCTGAGGCTGAGCTTGTGTCTAGTGAACCCATTCAAGAAGCACCACCAACACCTAGGCAAACTAGATTAGCCTCTAGTCATCTCCAAGACCAAATTATTGGAGGCATCCATCATGGGGTTAGAACTAGATCATTCTTTAGGAATGAGGCTAATGAAGTTGCCTTATTTTCCGAAATTGAACCTAGAAAAATTGATGAAGCATTAAATGATCCCGATTGGATCATTGCAATGTAAGACGAACTAGGTCAATTCGAAAGGAGTCAAGTTTGGGACTTAGTCCCTAGACCTAAGAAGACCACCATCATTGGAACCAAATGGGTCTTCAAAAACAAATTGAACCATAAGAGAGAAATCATTAGAAACAAGGCACGCTTAGTAGCCAAGGGCTATAGTCAAGTTGAAGGCCTTGATTATGATGAGACCTATGCTCCCGTGGCACGATTGGAATCCATTCGATTGATGCTTGCATTTGCAGCACATCGTGGCTTCAAGCTATACCAAATGGATGTCAAATCGGCCTTTCTAAATGGTCTAAGAAGAGAAGAGGTCTATGTCGAACAACCTCCGAGGTTTGAGAGTTCCGAATTTCCAAACCACGTGTTCAAGCTCAAAAAGGTACTTTATGGTCTTAAACAAGCACCCTGAGCTTGGTATAAGCGGTTGTCGACATTCCTAATTGAGAAGGGCTTCGTTAGAGGCCAAATAGACCCTACACTATTTCTACGTAGAGATGGTGACAATATTTTTGTGGCCCAAGTATATGTCGATGACATAATTTGTGGCTCAAATAATAAGGGCTATTTAAATGAATTCATTGGACACATGGAAAGTGAATTTGAAATAAGTCTGGTGGGAGAGTTGACTTTCTTCCTTAGACTTGAAATCAAGCAAACCCGAGATGGGATCCATGTGCACCAATCAAAGTATACTCAAGAAATGCTCTGTAAATTCAATATGAGTGATTCGAAAGAGGTGACCACTCCCATGGCTACGAACACAAGACTAGACAATGATGAGAGTGGTAAACCCGTTAATTTGACTCAATATCGGAGCATGATAGGTAGTCTGCTATACCTCACAGCCAGTCAACCTGATATTCTTTTCGCTCTGGGTATGTGCGCTAGGTATCAAGTTTGTGCCAAGGAATCTTATTTAATCGCTGTTAAGAGAATTTTGAGATATCTTAAAGGCACAATTGGAGTCGGTCTTTGGTACCCCCGTACCGAATCATTTGATTTAATTGCTATACCGATTTCGACTACGCTGGATGTAAGTTGGATCGGAAAAGCACGAGTGGGGGTTGCCAATTTCTAAGGATTCATCTTTAGTTAGTTTGGTTCAAGTCGNCCCATGGCTACAAACACAAGATTAGACAATGATGAGAGTGGTAAACCCGTTGATTAACTCAATATCGAAGCATGATAGGCAGTTTGCTATACCTCACAGCCAGTCGACCGGATATCCTATTTGCTGTGGGTATGTGCGCTAGGTATCAAGTATGTGCCAAGGAATCTCATCTGATTGCTGTTAAGCGAATTTTGAGATATCTCAAGGGCACAATTGGTGTAGGTCTTTGGTATCCCCGTACCGAATCTTTTGATTTGATGGGCTATACGGATTCCGACTACGCTGGATGTAAGTTGGACCGGAAAAGCACTAGTGGGGGCTGCCAATTCTTAGGTTCGTCCTTAGTAAGTTGGTCGAGTCGGAAGCAACATTGTGTTGCTCTTTCCACTACCGAGGCAGAATATATCGCCATGGGAGAGAGTATATCGCAATTGTTGTGGATGATTCATACCTTAGAGGACTATGGTTTGAGTTACAAGAGTATGCAAGTGTTATGTGATAACATTAGCACAATTAACTTAACCAAGAATCCAGTCCATCATTCTAGGACAAAACATATTGAAGTAAGACACCACTTCATTAGGGATCATGTAGCTAGGGGTAACATCATACTCTCTCATGTAGAGTCAAAGTTGAACCTAGCTGACATTTTCACTAAACCACTTCCCGAAAATGAATTTTGTTTCCTAAGACGGGAATTGGGAATGTGTCATAAATCTTCATGATCTTCAAATTGCATTCAAAACCCTTCATGATTATCTCGAAATTGTTGGGAACAATTGGGTAACTTTGGGAACATCTCACACAAACTATAAGGTTTAACAAAACGTTTTTGTCTGCTAGATATGGGGTGAGATGTTAGGATCAACTCAATTTCTCAAAATGTCATTGCATCCCTTGAGAAATTAAGTTGACGAGATAATAATCACGGTGGTGACTAAGTATGGGGAAAACCAATGCATAACATATGTGTATTTGGTCCTATGATCATACTTGGACATTCCAATCAAGAAAACTTGATTGGAACATTGGATTTGATACCAACTTAGTGAAAATTGCTTGAGTTATTATTGATTGAGTTTGACTCCATTTAGATGGATCAAAGTGTTTGTTGAACCCATAAAGACTTTTGATTCTTGTTCAGGGATCAATTTTAGTCATGAGGTCTTGTCCAAGTTCGACAAAGTTCATCAAATATCGTTTGGAAATTTCAGAAATTCTGAAACTGAACATTTCAGTTCGTATCAGGAACCCTGATCGGTCATCGGACCGATCAGGTGTAGGGCTGTCCGGTCCCTAGACTGATCTGGTCCCTTTCTGTGGTGATCGGTCCACAGACCGATCAGAGAGGCAGCAGTGACTCTCCAAACTTTTTGACCAAGGATTCTGAGCTAGCCTGGATCGGTCTCCGGACCGATCTGGCGCCCTGTGGGGATCGGTCCATAGACTGATCAGGGAGCTCAGAGGTCTTTCTCCGGACCCTACTGTTCGTATCCTGATCGGTCACCCGACCGATCAGGAGCGCGTCTGATCGGTCATCCGCCCGATCAGACCCATGCCAGTCCGATCAGGCTGTAGCCTGATCGGTCTGGACACGATCAGATCGAACGATGATCCGTTCAAACGCATTAAATTCTGGTTAGTGGACCGATCCACCAACCGATTAACTTCGCGAAATACCTTCAACTCACGAACCCTAGCGCCGAAAAACCCCTTTTGCGACACTGTGTGTGCGAGAAGGCTCTCCTCGTGTTCTTCTTCCTCGCATGAGCGTGAGTCCTGTGCGCGTTCCTCTCTCGCAGAAACACTCTGCGACCATTGCGACCATCTCTTGCGCCGAGAGCACGTTTCCTTCACACGGTTTCTTCCTCTCAACTTCCAAAAACGACAACGATGGCACCAAAGTAAGTTTTTGCTTTGGTTTTTCATTCAAATCAGTCTATAATGCTTGTTTATGAAGCTAATCATGTTTTTGCTCTTGTTCTTGCTGTGGTGTCTTGACCTTTTTGACTTTGCCGTGACCCTCTTTCTCACCTTATGATCAAAATTTCCTTTTGTTTTGATGATTGGGTGTCATCTTATATGATCAAACCTTAAACCAAATGTGTCTTTTGATCATTGTGTCTGGGTTGCATTCTCTGATTGGGTTCTATCCTATATGATCAATTCTTGTTTTTGTATGATCGATCTTATCAAATAATTTGAATTCTGTGTCATGATCAATTCAAAACTCCTTAGAAAGTCTTCCAAGGGCAAGGAACCTACTGAGGGCAGCACGAGGGGGAAAGCCCCTTCCTCCTCTGCCCCTTCCAGAAGGCCACAGCCTTCTTCTAGCTCTCGGTTCCCAAATGCGGCCTGTGAACAGGCTTTTCAAGCAAGGACCTTCAAACTATTACCCTGCAGATCCATTGATGTTCCCTTCCTGACTGAGTTTTGTCCCTCGGTCATGGAGATTGTCACTTACTACAATCTGAGTTTTCTTCTTTCCTTGGAACGGACAATAAATTATGACCTCGTCTCTGAATTCTACAACAACCTACAACAAGGTCCTCAAGGGAGATTCGAGTTCACTACTCGTGTCGGGAAGATGAACCTCGATTTTCATATGAGATTTTGGCAGAGTACTTGGGTGGTCGACGATCACCGAATCTTTATTCAATCTATCCTGAACTTCCTGATCCTCTGCTAGCACCATTCGCAGATGTTACCCCTGACTCTATCTATCAGCACTTCTTCGGTCATCCTCACCCTGCCGGGCTTGATGAGTTGGGTCCAGTTTTTCCTACTTTTGCAGCCCTCCGCCTTGCTCCAGCTGACTATGTCCTTTTCAAAATAATCACAAATTGCATCTTACCCATCACTTCCAAGCCTTTGGCCGAGATGCGACCCTACCACTGCCTTATGCTCTAGGCATGCATTGCCGGATGGACTTTGATATCATGGAGAGCATCTTTCAGTCTATCCTATCCTACCGTGAGCCTAGTCGTCGCACGGTTTATATGCCTTTTGGTCATATCATCACTGATTGGCTTATGTCCGTCGGTGTTGATGTCACCAAGGGCAGGACCGTGCCCATGGTTAAGCAAGATTGTCGTTTGGGTCAGCGGGCTTTTGCAAAGTCTGGTATTGTCATTCGTGAGCGCGATGGGGTCTTGGTGTGGAAGGATGGACGCGGACTTGGTGATCTTCCTAGAGGGGCACTGCATTTCAGGCACCACACGAGGCTCCTCCTGCTGACGCTGAGTATGACGACGAGCCAGAGCCTGATCTGCGCTGGCAGATCTCAGAGCTAGATCAGACAGTACAGGAATTTATTCAGCTAGGGGCGACAGATCATGAAGAGTTTCGTTCGGGCTTTCGCTTCCTAGATTCCCGGCTGACCAGGATCGAGACTGAGGTCTCAGGGACCCGCACACTCCAACAGACATGGTATGATGAGTGGCGCAGCCACACATTTCCAGGAGGTGCACCCTCTTCGAGTACTGCACCAGGATCCTTGGCTCCTACTGGCACCACGATGGATAATCTCGTGGATGATGATGACCTTCCAGCGGATGTTTGAGCTTCACTATATCTTACCTTTCTCGTTGGATGATCTGTGTGACTATTAGGCTGTATGCTCTGTGACTTGACTGTTGTGGCCTTGTGCCACACGTATTTTGCTACTTGTCTGGATGTTTTATGCTTTGACTTGTCTGATTTTGCCTGACATGCTTATCTACTCTTAGTATATCTATTGTTGATGCCATGAGTTTTATCTGCATGTTTGCTCAATTGCCATGTTCATGCTTACAATGCCATGTCTACTTGATACTTATGAATATTATGGCATGTTTTGTGAGTTTATACTTCAGACTCATATGATGCATGTGATTGCTATGTCTGGCTATTCCTTTTCACATGTGTTCGTATGGTTATCCATCAATCTATCACATCTTTGTTGAGTTGGGATACCTCTAGGGTTGAGGGGGAGTTTGTTTTAATCTTAACAGTCCCTCTTGCCCCTTTTCGGTGTTCGACAAAGGGGGAGAGTATGGATTGGTTAAGTTTAGAATGATCATGTTGTAGGGGGAGGATCTGGATTCCCCTATGATTCTAAATTTGGAAAATTGATTGAGAATCCCTAAACTTAAAATCGGGTTGTCAAACAACAAAATGAGGGAGATTCTATGCAGGATGACGACCTCCCCCGCTGATAGTTGAGTCTGGATGTCCTCTGCCTCGGTTTGGGATTTGCCTATTTGTTTGCTTAGCTTGTATGACTATTGGGTTAGATGCCCTGTGACTTGATTTTTATGGCCTTGTGCCATACTTGCTTGACTTTGATGCATTGGTATGCATCTATTTGGTTTTGATGCACTGAGTTGCATCTAATTATCTGTCTGGATATTTTATGTATTACCACTATGACTGTTTTTGAAGTATCTCTTGCCATCTTATGCTCTTTAGTAGCTTGAATGGTGTTATTTTGCATGTATTTCTTCATCATGTTTAGGATGTTGGCTTATATGAGTTCACATGATTACTACTTGGTTATATGCCTCATTCATACTTATGCTGCCCTGTTCATATGATAACATATGCTTGATTTATCATGCTCTATTTTTGACATATGTGTTCATATGTTTATCGAAATTCAAAACGAATCTTTATTGTTTTGGGATACCCCTAGGGTTGAGGGGAAGTTTGGTTAAACTTAACAGCCCCTCTAAACCCTTTTTCGATGTTTGACAAAGGGGGAGAGTGTTGGTTGGTTAAGTTTAGGATGATTATATTGTAGGGGGAGGATCTTGATTCCCCTATGATTCTGAAAGTTAAGGAAATTGATTGAGAATCCCTAAACTTAAAATCGGGTTGTCAAACAACAAAAAGGGTGAGATTGTTGATGCAGTCTGGCCCTAATTGTTGTGTTGGTGTTGACACCGATTTTAGTTTGGGTTGATTATGATTCTGATTATGGTTAAGTCCTAATCGGGGATTAGGCATGTTATGGAAAATCCTAGTTTGGAGGGCTAGGTGTTGGAAAATCCTAACCTGGAGGGTTAGGTATGGAAAGTCCTAGCTTAGAGGGCTAGGTGTTGAAAAGTCCTAATTCGGAAGGTTGGGTGAAAAGTCCTAGCTTGGAGAGCTAGGTGAAAAGTCCTAGCTTGGAGGGTTAGGTGAAAAGTCCCAACTGGAGGGTTAGGTGAAAAATCCTAGCTTGGAGGGCTAGGTGTGGAAAAGGTCTAACACGGAAGGGTTGGGTGAAAAGTCCTAGCTTGGAGGGCTAGGTGAAAAGTCCTAGCTTGGAGGGCTAGGTGAAAAGTCCTAACTTGGAGGGTTAGGTGAAAAGTCCCAACTTGGAGAGTTAGATGGAAAAATCCTAGCCTGGAAGGCTAGGTCTGCGTCCCTGGATCAGTCTGGTGACCGATCAGGGATATTAGCACGCTGCTCCTTTGTGGATCGGTCTGGTGACCGATCCAGCGATGACTGATCGGTTTGGTGACCGATCAGGGAGCGCACAGTGAGGTTGGGAACCTACTGTGTGGCTCCTGATCAGTCTGGTGACTGATCAGGCAGTAAACTGTTGCCTTGTTGCTTGGCTCCTGATCGATCCGGTGACCGATCAGGGATCAGGGAGCAGGCAGCTTCCTCACTGCTTTACTCCTGATCGGTCTGGTGACCGATCAGGGAGTAAACCATGAGTTGAGTTCCCCCGCGGATCAGCTCCTGAACGGTCCGGTGACCGATCAGAGACTTAGGATCTGATTTTCGGGATTACTGTTCATCGAACCTGATCGATCTGGGTGACCGATCAGGCATCACTCTGATCGGTCTGGTGACCGATCAGGCTTGTGTTGCCGCGAGAGCTGGGAGTCCCAGCGAAGCGGTAGATCGGTCCGATGACCGACCCACGAGCCCGGGATCGGTCCGGTGACCGATCACTTTAATTCAAATTACATTGTCAGACGCTCTGATCGCGTCTGAGCATATCTGATACACTGCGGCTGATCTCTGATCCTTGATTTCTTGCTTGATATGCTGCTCTAACCCTCTGATTAAGCTGCAGGTGACAGGGAAGGATTCAAACACTCAATGAGAGTCAATGGTGGTCTTTCTTTGGAGCAGGTTTGTCTATTTTCCATCCCAGGTTGCAACGGGCACTGGCGCTAGCTGGAGCTGCTGTCTGGGGCTGGTCTGAGGGAAGCTCAGGAGGTCCAGAAGGGCTCAGTGGTGGCTGGTGGTTGCAGAAGAGCAGCTGGAGGCTGCTGTGGGATGGTGACCTGTAGCTGTTCGGAGAAGACTTAAGCGCTGGTCGTGAGAAGTCTTCAACAACTCTGCGAATCAGTATTGTTGAGAAGTGCTTGTGGCTTGCTGCGTGTTTGTGATCTTGCTGTTCCATCATTCTTGAGCAAGCCGTTGAGATCTGAGAAGCAACCACTCCTTGCTTGAGCACTTGGAGGAAGGAACAAGAAGCTTCGAGTCCAACAGTGAGAAGACACGGGGAAAGGGTTCTTGCGTGAGATCGTCGCTGGGTGGAGCTCAGGAGGAAGCTTGCTGTGTTCTTGTCTTCGCTAGTGCTAAGTAAGATCTTTCTTGTGTTTGATTGTGCTTAAACATATATCTGTGATTGAAACGATGTGGAGAGGTTTCTCCACCGAGAAGGAGGTTGCTTTCTATCCGGTGTTAACCGGGGCTTGATCTGTCGACGATCAAGGGATCGCCCACCTTAAGGGCATGCCAAGGAGTAGGGGCAAGTTATCCCCGAACCTTGTAAACCCTCCTTATTAGCGATCCTGCTAGTTTTGGTTGCTTGCTTTCGTTTTCTGTTTTTGTTTTCTGCATTCATTTGTTTTCATTGTTTCTTCCGTTGTGCTACTGATAAATTTGAGTGCAGAAATTCTATAAGTCTTTAAGTCCAAGTGATTGGCTATATTCACCCCCCTCTCTAGCCATCCGGGTTCCAACAAGATCCATTGGTAACACTGCAGAAAGAGGTGGTGGTAGCGCTGGAAGGATGGTGGTCGACGCTTCACCTCTCTGTCTTTTGCTAGGCCGACTGGAGGAGGCCTCCAGGGGGTCGGCCGGGGCAGACGCAGAACCGGCGCCCCCGGGCCGTCGCAGGGAACAACTCAGAGGTCGGGTATCCTCTGAGCCCGACGGTGGAGTTTTCCCTTCTTCGGCAGAGGGAGCAGGAGAAAGAGAGCCGGACGGAGAAGCTCCCTGTTCGGTCAGCAGGGCTAAGCACTGCCCTTGCATGACCCGCTGCTCCACAGCCTGCACCCGCTGCTCCACAGCCTACACCCGCTGCTCCCTTATCACCGTTCGGAGACGCTCCTCCATTTCCTCAGCATGTCCCAACCCGAAACCCCTCTTGGGAGCAGCCGTGCACATCATCTCAGCTGGTCAGGAAGCAAAAAGTCAAGAGATGGCAGAAGCTAAATAACAAGGAAAAACCACTTACTTAAGGAAGCCGGGCGAATGAAGGGCGCTGGACTAAGGTCAAACGCGGACAGAATATTCTTGGCCAAAAGCGGACCGATTGGGAAGTATTTGTCCCTGAATAAGGAAAGGGCGTGCTCGAAGGGAGGAAACTTCCGGGGATCTGTGTGATGAGGAGGTATTTGAGGAAAGTCCCGCCGGAAGTTGAGCGGCCAGGTCGGGAAGGCCACGGGGCGGATGAAGAAAAACTTCTCCTTCCAACCCCTGCTGGCAGAAGGAAGGGAGGAAAGGAAGGAGGTCCTAGAGCGAGCCTGGAAAACAAACTCGCCCCACTCCTGTTTCTTCAGATAAAAGAAGTGGTGGAAAAGTTCGACGTGGGAAGAACAGCGATACAACAGGAAGAGGATGACGGACCCACAGAGGAGGCGAATGGAGTTAGGGGTCAGCTTAGACAGGTTGATGCGGAGGTAGTGGCACACTAAGGCAATGAAGGGATGGATGGGGAAACGCAGACCCGCCCTCAGGTGATCCCTCGAAATAGTGATGTAGTGCCTCAGTGGTATGGCTGGTTGATCCGCGGGGGAAGGCAATCGAAGGTCATGGTCGGACGGAATATGAAACTCCGCCCTGATGTACTCAAGGTCATCACGGGTGAGAACGGTCCTCACCGTGACATACCAAGGATGAGGGTCGCGAGACGAAGAAGCCATGAGGGCCTGAAGAAGGTAGAAAGACCATCCCGCGAAAGAAAGCACCAAGTAGTAACCACAACCCTAGCTGAAAAGGGGAAGACAATGCGCCGGAGTGAAAGATGAACGGACTTTACGCGGATATGTAGGATGACGAGGCCACCTGATGGTGGGCCATGGCAGAAGTGGCGGGCAGCAGAAGCCGCAGGAGTAGGCCCAGGGGGGGCCAAGAAGCAGAGCGCCTTGCGCCCAACCTCGTTCCTCGGGGAACGGAGAAACTACCTCGGAGTTTGAAGAAGGAAGGGGGACCAGATGCGTGGAATCCTCCCCAGTTGTAGGCGGCAGTGATGAGAAGTCCTCAGTCGCTTAGGGATATGGAAGTAAAAAGGAAGACAGTGTGGTTTCACCAGCCGACCGGGATCCCTTGGCCTCGACAAATCCGCAGAAAAGTCCCCAGATGAGACCCAGGCCCCCCCCCCACCGCGCCAAGCTTTCGTAAAATGAGGATGGTCCAGTCAGTCGGACTCGCCGCCTCCTTCGACTAGACTCGAGGGGGACGCTTATGATCTCGGCATTGCCTACGGGTAGGAGCATAGGCCGGGCCCGCAGGCCAGCCTGGCGCCACGAGGGCCTGGTAGACAGGTCAAACGCCCCTATCAGCGAATGGGGCCCCGCGCTCGGAGAACCTTCCATAGGGAAAAAGGGAGGACGAGTACATCAGATCATCTGAAAGGGTGGCTGGGCCGCCTCCCAGCCAGCTGACTCTGTAAAAGGCCTAGTCATTCACAACAGTTCACCCCCGACCCAGAGCAGAGTTTAGCACCCTTAGTAAGGTCAGGTCGCGTGATAACCCCCGACCTAGGGCGTATCCTGCGCTCTCTTTTCTCTCCCTACTAGTCGGACGCGTGGCAGTCCACGCCCCCTGGTCTTTACCCGACTCGGTCCCCGGCACACGGACCTGCCAGTCGGCGCTCGGGGCACGGGTCGTCCCGCCCGCGCACCCCCTCACATCCTTACTCCCGGGGTACGACCCTGTTAACGGGGTTTATCACGCCTCACCTACCTCTGACATCTCCACGCGGCCAGGCCGCGCATCCAGTACCCTCGTACTGCGCACTGATAACCATCATTTTATTGATTATTTTCGGCTCTAAAATCCATGTTTGATCCACATTTTATATGCTTAAGTTTGCAATTGTATTAGGTTTCATGCGTTCCCTTCATTTTGACTTTTAATTCTAATCTTTGTATATTTGGGATATTTTTGGCACTAAATTTGAATATCATTTTGTAGGCTTCAATTGATCATGGACCTAGATCAAATTGGGTCAGACTTGAGTCAGGATTGGATCCAGATCAAAAGGATCAAGCATCGGATTAATAGGAGTCGTCCATTCCAGAGAACGGCTAGATCTGAGTCATCGGTCAATTTCTGGTCGATCCGAGTCCAAGATTGAATCAATCATGACCAGAGATCAAGATCTGAAAATTTCAGCCAAATCAGAAGTGATCTGACCGTTGGATCGAGCTCAAGATGTTCTAGACCATCCATTCAAGAAAAGGGAAGATCTGGACCATCCGCCACTGATCTGGTCAATCCGAGCTGGGGATAGGTAGATCAGGGCCATTGATTGGGATCTGTGGAGTTTGGTTCAGATCTGAAGAGATCCGACCGTTGGATGAAGCCAAATTGATCTCTGTCGTCCGTTGCTTCCATCATCATATGACTGAACCCAAGGCATGGGCTGAGTTGTGGCTTGGTTGCTTGAATCGAACACAAACTGACTGAACCACAGAATTTGGTTGCCTGGACCGAATCAACTGGCTTGACTGAACCCAACTGCTGGACAAAGGTTGACTGAATCAAAGGCTGGGTTGGCTGAATCAAGTGAAGGCTTGGCTGAACCAAGAGCTGAACCGGCTGAACCCACGTGCGCTGAGGAGTTAAAAGGCTGAACCGGACTCCATTGAATCATCTTCTCGACATTTTCTCAATCGGGGGATCACACGCCGGCGACTCAATCTTCCGCCCATCGCCGCTGCCGGCCATTGCACAGCTAGGGTTAGGGGTTCCAACCTTAGCCGGCCGGAGTTCATCATCGCCACCTTCTTCTTCTCCACCATTTTCATCGCCGCCGCAAGCTAGGGTTAGGGGTTCCAACCCTAGCCGGCCGGAGCTCGATCGATCAGTTTGAGGGGTTCCCGACTCGATCTGATCAACTCCATCCAATCTCCATCCACTCTCCACTCACCTCCACCGCACGCGATCATCTTCTTCAACTCCGGCAGTTTTCTCTTCACAGCAAATCAAGTTTTCGATCCAGTAGTCAGCTTCTTCACAGATTTCCAGCAATTCTTCATTTGTTCTTCCCAGCAGTTGTTTCCAGCTCAATTCAGTTCCAATTTCTTCACAGCAGATGTCCAGTTTCAGCAATTCAGTTTCTTCCTTCCAGAAATTCCCTTACAGCAACTCCATCACAGCAAGCCATCTCCGGCAGTTTCTTTCCATTAGCTTTTTAATCAATGTTTGAATTGGTTGTGTTTGATTGTTAAATGTTAGGTGTTTGATCTTTTTTTTGAATTGCTTGTATTGATGGATCTTCCACAATTCAAATGGCACGAACTTTTGTCATTTTAATTCATGCACATGAGGTGTTTGGTTAAATGTTTGTTAGAACAATTTCTTTCAATTGTAATGTTTCTTAGTTGCTTACTTGATTTTGTGTTACTCTTTCCAAGCTTTAATATTCATGTCTTCATTTAAATGCAATTAAGCTAGATCAGTCTAGATTTCTTCAATGCTATAGTTGTGCTTCATGTCTAGGTTTTATTGATGCTTATCTCTTAAATGTTTCTTTCACATTGCCTGTTCTTTACTGCAATTGTAGTTAGGGTAAAGTAGATTTCCTTACCTGCATTGTCTTTCTTTAATTCGAACTAGATTTCATACTTGCTCTGTTATTCATTTCGTAGTCATAGCTCTCAAATCCTAAACCCAGTTTCATATACAAAACCCAAAAGAAATAACATACAATCTTGAGAATTATCATGTACCAACTACATTCGTTGGGAGACGACTCGAGTTACTCTATGCTACATTAGTTTAGAGGAATTCGGTACTTAAATTGTATTTGAAACCGTAACACGACAAAAAACGGTTATCAAATTTTTGGCGCCGTTGCCGGGGAATATAGTCGTGCTTGACAATTATATCTTTTGATTCTATTCTTGATTGCTTTATCTTTTGTATACGGTTGCTGCCATTTTGTTTGCTTTGTGACAGGACTGCCAGTTCAAAATGTTTTCATCTACTTACCAGCAGCCGTGTCAACAATTTCAATAGCAGAACCAATATTTTCAGCAGTCCCAATCAAATTTTCAACAACCAAATTATCAGTTTCAGCAAGGGCAGCCACATTGTCAGCCTTTTCAACAATTTCAGCAGCCCTACTCAGATTTGCAGCAGTACCAAATTTTCAATCAACCACCACAGCAATTTCAGCCACAATTTCAGCAAGATCAGCTACCCTTTCAACTAAGTCAGAATTTTCAGCAGGGGTTCCAATCATTTCAGACTCTCCAGAATCAAAATCAGAGTGGATTTCAACCTTCACAGCAATATTTTCCACCAAACGATCAGAATTTTCAGCCACCATTTCAGAGTTTTCAATTCCAGAATCAGAATTTTCAACAGCCAATCCAATCTTTCAACCAACAATTTCAGCCCTATGATCAGAGTTTTCAGAATCATAATTTTCAACAATCTCCACCAAGTTGTGAACCAAGTTTTCAGCAGTTTAATCAGCCCATTCAACCATTTGAGCAGCCCCAACAGCTCCAATTTCAGAATGCACCGCCTACTCTTGACATTCAGTAACCTTATCTCACATTTCAAGAACAACAAGTCGTTGAATCTGCTCTTAAAAATATTCAGAGACGCTTTGGAGAATTACAAGATCAATGGAATCAAATAAAAACCCAAAGATCAGGACAACTATCTTATCAAGCTACTTTTAATTCTGAGGGGCATGATTGTGATTCTATATGTGTAGGGGATTGCACTGAGCCCCAGGGACCACCTATATTGGTTGATGTACCAGGAAATCCAGAGAATAGGATTGAGAGTGTAGGGGATTGCACTAAGCCCCAAGAATCACCCATTCCTACTGGTTTAGAGGCATTGGAGGAGATTGATTGCAGAACTTGTGATAGTTTTGAAGTCAATTCTGAAACTTTACAGGATCATTCTGTACTTTTATTTTGTGATGATTTAGTTGTTGATGATTCTAACTTTTCTAATATGGGTGTTGCAGATATGGTTGATGAAGCATGCGTTGCAGATGAATCTATAGGTGTAGGGGATTGCACTGAGCCCCAAGGACCACCATTGACTGATACAATAGACGATTCAGAGGAACAATATGAAAGTGTAGGGACTTGCATGGTGGAAGCAAGAACCCAAGAATCACTTGCTTCAGTTGAATGCCCACCAGAACTTGAGCCTGAGATGGAACCTGTACTTAACCAGGAGGAAGCTATGGATAAATCTATTCTTGTAGAACCTCTAGGTATTCTTCAGCATGATTATGTAAGTATACTTCCTATTTCTTTGGAAAAATCAATAGAGGTACCTCAAACTGATTGTATTGTTTGTGATGAAGTACTTGACACATTTTTTGTTGAAATTATTTGTGAAAAACCTGTAGAGGCACCAAAAATTGATTTTGTTGAATGTGGTGAATTACTTGGTATATCTCATGTAAATGCTGATTTTGAAAAATTTTTAGAAATGCCTGAAATTGATGTGGTTTATTATGATGAATCTCTTGCTATATCTTATGCTGAAGTTGAGTGTGAAAAACTTATGGAGGTACCCATGGTTGATCTTATTGGTTGTGATGCATGTCTTGCTACATTTTATTTAGGAATTGATTGTGAAAATTCCATTGAGGTACCTAGTATTGATGTTATTTGTTCTGATGAATTATTGGACACATCCTATGCAGATATTGATGGTGAAAAACTGATAGAGGTACCCAAAATGGATTTCATTGTTTGTGATGAGTTCCTTGATGCATCTTTTGTGGAAAATAATTGTGATAAATTTATTGAGGTACCGAAAATTGATTTCATAGGATGTGATGAATATCTTGAGTCATTTTATGTAGAGGTTGTTCACATTTCACTCTGTGCTTACCCTGCATGCGTGCGGGAGGTATTTTCTATACATGGTTTTGCAGGATCCCGTAGGCTTCTAGAATGGGTACTGAAACTTAATAGCCTATAACCTCCCGGAAAGACTTCTAAGGGGCATGCAGTGGGAGGGGTCGAGTTCACTTTGATTTTCAATTATCTACCCCACGAATGGATTCTGAACCTTAATCGTCTCCGACCACCGGAAGATGCTTGTGCTAAATTGTCAAGGGAGAGATCCTTGCACTACGAGATTGACTACATGAGGATAATTCTCCCAAAATGGATGCTACGTGCTCTGTACCCTATTTGAAGGGGAGTTATTTTCTTCTTACACTCCTATTTCATTGTGAATATCATTTTCATGTTTTCAAGTAGTGATCTTTCTTTTCAAATTAGTTCTTGCTAATAAATGATAGAATAGAGTAGAATACATAAGAGCCATTGTAGATACCATGTTATTCCTTTTGGCATTTTACTTCTTGCATGATTAGGAATAAATGTATCTATCTAGATTTTCTTACATCATTTTAGAGTCTCTTGAAAGCAAATTAAATTTGGTTGTCAAAACTTAGGATTTGAGTCATTGGATGAAAATTCTTGGTTGCTTGAGTACTTCTTAGTATTGGATTCTAAATTGATGAATTGAGATGAATTCTTTTTACCTAGTGAGGAATTAGCCAAATTTTTGTGATACACATATGTGATTGTACTCTAGAACTTACTTAGGTTCTTTCAAAGCTATATTTCTATGATTGGACCACATTTATAGAAGTAAATCACTTTGTTTCTCTTCTTATATCGTTTTTGCAATTTCCTTATTGATATACTCTTATTACATATTTCCTTTCCCTCTTTTTCACGTTCATCATAATATTTGGCATGGACTTAGATACCTTAATGTTTCTTAGTGTTATTTTGCCTGAGACGGACAAAAGTTTAAGTGTGGGGGAGGATGCAAGCATACTATCATTAGAAGCTCCAAGTGAAAAAAAAATGAAAAAAAAGTGAAAAAAAAACAAAAAAAAATTATATGTGAGCTGTAAAAAAAAAGTTGGGAAATAATTGGCAACACTGAATTTTCACAATTCTTCAATTCCTACTCCACCACAACCATGATACATGCAAGATAACTCAAAAGAAATGGGCAAAGTGTATTGGGATACATTTTTGAGTGTCTAAGTTTTCCACTTTCCCTTACTTTTTTCATATTTTCTTATCATGCTATATTTCTTCTCCATGTTTCCTTATCATATTAGTTTCTTTGCTTTGCCATATCTTTTTGGTCATCTCATATTCTTTATTTGCTTTATTGTGATTCATAAGTATCAAGTCCCTCAATTTTCTATTTCATCTTTATCATTGCATATATTTTCTTTACCTTGTTTGAATAAGCTTTTGTAGGTGTGGATCCAATTCATGAATAATGGTAGAGAGTAGATAATAAGCAAGCTTATGGTAGTACATGAACCATAGTTGTGTTGGAGTGAGCTCTACTTTCATCATGAACTTAGAACTCAAGAAGAGAGCCACCAAAACTCCCCTTGAAAGGCTTAGTGAGTTAAATTCATCTCAATGAATCATGAAGGTTGAAAATGCTAAGTTGTTGATTTAAGGACAAGTCTCTAGTCCATTGAGCTTAGATTTTTGAGAATTGACAACCTTAGGTAATTTTCTTTCAATTGCTTCTAACTATGATTGAGAATAATCGAGGGGGATACATCCTTAGTTTACTAGTTGACTTGTGCGAGACGCCCAAGAATAAGTGTGGGGGAGTTTGATAACCATCGTTTTGTTGATTATTTTCGGCTCTAAAATCCATGTTTGATCCACATTTTATATGCTTAAGTTTGCAATTGTATTAGGTTTCATGTATTCCCTTCATTTTGGCTTTTAATTCTAATCTTTGTATATTTGGGATATTTTTGGCACTAAATTTGAATATCATTTTGTAGGCTTCAATTGATCATGGACCTAGATCAAATTGGGTCAGACTTGAGTCAGGATTGGATCCAGATCAAAAGGATCAAGCATCGGATTAATAGGAGTCGTCCATTCCAGAGAACGGCTAGATCTGAGCCATCGGTCAATTTCTGGTCGATCCGAGTCCAAGATTGAATCAATCATGACCAGAGATCAAGATCTAAAAATTTCAGCCAAATCAGAAGTGATCTGACCGTTGGATCGAGCTCAAGATGCTCTAGACCATCCATTCAAGAAAAGGGAAGATCTGGACCATCCGCCACTGATCTGGTCAATCCGAGCTGGGGATAGGTAGATCAGGGCCATTGATTGGGATCTGTGGAGTTTGGTTCAGATCTGAAGAGATCCGACCGTTGGATGAAGCCAAATTGATCTCAGTCGTCCGTTGCTTCCATCATCATATGACTGAACCCAAGGCATGGGCTGAGTTGTGGCTTGGTTGCTTGAACCGAACACAAACTGACTGAACCACAGAATTTGGCTGCCTGGACCGAATCAACTGGCTTGACTGAACCCAACTGCTGGACAAAGGTTGACTGAATCAAAGGCTGGGTTGGCTGAATCAAGTGAAGGCTTGGCTGAACCAAGAGCTGAACCGGCTGAACCCACGCGCGCTGAGGAGTTAAAAGGCTGAACCGGACTCCATTGAATCATCTTCTCGACATTTTCTCAATCGGGGGATCACACGCCGGCGACTCAATCTTCCGCCCATCGCCGCTGCCGGCCATTGCACAGCTAGGGTTAGGGGTTCCAACCTTAGCCGGCCGGAGTTCATCATCGCCACCTTCTTCTTCTCCACCATTTTCATCGCCGCCGCAAGCTAGGGTTAGGGGTTCCAACCCTAGCCGGCCGGAGCTCGATCGATCAGTTTGAGGGGTTCCCGACTCGATCCGATCAACTCCATCCAATCTCCATCCACTCTCCACTCACCTCCACCGCACGCGATCATCTTCTTCAACTCCGGCAGTTTTCTCTTCACAGCAAATCAAGTTTTCGATTCAGTAGTCAGCTTCTTCACAGATTTCCAGCAATTCTTCATTTGTTCTTCCCAGCAGTTGTTTCCAGCTCAATTCAGTTCCAATTTCTTCACAGCAGATGTCCAGTTTCAGCAATTCAGTTTCTTCCTTCCAGAAATTCCCTTACAGCAACTCCATCACAGCAAGCCATCTCCGGCAGTTTCTTTCCATTAGCTTTTTAATCAATGTTTGAATTGGTTGTGTTTGATTGTTAAATGTTAGGTGTTTGATCTTTTTTTTGAATTGCTTGTATTGATGGATCTTCCACAATTCAAATGGCACGAACTTTTGTCATTTTAATTCATGCACATGAGGTGTTTGGTTAAATGTTTGTTAGAACAATTTCTTTCAATTGTAATGTTTCTTAGTTGCTTACTTTGATTTTGTGTTGCTCTTTCCAAGCTTTAATATTCATGTCTTCATTTAAATGCAATTAAGCTAGATCAGTCTAGATTTCTTCAATGCTATAGTTGTGCTTCATGTCTAGGTTTTATTGATGCTTATCTCTTAAATGTTTCTTTCACATTGCCTGTTCTTTACTGCAATTGTAGTTAGGGTAAAGTAGATTTCCTTACCTGCATTGTCTTTCTTTAATTCGAACTAGATTTCATACTTGCTCTGTTATTCATTTCGTAGTCATAGCTCTCAAATCCTAAACCCAGTTTCATATACAAAACCCAAAAGAAATAACATACAATCTTGAGAATTATCATGTACCAACTACATTCGTTGGGAGACGACTCGAGTTACTCTATGCTACATTAGTTTAGAGGAATTCGGTACTTAAATTGTATTTGAAACCGTAACACGACACGCACCCAGCACTTACGTACTGCCGGAGCACCCCGCGCCATATCGCGCCGCTCCTCTGTGCTCCATGCGGGCTGACAGTCGTCCCACCCCGGTCCCACCTGTGCGGACCAGGGTTGTCAGCTTCCCCAGTTATAAAAGCTTGGCACTCCCCCTACCGCAGGTACGCACGCGCGAGTTCTCGCATCCCTTGCCTCATTTCAATTCAGTTTCCGCTCATCTGCCCTCGGAGACTGACTTGACCGTCGGAGTGCCTGATCGGGGATTCCCCCGGCGGGTCCACTAACGATCTCTGTTTTGCAGGGACGGGGCAAGGCGTGGCCAACAATCGGCCACCTTATCGGCTCGTGGCTCCTGGGAGGCCCGTCTGGCCCGTGGGACTGCACCCCACTTCGCGACAGGATCAGTATTTAAGTGGGGATTTTTACTATGTAGGCAGTGGTTGAATGCTCTAGATCTGATATAACAGTTATGGTTAAAATGATCTGTTGTTATGATCTTCCTAGTTGGATTTTGTAGTACTAGATCCAAAAATTTTGATATCAGAGCCTTAGGATTTTACGAACGACAAATGTATGACTTCTTATATAATTAATTTTAAGGAATTTATCACAATCAATTATATAAAAATTAACACGTAGTTGTTATAATATATAATAATTGATTGTTAATTTCTGAATAGATATCATTATCTTCTATTGGTTTTATTTATCAGAGATGAAGAGTTTGATTAAAATAATATTCCCATGAATAAAACAAACTAAGAAGATTTTATAATACCTATTGAATTTCAAATGAACAACACTATTGATTATATAATAGCTACTATAACACATATTAATTGATTGTTAGTTTGTTTTCGTTGTAAAGAATTTTCTTGGGTGAGATGATAACCGTAAGAAAATTATTCGGATAGTTAGATTTATACTAGTACTTTTAGATTTATTTTAATGGCAAAAATTATAGTGAGACTAAATTCATTATTAATCATTTCGAATACCTAAATTCTATTTAAAAAATAAATTATTAATTTTTACATATATTATAGTAAAAAAATGATTAATCATATCTTTCTAATCTCGACGATCGATTCAGTCTCACGAAAATTTTTCATAAGTCGTCAGGTGAATCAGGAAGTGTTCGCAATGAATAATTTAAAAATCTAACACTCTAAATTGATATTTTATTAAAAAAAATTTATAAAATACGTCGTAATTAGAAATGAAATTATAAAATAATAATTAGCGCACTTAAATCCAGAAATATTTGGAATAGTTTATTTTTAAATGGTGCGTGCCATTTCATTTACTTGGAATTGGGGGCGACGCCATTAGATGCGCAATCTTTACTTCGAGCCCAGGCGACTCCCTGCGGCCAAGAAGCTCACCGAGCCATGGAGCTCCGGCGATCACCGCCGCTACCTCCTCATCCTCCTCCTCGAAAGGTGCTCCAACAGGTCGCAGCTCGCTCAGGTACACGCTCGCATGATCCGCTCTCGCCTCGTCGAAGACACCTTCGCCGCCAGCCGGCTACTCGCGGTCCTCACTGCCCCCTCCGCCCTCTCCAACATGACCTCCGCCCGGCGCCTGTTCGATATGATTCCCCAACCAAATATTTTTATGTGGAACTCCATCATTAGGGGCTACACCCATCACTATTCTCCTCTGGACGCCCTCTCTGCCTTTAAACTGCTCCATCGTCGTGCAGACTTCCCGCCTGATAGCTACACCTTCTCTACCGTGTCAAGAGCATGCGCGCAGCTCGGAAGTCTGCGTGATGGATGCTCAGTCCATGCTATGGCTACAAAATTTGGCTTTGATTCGGACATGTTTGTGATGTCGGGATTCATCAACTTCTATAGCGGCTGCGGCGGTATTGACGTTGCGAGGAAGGTGTTTGATGAAATGCCGAAGAAGGATGTGGTTTCGTGGACGTCGATGATATCTGGTTATTTGCAACAGAATCAGTTAGATGAAGGTTTTAGGTTGTTTGATGAGATGAGAAAGGTTGGCATTGAGCCAAACAAGTTCACTTTAACAAGTCTGTTATCAGCTTGTGGTGAAGTGCATGCTCTCGGTAGAGGTTCTTGGCTTCACTCTCAAATTATGGAATATGGATGGGAATTTGACGTTGACATCGGCAATTCAGTGATAAGCATGTATGCGAAGTGTGGCAGTCTGATAGATGCCCTTAGTGTGTTCAAGTCTATGCCTACTTCTAATACTGTAACATGGAACGCACTGATTTCTGGGTTAGTTCTTAGTGGACACCACAAAGAAGCGTTGAATATCTACCAAGAGATGACATGCAGCAATGAAAGGCCAGATGGAATAACAATCTCTGCTGCTTTATCAGCATGTGCTCAATTGGGCAATCTGCAGCTGGGCAAACTCCTCCATGCTTTTGTGGAGGAAAACTTGGAAGTTTGCGATGTCTTTCTTGGAAATGCCTTGATCAACATGTATGCCAAATGCGGGGATTTCATAGAAGCTAAATCCATCTTCCGTAAGATGCCTGTGAGGGATGTTTTCTCGTGGACAGCTTTGATATCAGGCTACGTTCAAGGCAATCTCTATAAGGAAGCTTTAATCTTCTTTGAAGAGATGCAGCTTTCTAATGTGAAAGGAAACAAAGTCACCATGGTTAGCCTTTTATCAGCTTGCTCCCAGCTCGGGGCTCTAGAGCAGGGCAAACTTATCCATGCTTATATCGAAGAAAATGAAATAAAAAAAGATCTTTGTTTACAAAACGCACTCATTGATATGTATGCCAAGTGTGGTTGCACTGATGTAGCAATGCAAATTTTCCATGGGATGCCTCATAAAGATTCCCACACATGGAATGCAATGATCGGTGGTCTTGCAACTAATGGACAAGGAAGAGAAGCTATAAATCTCTTCAATACAATGCATGAACTCAGGGATGTAAAACCTGACAGTGTGACATTCATGGCTGTTCTTTCTGCTTGTACACATTCTGGAATGGTAAATGAGGGGCTAGCTTATTTCAATTTGATGTCTGAACTATATGGTGTTTCTCCTGGAGTAGAACACTATGGATGTTTAATTGACTTACTAGCTAGAGCTGGATTCATTGACGAAGCAATGGATGTCATCAAAAAAATGCCTTTGGAACCAAACCATCTCATATGGGGCTCAATCCTTTCTGCTTGTAGAATCCAAGGGAAGGTCGAGCTAGCTGAGAAGATCATGCAAAACATCATCAAGCTCTTGCCAGGTGATGAAGGGGCACATGCGCTGATTTCAAACTTGTATGCTGAGGCTCGCAGGTGGGATGAAGTGGGGCAAGTGAGAGTTCTCATGGGAAGCAGGATGATTGTTAAATCCCCTGGACTCAGTTCGATTGAAGTGGACCGGGCTCATGAATTCTTAGTTGAAGATAGATCATGAATTTATATCACACTACTAATTGTTTGGTATTTTTATGCCAAAAAGGTGCGTGTTTTATTTATTTATAGAGAATTATTAAATCCTAAGTAGCATCACTGGTTATAATAGTACAGGAAAAACAAGTTTATATATATGTGTTGCACTGTTTGGTTCTTGATTGCCTCATGCTAAGATGCGAGTTTTCTTAAGGACTTGAATCCATTTGAGCATGTTTTAACCAATGGACTTACATAGAGATGGCTGTTTTTTGCTGCATTACCCAAAGGAGTCACGTCCATTTCTCAAATTCTCTGTCTATATTGGAAACTATAATCTATAAAAGTTGCTTAGTACAAGAAAGTTGACAAAGATTGTGTTGCTTGAAAAGTCTTAAGGGTACTTTTGGTTGAGGGTTATCCTTGATAATCTTGATTATCCATCCAAGGTTATCAACAAAAATCTTATTTGGTTTAGATAATCAGCGATTCCCAAGTAATGATCGATGCCCGACACGTCAGCAAAAGGGGCATGCAACCATGAATTGGAAAACCTTAGGGAAGTAAGGTTTTTCTTGATTCCCAAGTTATGGAACTTATTTTTCCAAAATTATCCTCCAATATTTACATTTAAGACGAAAATAACTATTACAATTTATTAACTTCCGAAAGCATTATTCGCGATTAACGACCGACAACGGCGACTGCCACCGCCGCCGATCGCCGGCGACCACCGCCGGCGACGATCGCCGGCGAATACCGCCGGCGACGATCGCCGACGACCACCGCCGGCGAAGATCGCCGGGGACCACCGCCGGTGAAGATAGCCGAGGACCACCGCCGGCGAAGATCGCCGGTTACCACCGCCAACGAAGATCGCCGGTTACCACCGCCGGCGACGATCGCAGGCGGCCGGCGACCACCGCCCGCTGTCGGCGACCATCGCCGATCGCAGGCTGTCGGCGACCACCGCCGGCTGTCGGCGACCACCACCGGCTGTCGGCGACCACCGCCGGCTGTCGGCGACCACCGCCGATCGCAGGCTACCGGTGACCACCGCCGATTGCCGGCGGTGTCGCCGACCGTCGGTCGGCGACCACCGCCGATCGCAGGCTACCGGTGACCACCGTCGATTGCCGGCGGCGTCGCAGATCGTCGGTCGGCGACCACCACCGATCGCCGACGGTGTCGTCGGTCGCCGGTCGACGATCTGCGCCGATCGCCGACGGTGTCGCCGGTCGGCGCAGATCGTCGGCGGTCGGCGCAGATCGTCGGCGGTCGGCGCCGATCGTCGGCGGTCGGCGCCGATCGTCGGCGGTCGGCGCCGATCGTCGGCGGTCGGCGGTCGGCGCCGATCGTCGGCGGTCGGCGCCGATCGTCGGCGGTCGGCGCCGATCGTCGGCGGTCGGCGCCGATCGTCGCCGGTCGGCGCTCGGCGCCGACAGTCGGCCACCAGTGTTGGACACCGACTGCCTACATGGACACCGACGATTGACGTCGACGCTCTTAAATCTAAACTAATAAAATTATCTAAATAAATTTTAAAGGATAATATGGTAAAATATTATATTAAGTTATAAACTATTACCTCCAAACAAACAAGATTTTATTTAATTATCTAAATTGAACCAAACAACTTCAGGTTATGTTTCATTCTCCATAACCTCGATTATATGATAACTTGAACCAAATGCACTCTAAGAGTAAATTTCTCTATGGTCGTGATTTTATGTGAAGTTGATAAATCTGCAAAGCAATTGTAGGTCTATAGGGTCTATAAAAGATGACAGATAAAATTGCAACTAAATCAACAAAACAAAGGTCTTGTAAAAAAATTTCATATATAATTACATTAACAAAATTTTTACTTGATTTCTTTCTTTCCCATTTTCAACTTAGATCAATTTATTTCATCTAGCTATATGAATTACCTGTCGTCTTTATACATATTCATGTCAATTTAACCTTGCATTTTATTTTATCGTCTTTCCAAATCACACCTAATTCTTCCCAGATATATTTTATTTTTTATTAAAAAAATTGGTTGGTTTGGATTAAATTTATTATTATTCAATCAGTTTGGTTTCTCAAATTGTAGACTTTCAAGAAAGAAGTATAATCTTAAGTTTTCTAAGCTAATTTTTATTGCTTGTTGTGTTTCTGATGCAGTTTCCTTAACTAATATTTGTAATATGTTAACAATTGTTTGGTTAACTTGAATCAAACTAAACCTAACTTATTTCTTTTTATGTTTCTTCAATTAAAATTTGTTTTTAGTTCATCTGATTTTCTGATTACCAAATAAATAAAATCTAACTAAAATTTACTTGTTGCATTTGTATTAGATAATAGTGTATTTTTCGCTAGTGGATAATTATGCAACTATCTTTCTGTGTTTCAGTGTCATTCAATCAAATCATATTTGTTTTTTCAGAATTTAGTTAAATTATACTTGTATTTCATCTTTTTTGTTGAATTCGTTTCTTATTAAGCCATTGCATTCCCAAGGAAAGAGGCCACTCAAGTAATAAAAGTGCAATCCTGATAAAGTCGATCCAAAATGGAAAAAAAGGCCCCAGTGGTTTGAATTTTTATTTGTTTGGATAGATAAATTTTCTTTCTCAATGGGTAATTTTCCCTCTAAAACATTTTAAAATAATTTCTTTCGAGAAAAAGTAGTTTCATTATTGTCATTCGCAATACTCTTTATCTTTTAATTTTGACCTTCATCAAATAAAGCTAATACCTTTTTTGTTATTCTCAATCCATAAAGATAAAAAATGAGAGAAATTTAGCTATTTAATTCTAATTCTTTTATAATGTAAACTTGCTTAGTTGAGTTTCTTAAATTATGATGTGTAAATTTTTGTAATAGGAAATGACACGTTATTTATAATCTCATTGATTGAGATTCATTCTTTCGACATGAGTTTAAGGTAGAATTTTCAAGAGTGAAAAAAAAAACTTGAAAAATTCTTTTACCATTTGTTCTTAGTTCATTTCTAAATATTTTTATTAAATTCTGAATCTTGTGGTAGAGAGCAAAAGAAGATCAACTTTTGAGGAAAATAGGGCAGGTCCTCCTGGTCTGAAGCTTGATCCCAGAGCACATGACAAAGAGGCCCTCACCAAAGAAGCAAAGGCTATTTTTGCCACAATATAGTCCCCTATAAATTATACATCGATACGATACGAGGAGGAGGAGTATCCATTGCCGGAAAAGTCTTCTATCCCTTGGAGTTTAAAGGTACTGATCTTCCTTTTTTTCTTGTTAATTTGCAAGACAAGCAAAACATCTTCGATTTCAAAATTCAATATCTTCATTGCGTCAACATAAGTCTTCGTTTCCCTTTTCTTTTTTCTTTCTTTCTTTCATTTTCTTGTAGATGGCAGACGAAGAGAATGTGTGTCATGGACACATCGAAGGGGGGGAGGAGACGAAGACAAGCGATCCAGCCAAGCTTAGGATGATGGTAGAGAATATCGATGCCAAGATTGATGCCTTGAAAGCGAAAAGGGAAAGGATCATAAGGCAATTGTATGAGCTAGAAGGAGCGGGACCTTGAGCAAGTAATCGACCGCCATAAGAAAAATCAAAGATTGCTTCCTCAAATTGAGGAATCGAGTTTATATTATTTTGTATTTATGGATGTTGAAGTTGATGCACAATGCACAATTTCAACTCCTCGCATTTGTTTCATGCTTCTGTTTAACTGGAATCTCTAGTTGATTTCACAATCTTTTTGTCCTTGATTTGGATGGATAATAAACTTTCTGATTGTTTTTTTTTGAAGAACTGATTCTTCTTGACTAATGTATAAAGCAAGTTTATTTTAATTTTTTTATTTCTAACAATTTTTTTTTCTAAACTATAAATATGAGCATATTTGCAATGCTTCCTATATTACTTTCTAAGATATTAATTTTTTTTCAAAACAAACTGTTGTATATTGTAAATCAGAAATGATACGCTGCGTGAAATATTGGACGTGAACGCAGCGTGAACGACGTGGAACACCACATCGTTCACGCCATGTGGCATTTTATTTTGGCGTGTTTTAATTATTCAGTGGTTTAGTTTCTCCAAAGCCTTTTCTTTTCCCAAACCCTAAACCCATACAAGCTTCTGCACATCCTCTTCTTCCTCCCTCCGCCGCGAGTTGTTGCGAGGGTGCCGCACGGCCGCGGTTTCGTCCGACAAATGCCGACCTTCGTCTCGCCTTGGAGACCCAGCCCTGTCCGACGCCCTAGCTTTCTTTTTGCGAGGGTGCCGCACGACGTTGTGTTTCGACTCCGGCAAACGCCAAAACTCGTCGACGTCTCATGGAGTTCCTGGGAGGCCTCACCGAAGGTTCATCTCGTCGACGCCCTCAACCCTAATTTGGTTATTGCGCCCTTTCTTCTTGTCTTTCATCAAGCCCTAATTTGGTTGTTTCTCTGTGACTCTGACAAATGGGCGATCTCGTCGACACCTCACCAGAGCTTCCAACGCTTCCCAGCCCCGTCTGAGCTTTATGTCGTCGACCCAGCTCAGAAGCCGTAATTTGGTGACAAAGCCATCTTGTTTCAACCCTAATTTGGGCCCAGCTCTGATACTACAATGCTTCAACAGTTTCTATGGTACGTCCCAATTCGTTTTAAGCCTCCAGTTGAGTCGGTTGCAATTCTATTACCATTATATGATATTGTTTTTAATTGAAGAGTTCAAACTATCATGGAGGAAGAAATCATTGAATCGTGTGTGCCACTGAATGATATTGATTTGCAAGTGTTGGGTGATTCGTCAAGCTTGCAGCAACTGGAGGCTCCACAAGTTGGGATGCAATTTTTATCCGAGGAGGAAGCTCGTGTTTTTTACAAAACGTATGCCCAAGGTCTTGGTTTTGGTATTTCAAAAATGCGTTCCAAAAAGGGAGACAATGGTCAACAGAAGTTTATTTCATTTGGATGTTCTAAAAATGGTAAGAATGTTCCTAAAGTTAAAATTTCTTTTTATCCTAGACTTTGTAGCAAAACGAATTGCAAAACACGGATAAATATCACAATTCAGAATTATGGGTTATTTCTCATTACTAGTATTCAGTTTGGACACAATCATGAGTTATTTCTTTTATACCATTGATATAGATGAAGATTGTCGCATAAGAAATATATTTTGGGCTGATGCAAGATGTAGGGCTTCATATAAGTATTTTTCTAATGTCATTACATTTGATACTACATATTTGACCAATAGTTATGATATGCCGTTTGCTCCATTTGTTGGAGTAAATCATCATGGTGAATCAGTATTACTTGGTTGTGACTTAATATCCAGAGAAGATTTTGAAACATTCATTTGGTTATTCAAATCATGGTTGACATACATGAGAGGACGAGCTCCACGAGGTATTATTACGGATCAGTGCAAAGCTATGGGAATTACAATTCTTGAGGTATTTCTAGACTCTCATCATCACTTATGTCTTTGGCATATTATGAAAAAAAAATTCCAGCTAAGTTTGGTAGTCATGCCAACTATAAGTTGATAAAGAAAATTTTGAAGAATATTGTTTATAATTCTTTAACTTCTGAAGAATGTGATAGCAAATGAAAAAAATTGATTGAAGATTTTAATTTGGAGAATAATGAATGGTTGAGTTCTTTATGGGGTTGTCGTCATAAGTGGATGTCTGTGTATGTGAAAGATAAATTTTGGGCAGGGATGTCTACAAGTCAAAGAAGTGAGAGTATGAATGCCTTTTTTGATGATTATGTTCATTCGAAAACAACTTTAGAATAGTTTGTTGAACAATATGGCAGTGCTTTGAAAAGTAAGACTAAAAAGGAAAATAATTCTGATTTTGTATCTTTCAATTCAATTATTCCTTCATTAGTAGTCATTGATAATTATCATTTTGATAATCAATTTAGGCTCTCAAATCCATGTTTTGATTCCTTTTTATATGCTTAATTTTGCATTTATACTAGGTTCCATGAGTTATTGATATTTTAGCTTTGGATGCAAATCTTTTTATATTTGAGATGTTTTGGTATTTAAATTTGAATACATTTTTTGTAGGCTTTGAATTGTTGGTGCTTGGATGGCTAGAGAGGGGGGGTGAATGTAGCCAGACACAAAACTTAGCTCTTTATTTCAAAGTTTCTGCACTTTGATGGTTAGCAGCGGAAGCAAAGACAAAAGCAGAAACTAAATAACAGAAACTAAATAGACAATCACAAACGCTAACGAAGAGGATTTACAAGGTTCGGGGATAACTTGCACCTACTCCTTGGCGTGCCCGTGAGGTGGGCGATCCCTTGATCGTCGGCAGATCAAGCCCCGGGAAATCGGAATAAATGAATCCTCCTTCTCGGTGGAGAAACCTCTCCACACAATGTCTCAACAGATATGAAATGAGAAGCACAGAGACAATAAACACACTTACAGATCACAATGAACACAAACGGAAACACTTCACCAAGCTCACTCAGCACAACTCTCACACAAGAGCTCCCAGCTCTTCGTGTTTGCTTGCTGATGGACTCACCAAGTTCTCCTCTGCTTCAGGGTGCTCAAGTTGCAGAAGCTTCAAAGGATTCTCAAGAGTATGCTTCAAGGTGCAGTATAATCGAGAGTTTTTGCAACTGATCAAGTCCTTGTTCTCTTCTTCGCCAGCCAACACTTAACCTGCTGTTGCTGTCGCCAGACACTCCTCTGCAGTTCCCAGTTGCTCATCTGCAATAGCCCAGCTACCCTGACCTCTCCTGGACTCCCTGAGCTCTCCTCAGCTGAGCCCCATTCGAGCCCCAGGTCAGCTTCCAGTCATTGCCAGTAGCAGCGCCAGTGTCCGTTGAAACCTGAGAAGGAGAAACAGCCAAACATGATACATGGAAAGTCCCCATTTGACTCTCCTCCATTGTTTAAATCCTCCCTGTATCACCTGCACACTTAGTAGATACTTAGAAAATGAAATCAACGAGAATCTGTAAGCAGCAGAGAAAATACAGAGCAAAAATAGACGCGATTAGAACTCTGTCAGTGGATTTGAATTAAAGTGATCAGTCACCAGACCGATCAGAGATGACCCTGATCGGTCACCAGATCGATCAGGGTAAGCCCAGACCGATCAGGCTCCAGCCTGATCGGTCCACAGTGAGAAACCAAGAATCGCGGGATTCTTGTGATCGGTCACCCTGACCGATCACAGCTCAGGGATCAGTCACTAGACCGATCCACAGCATTTCTGGGATTCCCCGGCTTCGCAGGCCAAACACATTGATCGGTCACCTAACCGATCAGGTCACTCCCTGACCGATCAGGATCCATCCTGATTGGTCATAATGGGGAACTCGCGATATTTGATCGGTCAGCCTAACCGATCATGGTTCCTCACAGAAGGGCTCTGAAATCCCTCTGATCGTTCACCAGAACGATCAGAAGCTCTCCCTGATCGGTCATCAGACCAATCAAGAGCCGAACAGAGGCCAACCAATGTTTCTGTTCTCTCCCTGATCGGTCACCAGACCGATCAGACTTCACTGGATCGGTCACCAGACCGATCCATAAAGGGAGTTCGTGCCAACTTCCCTGATCAGTCTCCAAACTAATCCAGTAACTCCCAATTCAACCCTAAGTCAAGAGAATGGGCTCCCTAGCATTCTCTGACTCGTGCTCAGTCCCCCGGACCAAGACTCCATGCCCAGCTTCACTCACCGGGACTTCATTCAACCTAGCTTCCCAAGCTAGGACCTGACTTCACTCACCAGGATTTCATTCAACCTAGCTTCCCAAGCTAGGACCTGGCTTCACTCACCAGGATTTCCATCACCTAGCTTCCCAAGCTAGGACCTGGCTTCACTCACCAGGGTTTCATGCCCAGTCCCCGACCAGGACTTAATCCGAATTCACTTAACTAAACTTAAATCGTTGTCAACACTAAAACAACAATCGGGCCAGACTACATCAACATGAATGATCACGGACCTAGACCATATTGGATCGAAGTTGAGTTCATCCTTGGCTTCAATCAAGAGGATCAAGAGATGGAGAAATGTGGGTCGTCCAATTAAGAAATGGGGAGATCTGATCCATCTTTCATCTTCTGATCAATCCGAGCTCAAGATAAAGTAAATCAAGACCATAGATCAAGATATGAAGTTTTGGTCCAAATCAGAAGTCATCTAGCCGTTGGATCAAGCTCGAGAGGAGTCTAAGACATCCAATCAAAAGGAGGGGCAATCCAAGCCATCCGTTGCAGATCTGATCGATCCACGCTACAGAGAAGAAGATCCTGACCATTGATGGAGATCTGGGAAGTTTGGTTGAGATCCGAGATGATCTAACCGTTGGATTAAGCGAGGATGATCACAACCGTTCAATTTTAATTGGAATTAGTTAAATCAGGAATTCCTCACCAGCTCTTGGCGTCGCGTGTTCTTCATCTGTTCTTCGATTTTTCTCTGTTTTCTTCTCTGATTCCGCACGGCCAACATCGTATCAAGTTCATTTCAAGATCTCGAATCATCGAGATTGATTTCCCGTGAAGTTTGCAACTCAATATCGTCGCTGAAAGGGCTCAGGTAAGGGTTTCGCCGAGGAGCTGTGTTTCACTGATCGATTCCATTTGATCGCTGCTTTTCTTCATCCGGAGCTGTCGAAGCATTTGGAGGGGTTCTCTGAAGGCTTCTGAGGGTTTCTGAGCCAAATCGCCATCCAGCTAATCAAGAAGGAAGAGATCGTGGAAGATTTCAGATACGTGATCAGTCTCCGTGATCGGTCAGCAAGATGCCTGATCGGTCTCCAATCCGATCACAGGGAGTCCTGATCGGTCTGCTTGACCAATCAGGAAGATCAATACGCATCAAGCCAACGCAAATTGATCACGGGAATTGTGTCTTCGCTGGTTTTTAAGCTAGAGGGTTTCTAGCTTGGTTCTTGGGTGACGGCAAGAAGTAGATCTTGGATGAAGGGACTGGTTTGATGTTTAATTTCGGAAAATTTCATTTCTGAACTCTTATTCATTAGTTTTCTTCCAGTTTGTATCAACTTACTTCTTAGTCATGTCCTTTTGGTATTCCTTTGTTTTAGTTTCCCAATTCTACAGTAAGATACAGATTTCCTACATTCAATATTAGTTCTTGGATTTCAATCTCATAGTATCGAATTGAATTGCTTAGTTTTCAAATAGGGATAAGTGTAGTTTTTGAAATTTCGAATTAGTTTCTACATTAGCTGAGTTTATTCTGTTTCCACTGTAATTTCATTCATTATCGCAAAAATACCCATTTCACTTGAAAACCCAAAATAGAAATTGATAAATCTAGCTTGAGTTAAGCATTCTTAGCTAGTCCTTGGAAAAATACGACTTGAGGCCCCTATACTACACTTAGTTTTGTGAGCTAAGGGTTTTCAATTTATAAATTCAAATTTGAGACTCATTGCGACACTGGTTGTGGGCTTTCATCAGTCATCCCATTGAAAAGCAATTTCAATGTGTCTATACTAATAAGATATTCAAGTTATTTTAGGATGAAATCAGGGGTTTGATGTTTTGTAACACTTTGTTTGTAAAGCAAGAAGGGTCAACTATCTTATATGAAGTGGTGGAAATTATATTGGGAAAAGAGGGAGCAACTCCAAAAGATGTGTCATTTTTAGTACTATATAATGAGGTAGACTGTGAGATGAAGTGTTTGTGTTGTTTCTTTGAGTTTCGAGGCATTTTATGTAGACTTTTGGTTTCTATTCTTTTCAAAAGAAATGCCACTAGAGTTCTTGAAAAGTATATTTTGGAACGATGGCGCAAAGATATTAAACGTCAGTATCAAGGCGTCATCAATATTTATGATGATTTTTGTTATCATGAGAAAGAAAGACAAAAATATAATAATCTTCAACCCTTGTTACAAGAAGAGCATCAGATTGGGTCTAAAAATCATGAGAGGTTCTCTGTTTTAATGGGGATATTGAATGAACAAAACAAAGACTTATGGATATTAACATTATTGATTCGTTAGATGGTGATCATGATAACAACATGATACATGGGGAATCAAGAATTGAGATCAAGAAGTTTCACACTCTACTGAAGGTAAGATCTCGTGGACGTTCACCAACCAAAAGAAAGTAATCCAAAATTGAGCAAATTGTGAAAAAGGTGGCGGCAAAGAATAGAAACCAAGCTAAGGTTGAATTGATTATATTTTGGTTTTATATTTTGGTTATAATTGATTTTAATTTTTGTTATTTGTTAATATTGAACGTAAATTCTTGGTCGACATGTTATGAGAGGTGGCGGTAAAGAGCAAGAAGAATTATCAAATTTCGGACATACAAATATGATCACTTACCTGAGTAGTCAGAGTAGTAAAAATGTAAGTTCAATGCATTAATGGTCATCCTATTTTTATGTTTTTTTGGGAAGTAGCTGATTCTTTATTTAGTTGACATTTGTATTTGTTATTTAACTATTGTGCTTAACTACTATGCTTTCTTTGCTAATAATTGTAATTTTTTTTGTAGTTAGGTTGGAATCAATTGTATGTTCAACAATTTGACAAGAGAGGAAGATTGCTAAGAGAGAGGAATGTTCTTTTGGACAAGTTGTAAGTTCAACAATTTGACAAGAGAGTATTTGTTTTTTTTTTGTGGTTAGGTTGGAATCAGTTGGAATCGTGTTTTATGTTGTGAAACAACTGCTATGGTTACTACTGTGGTTTGATGAACTGTTGTGCTTTGATGAAATATGGTTTGATGAACAGTTGTATTATACTTGTATTTTGGTTTCATGAACTGCTGTGGAATCAGTTTGATGGACTGCTATGGGATTGAATTGTTAGAACTTTCTTTGTTGTTGATCTACTGATGGTACACCTGGAATTTGAAATGTGATTAGTTATCATATTCCTATTTAATTGTTTGGACTGTTTGGTTGTATCGAATTAGAAAGAGCTTTGGGAATCAATTTAGACACAATGGAAGGCCTCTGAGACTGAAGCCATATCATAATATGTTCTTACACACTTTCTATAAATTTAAAGTGTATACCTCATCAAAAAGATGCCCTATTAATATTTTGTTCTGATAAATTCATAGTTACTGTCTTCTTGGTCCGTAGAATGATTACTATACTATTTTTTTAACGAAGATTATCAAGATATTTTCGTGGAATCATTACATTTGCTCAAGCTGCCGAAGTGCTTATATAAAAACAACTCTGATCGATACATTGTCCAAAAACCTCTAGCCAAACTATTTGAGCAGATATTGCTCTATTACTTGAATCTTTATTCGACTCAGGATTTTAGACACTTGCTACTCTTAACATAAATACTTTATTCATCAAATTCCCTGTGTTTAGTTGGCTTTTCAACTGATTAGATCAAATATCTCCTCTACTTACTGATCCATGTCTTTTCTTGTTCTTGTAAATCTACACAAGGTCCGAAAAATATTGAAGCAAATATCACCACCACAACATCAAATCTATCGTTAAGTCTTACATGCTTTCGACATGTTCAGATTAGGTGGGTTCAGGGAAGAAGAGTGAATCAGGCAGCCGGAGCATCAGCCATCTCTTGTTCAATTGGAGTTGGCACCACAGGATAGTATTTGTAATGAAGCTCGCCGACATCATCACCAGGCATCTTCTTCCATCCGTTAGGGCCAACGTGATAAACTGAAA
Source organism: Boesenbergia rotunda (assembly GCA_024364735.1). Taxonomy (NCBI): domain Eukaryota; kingdom Viridiplantae; phylum Streptophyta; class Magnoliopsida; order Zingiberales; family Zingiberaceae; genus Boesenbergia; species Boesenbergia rotunda. Next base: position 1,469,048 of record JAGFNQ010000150.1, on the reverse strand, counting down.
AACGTAGCAGCATGTTAACAAAAATATATATAGGAAGTTGAGATCCAAATATATTGCTAATAAAGTCTAGCGATAGTAAAAGCTGTCGAAACATTAAACAGAAATTATGAAGACCGATGCATTAAAACAACAGCAAGAAGCAAATTGAACTAAGCAGCAAATTGAAGGCTAGCGAGAAGCAGCAATAAGAAGTGGCAGCAATAGGTTTGACAAATTGAAAGCAAATTGCAGCAATAAGAAGCAGCAGTAATAGTTTGCAAACAAAGGAGCAAATTGAAGCAAGCTTATTGACAAGCAAGAATCAACAATAAGAAGCGTATAGGAGTGCATTAAAACAACAACCAAACAGTATATTCCTTTGTCAAGCAGGAGGAGATCTTTCAGCTCCTTTGAACTAAGTTTACAACTGTTGTTAAGTGAAACTAAAACATTTTACAAAGATTATAGAGAATTCAAAACACAAAGTGTATAGTTTTAGACAACAGCCAAACTAAGTTTACAACAGCCAAACATTACTAAGTGTACATGTCTAAGAGAATTCAAAACACAAATCTCAGAGAAAAGATTACATTACTTAGTGTACATGTCTAAGAGAATTCAAAACACAAATCTCAGAGAAAAGATTACACTTCAAAGTGCATATTTTAGACAATCTCATCCACAAAACATTTATAACAAAGTGCATATTTCAGACAATCTCAAAGTACTGTTCAGGTGCAATAAGTTTAACAATCTCATTTGCAACACGCAATTATCTTCATAAGAGGTAAGAAGCTCAATTATCTTCATCTGAGGAGAAAGCAGCACGTGTGACAACCTATATAATCCAACCAATCACTACCACAAGTATTTGTGTAACGCTTCTCTTTGTAGTATTCAATTCAAGGAGTAACTTGCAATTGTCACTCTTCAACTCTTTCATAGTATTCTCTGCACTTCTAACATCAGCCTCTAACTTATTTATTCTTCTTAGCATTCCTGGTATTACTTATGTCGATCTACTACACATCTGATCATCAACCCAAGCCCAGAAATCACATACTCCACTCTGCGATTCTAAATTATTTATAAGATTTGTTGTTCAAAATTTTGCATGAAAGAAAAGACAAATTATGTTTATCCTACCCTACCTCATATAGCGGACATATGACAAATCTCATGCCTAGGTTGTCATAGTCCACGAAGTGATGATTTTCGCTATTAGTCCACATCTACATTTTGGTAGATTGGTGGTGCAATAATTGGGCATTTTTAACCTATCCTTTTTAACTTGCGAAGATAAAAAATACCCCATAAATTAAGAGGCAACAAGCAAGCATCTTACAATAGTTTAAATTGATCTCTAAATTGTTTAAATGGAATCAACATAGTTTAAATTGAATCAATAAGCAGTACACAATATGATAATTTTTAAGCCGATAGAGAATTTGGAATCATTTTAAATTAAAATTAATGTATTCTAATAATTTTTTTAATATATTCATAATGTGATAATATACCAACAAGCCACGAGTAGATGCCTCCAAGCTGTGATAGGTCTGGTTCAACCCCCCCCCCCAAATCTCGGATTGCACTGGGTTGATGAGAGGAAGCTCAGGATGGTCAAGACTGAAAGAAATTAGGGATTCGAAGCAACAACAAAGTTAGGGTTTAAGGCACAATAACTAGGCAGTGCGTTGACGCGTTGACGAGATCAACCGTTTGTCGAAGTCGTAGAGGAACACCAGGAACCACCAAATTAGGGTTGGGAAGAAACAACCAAATTAGGGCTTGATGGAAGACAGGAAGAAAGGGCACAATAACCAAATTAGGGTTGAGGGCGTCGACGAGACGAACCTTCGGTGAGGCTGGGCCTCCAGGAGCTCCGGTGGGGCGTCGACGAGATCTGGCGTTTGCCAGAGTCTAAACACAGTGTCGTGCGGCGCCCTCGCAAGAAGAAAGCTAGGGCATCGGACGGGGCTGGGTCTCCAAGGCGAGACGAAGGTCGGTGTTTGTCGGACGAAACCGTGGTCGTGCAGCGCCCTCGCAACAAGTCACGGCGGAGGTAGGAAGAAGAGGATGCGCGGAAGCTCGTATGGGTTTAGGGTTTGAGGGGAAAAAAAGCTTCAGAGAAATTAAACCACTGAATGATTAAAACACGTCAAAATAAAACACCACGTGGCATTTCACGTCGTTCACGCTGCATTCACGTCCAATATTTCATCTATTTATGGAATTAATGAATCGTGTTTAGCAATTATTTTTCTATCATTTGGTAAAGATTTTTGTCAGTTCTTAGTTTATATTTATTAAATCACTGACAATTCATATGAAATGAGGGTTAATCGGTAGCAGAAAAGACTTTTTTTTAAAATTAAAACAAAAAACTCTTAGTTTATATTTATTAAATCACTGACAATTCATATGAAATGAGGGTTAATCGGTAGCAGAAAAGACTTTTTTTTAAAATTAAAACAAAAAACTCTGCACCAGCCGGGAATCGAACCCGGGTCTGTACCGTGGCAGGGTACTATTCTACCACTAGACCACTGGTGCTAGATATTGGATAAGGCAGTTACAAAATCTTAACATTAATAAACTCTAATCAACTGCAAAAAATCTATTCTAATTAAAATTATTATGGATGGATGTAATATGAGAAATCAGTAACTTTTATGTCGTCAAAATATCATAGTCCACTAGTATTGAGAGACTCGATCGGATAAGGAGAGATCAATACTAACAATGATTAGGATCATATTTAATGCTCTAATTAGACGAGGTGACTACATCCCTCAACATGGGGTCATGTTGAGAGACTCGATCACAAGGAGAGATCAATACTATCAATGACACGGATCACATTCCATGCTCTAATTAGACAACAGAGAGGGCACCCCTTACCACATCCCTCAACACAAGACTAGTGTCCAGAGACTCGATCACAAAGGAGATCAATACTACGAATGACTTGGATCACATTCCATGAGGAAACCCCTTGCTACATCCCTCAGCGGCTCGACCATGCCAACCACCTAAAATACACACCCGTCTTCGTTTTCTTTAGGACTTGCACTGACTTGAGCAACCCTAAAGGTCAATGCCAAGATTCAGACCTCGACTTTTCACATGGATACAAGGCAACATCCGGCCCGACTCATCCTCTACCAGAACACCCCATCGGGTCACCAACTTCTCGTCCGATCAGATTGAGTAAATGAGTTTAAACAGATCTTGGGAGCTCATACTTTTTCCTTCAATTTTCCCAAAATACCAAGAGGGGAAGGATTCATCCCCTCCTTTCTTTCACTCTAATCGAATTTTTTGCGGTGTTACAAACACTGGTCTTTGGGAGGAACAAAGCAGCAACCGATCACGGAAACCTAGCACACGATTAGTACAGAACCCTATTTAACTTAAATATAGATGTCGAGACGATACATGTCCCATGCGACTACAACCTACAACCGAAAGTCTTTCCCATGCCGGTTGTGTTCCGAGCAAATGCATTTTACTACCTCTTTGCTTCACAAAAGGCTACTTCCAGAGCTTAACGAACTTATCATGGCTGGCAGACGCAATCACTCCAGTCGCATTTGAAGCCGCCAAAGCTGCAATCAAACCGTCATGTGCAGGAAGAGTCATCGTCTTGTTCTCCTTCATGTCCCAAACTTCTAGCGACTGCAAACCACCAACAACTTACAGTTACAACAAATTAAATTGCAAAGCAAGATGTTTTTTGCCGAAAATCTATGCTATCGAGGTTTGGTTAGAGCTGCAAACATCTTAGAAAGGGAAGCATAAATACCGCACAGCGACAGAAATGTTGGAAATACAAATTGGTGAAATAGAACTTCCATATCGAAGCAGAAAACTTGCCTGATAACAACCAATTACGAGCAGCGACGGATAGCTAGGGTGAAAAACACATGAATGGAACTTGCTTCCGTTGCAACTCAACTCGTGCACACATTCCCCTTCGCTTCCCAAACCAAGAGACCAAACTCTGACGGAGTCCTCGCTGACAGAAGCTAGAAAATCGCCAGAAGAGTTCCAGCAAATAGAATCAACATGTTTTGTATGCCCCTGCAGTCGAACAGCAATGTCAATAAGCCACAATGACCGTTCAAGTTCAGACACATTAATAGATAAACCGAAATCCATATGATCTCAGAATCAACAACCAACCTGCAGCGTCTGCCTACGACATTGTGTTTCAACATCTAGAACGCATATGGTGCTTTCTGCAGCAACAGCAAGGTACCTGCCCTGACGGGGCTGAAACCTCATTTGAGTAGTTCCACCCTGAGTGCACAGAAATCAATAGTTTTGTTGAAAATTAGAAGGATGTACACTTACGAATCGTAAAAGCCATAATACCGTTTCATAAGTACCTTAAAAACTCTGGCACAGTTACCGTTGTTTATACTCCAGAAACGCATTTCACCGTCACCATCACAAGAACAGATAAGATCCTCTTTACTTGGGTGAAAGTCCAGAGACATGACAGATGTGGAATGGCCAGTAAAAGTTCGAAGTGAATAGCCTGGCTGTCCATCAGAATCATATAACAAATCATTTGTTAGAATAGCAAATTTCAATGTTCGATGAAGAAAAATCACACAAGCTATTCAGCAGGCATCATAGTGAAGATCACTTTTTCTGTTTGTAGCGGTTCTCAAGTTCCTGACTGGTCCAGCCAATGGGGTATTCACATAAACATCAATAATGGAATGAATAAAGAGTACACTAGTAAGAAATTAATGCATTGTCTTTAGAAGGGAAAAAGCACAATGCTAATATGTTCAAAGAAAGCGATACATGAAGACTAATACTTCTCAAATTGAAAAATACATTTGGTTGTGGTATATCTCTTTGACTACTGGACAAATGAACTGAGATTTTGAGATCGCAACCCCTTGAGATCTTTTGGATGGTAAAAATTAGAGAAGCCATGGTTTGTCAAGATAAACAATCTGATGACCTCCCTCCGCTTGATAAGACTAACTGCGCTTATAAAATGCATAAGCCTATATATAACTCGAGAACTTAGTATTTGATTAGCTTGTCAGTTAGAGTGGGTTAACCTAAATGTACTACCACAGTAAGAGAACCAGTTTGAAGGACACGTGTGGCATTTAAATTGACAGTAACACTCGCCTTGCAGGTTATAGTATATATTTTTTTTGTTCTATGTTGCCAATTATAGGGCCAGGAGAGAGCTATTCCTGGCATGCAGTTGAGCCTATTGTTCAACTATTACATATCCTCAATAAACAATTTCTTCCTTTCATAGCTATGAAAAGCACATTCCACAGTTGGTATTTGTCATGCTCTCACATGATCTAGGATATTTATTGGTCGCTATGTTCATACAAATGGAAATGTGTTTCTTAAAAGGAAGAAAACGCCCATATAAATTCACGCAACAATTCCAATGAAATTGTACAGTTTGTTTACAATCATTGTAAACAGAAACATTACAGTATTATGAGAACTGATAAAGACATCACATCTCTGCAAAGTTACCTAAACAAAATAAGAATTATATATCTAGGATGATGGTAAGGATATTTAAGATTAACTGATTATTAAAGACGATCTTTCCCTATGAACTGGCCAATGCCGCAATCAAATATGTCAAAAAATCTACTATTAGTGATAGAATATCATCCAGCATGTTCAATCTGAACTTGCAATCATTTTAGCCTTGTCATGAAGAGAAACCAGTTTGTTTATGCCCAAATACATCTCCAATTTGGATATATAAAAAAACTTAGAATAAACTCAAGCACCTAAATGTTCGCTCATTTGTTGCCTAGTTTATGCTCATTTGTTTAAACTCAAACACCTAAATGCCCACATACATCTTAACTGGACCAGATGCACAGGTAGCTAAGTGCAAAAGAATAGTCCAAACCAGAGTATAGCCACTTGCCAAGGCAAGCAAATCCCTGAGCAAAGAATAAGGTAATGCATAGTATACACCTACACAGATGGCGATGGTAATCGGCACAACTTCATATAGTAACCTATATGCACTTCATCTCATCATCTCATCCTAATTAATTATTAGGACAAGGAAGAAGTAGTTTGATTCTTCCAAGTCAATATAAAAAATTCTGGAGATTCAGCTATTTGCAGATTGTGACACAGATCTAATTGGAACCTAGAAGCAGTATTTGCTAGTGTTAGGTAACTCAAATATAAATTATTTGTAGGTAACTCAAATATTGTTAGGTACCACATTCTTTGCATCTGCCAGGAGAAACATATGAACTCTCCTGCAAGTGATGAGAAGCTATATACAAGATGAGATGGATGCGAGCGAACAGTAGAATCAGGTAGCCATAAATATGTTGAAATGATTAGAACTTTTAAACAAGAAATGGAACGAAAGTTAATTGATAAATACTAACATTATCAGCATCCCACACTCTCACAGTCTTGTCAAATGACGATGTAGCTAGACGAGGCAAGCTTGAACTAAACCGAACATCAGTAATCAGCAGGGAGTGTTCCTCCAGTGTAGATTTGTGCTTCAAAGTGTCAGCATGCCATAGAACTGCCTGCATGACAAAATCAATAACAAATCAGTATCCTGCAAGGTAGTTATTCAAAAAAGAAGGAAGCTGGATTATGAGTGACGATAATTGGTGTGCCATCATATTATATTTTACCTTTTTATCATGTCCTCCAGTTGCAAGGAGTTTTCCATCAGATGAAAAGTGACAACAAACAACTTTATTTGTACTTGCTCTAACTGCTACAATCTCAGTAAAGGAGAAACCTGAAAGGCCAATTACTGATATGAGATAATGCATTAAAAACAGGAAAGTTAGTCTTTAATTGCATCCACTGTTAGAAACAGTAAAAAGGAAGCAAGCAAAAAGGATAGGAAATTCTTCAAATGCTTTAAAACAGAGATAAAGACCAAGCAGGAGGGACGGGCATGGGGTAGAACCTTTTGCAGAATCCATAGAGCGACCAACAACATCTCTTGGGTCAGTATCATCATGGGACAGAAAGGATTCTACATTATCATCCAAAGATGCATCTTCCACAAAGCGATCCATGTCAGCCTGCTATCCACAACTCATGAAAAAGTACCAGTTAATAAATAAAAAAGTGCAAGCTCATGGCATAGCTTTAGTTACTAAACAACAAACAATCCTAATAATTACCAATTGGTTAGTGGGAGATGTCAAAGGACCAGTCCCATCACCAAACATCATCAGAGGCTTTGATGAACCACCATTGTGTTGCAACTGTGCCATTGACATCACATCTCCTGGTGTATGAGTTGATGGTGTTGAGGGCGCAGAGCTTGGGGAAGGCCCAGCAGTATTTGCCGTTCCAGAGCTATTTGCAGGACCAGACGATGAAACAGCCTGCTTCCGTTTTCGACCACTTTGATTGTTTGAAGTCTACAATTCATTAACAAATAGTTGCTAAAACTTACGGGAAAATACAGAATAAATACTGATTTTGTTTTACTTTTCACTGATTTGCTATAAACGAAAAGAAAGCAACGTTTGCTAGTAACACAGACTTACATAGAGCTCAATAGAGGGATAAGATTTGTGTAACCAACCCCAAATGGTTGGGAAAATGCAACTTAATGATGATAATACAACAAAAACAGAAGTTTGATTCAATACCCAGATAAGGTAAAATAATACCTGATCAGCCCCTCTAAAGGAATTTGACATGCTTCCATCAACAGTCATACTAACTGCTGCAAGTTTCTCTTGAAGTAGATGGTTAGAATTTTGAGACTGTTGGCTTGAAAGGACATGTTGTTGAAGCTGCTGTTGCTGACTACTGCTTTGTTGTTGTTGGGGTTGCAACTGAGCTATTTTCTATTGCAAGCATAGAAAAAATAGTTAGGCAAAATGTGAGTGTGCAGTATGACATCATATCATAGAAAGAATGGCCAGTATGATGTAATATCATAGAATGAAAGGAAAAGCTGCAAACCTTCATTAATAAATCTGAATCGGTGCGAGGCATTAGAGGACTTGGAGATTGCATGGGCGAACCCACATTGGGTATGACATCATTAAGAACATTTGTCTGGCCATCCTTTCCTAGAACTATGTTCCTGTTGTTCAGAAGCATTCTTAGCCTTCTATTATCAATATCTGCAGCAGCTGATGAGTTCAGATTTTGCTGTGCCTGGAGAAATAGTTGATGTTGATGGGGACTCAGAAATTGCAGTTGCTGAAGTGATTGAGGTGACTGCACAAACGACTTTTGCTGTTGTAGAAGTCCTGAACGGAGTTGATCAAGACCCTATAAGATGTCAAAGAAATAAGCACCATAAGATATTTTGCTTCCAGCAATACTTCCCAAGCCCAAATCAAAGTTCCTACAGAGAACAAAAGAATGAAAGAAATTCACGTTCATGGCAGGATATTGAACTACCAAAAGAATGTAACTGCAATATCTCGCAAACTAGAACACCTTTTTACAATAAAAACTAAAAAAAACAATGATAATTAGGATCTTCCAATTCAGTTATTTCAAAAGTTAATACTTACTGTCAGTGGCCAGCCTTTAAGAGTCAGATTGTTACCAACCTGATTGGGTCCTGCTAACAAAGCACAAAGAGTTGGTCAGTCTGCTGAATAAAAGCTTAGTGAGTCTGCTCGAATGCTAGAATCATTAAGTGAAAAGCTAAACAAAGAAGAAAACTGACTTCCACCACTAAATGTCTTGGGCCTTACCCATCCATAAGTAAGAGAATGATTTCCCCTTGGGTCAATAGCATCAGAAATAATAACAGAAAGTAGTAGTAAAATCCTAAGAAACCAAACTTCTAACAGATGCTACCTGGAACTCCAATCAATGAAGCATCAGGACCAGCAGCTCTCGGATTCAAAATTGGATTAATCTCAGTCTTTATTTCCTGTAAAGCATACAATCATAGAACAAACAATAGATAATTAAAACAGCAACATTTCAGTAAACTATACCTGCGATGACCCAGGAACTTGCTGATTCCTAGTCTGAACCTGCTGAAGAGGCCCTGATAGACCACCAGCTGACCCATGCAATACATGCCTGTATTTAAAGCATTGGATTAGGGACCTTAAGATCTATTAGAATACATAATGTCAGAAGAACAAGCATAATAACATACAGTTTAGTTCAAGAATCATGCCAAAACAGAATGAGTTGAAAACATATGTACAACAATAAGTCAATATTTGCAGGCCTTGGATTCTACTTTTGAGTTCATGTGTTACATAGATATGCATGCAATCAAACTGTCACAAAAATGAAATGCTAGAGGCAAATACGTTCAGCCATGTCAACCAAGCATACCCTGAAGGTTGTGCTGGAGCTGCAGCTGACTTCAGCATGGATGCATGGTTTGGATCCATGACCTGGCCCACATTATCACCAAACCTCTGAATGGAGAAGATGAGTGATCAATTGAATCAAATACTATATATGACAGACTAGACTGTTAGGGTAAAATAGTGTTATGTCAATAGCAGTACTTTAACTGAAGCTTCGTCTAAGGAATCTCGTTGCAGGGGCAACTTTAGCCGTTCCTCATACATTTTTGTGGCTATTGCATTAGCAGTTCCAGGATTCTGGCGCATCAAAGAATCTTGAGTAACAAGTCCACCAGCATTGCCATTTAAAAGCTGAGCTCCCTCTCTGCGCTGTGGTTGTTGCTGCTGCTGTTGCTGCTGTGCCTGCCTCTGTAACAACAGTTGCTGAATTTGCATATGTTGTTGCTGTTGTTGCTGTTGCTGCTGCTGCTGTTGAGATGGTTGCTGTTGTTGCTGCTGTTGCTGCTCTCTTGCTTTTAAAAGTTGAGTCTAGCATAAAATTCAACATCAGTGTTCAGACTCAAAAAAGGCATAGATAACTTATCATAGGACCAGTAGATTATCACAAGCAAATACATTCATGTGTCAATTTGTCAATTTTCAAAGATAGTAGATACTCCAAGCTGTAAGATCTTTCTCAAATCACTTAATTTCTACAAATTCGGTGTGTAAATTGATTCCAAATAAACTTTACTTTTGTTTTTGTTGCTCCTATCACTGAGATGCATTAGCTTTTGTTGCTGCTGTGCTGCTGCAAGGTCATGGAGGAACACGACTGGGATCTTACAATTGAAGAGCAACAGCAACAATAGTCCCATGGAAAAAGTTAAACTATGCTAACAAATAGTGCAATCCAAGTATAATTATGCATGCCAACTTCCAGACACTGAAGACCGGCATGCGCCTTTCTTCTTTGTGAAGATAAAATCAAGGACCAAAGTTTTTCTGCTAGTAAAATGATGGTTGGAGAAAACTTGACATCAAAATTTTGTGTGCAGAGCATCATAGGTTCTCAACCTAAGGCTTTCTCTTTGCCAAAAAAAATATAAAAAATCATAATGTATTGCCATACATTATATGTAGGTAGAATGTTCCTGATTTGTGACTAGTATAGGTAGTAACTCATTGGCATGGAGAGAGAGCTAACATCAAAAGTATAATGTTTTGCAACAGATAACCTCACCTCTATGTATGAGGCAGCAGCATCTGAGTGCTTTTCATTTGTCCTAGCAATAAATATATCCCAAAAAACAGACCACCACTCGAATAGAAACCCACCGGGAGCATCAATAGCTGTGACAAAAGTCAAAGAGTTCAATTTCTTGGATAGGCTCGAACCATATACAGAAACACCATATAACAAACTGCAACTTACCCACTGGATCAGACGACACCTTGGCTTCGGCTTGAAAAGCCTTAGCAGTTGCCTGCAAGTTCCTCTTCACCAAATAATCATAAATGTACACATCCAACCTGGTCTCAACATCACAGTAAGTGACTCCAATATCAGCAAAGGCACCGTTTTTCACTCTCACAACAAAAAATTAAACTCAAAAGGAACTAAAAGGAACAGAAAACCAGTTACTCAAACTACAGGCAAAAGGAACGATCGAAAAAATCCACATTTTAGGAATACAAGGTAACTAAACAAAGCCATAAAATCAACAGAGAGAAGTTCAGATAGATAAAAAAACTTTCTTTTTCCCAAAACATAACAAGTTGCTCAAAACCCTAGCAAAGACCAGCTCAAAGGTAAGAACACAAACAGCAGTACCGCCACCCCTAAAATCCATCAAATCTCCGTGCACTACAGCCAGAACTACAGAAAGCTCACATCTTGTCGGCTTCCCAGTTGGTCTGCGACATGATTCCACGAAACACCGAATCAGCCCCTCTCGATCGCCAAAATCTCCCCCAGCGGCAAAAATACCCTACGAGCTCAGCCTCCGCCTCGGACAATATCCCTTCCGGTTAATGAATCCCCTGAGCTTCCTGCTTCCAGCCAAACCCTAGAGCCACCGGAAACAAAGGCTAAGCAAAGAGATAGATAAAATAGAAGCAACACAAAACATGGAGAATGTTCTTAAAAAAAAATAAAAATCAAAGGGGTCTCTCTCTCTCTTTCAAAATTTATCAAAACTCCCCTCCATTTATAATTAATTTCTAAAATACCCTTCTATAATTTATTATTATCATTATTTTTTGGATAATTCAGATGCTCAAATTTCACCTAGCTAATCCTTTTAAGTTATCTTTTATTCAATTAAGTTCGATCGATAAAATTATTTTTCTATCGATCAGATAAATTCGAGAAATGAAGATCGATCATAAGAAATAATTTAGTATCATAAATGATTCAAACATCACAATAATTTATTTATGTTACAAAAAAATTAAAACTCTTACAATCGCATCCACCCTCGAGACTTCATCTCGCTGATTGCGAAGCCTGCGTTTAAAATATTAATATCTATATATTTAATTTTTAAAATACCCCTCTATAATTGTACTATCTTAGAGTAGCTTTCAAAATGATTATAAAAACTGAATTCCATTATATTTTAATTCTCAAAATACCCTTTTAAAATTATATCATAATGATATGCAATGAAAATTTTTAACGAAAAATTTAACGGGAATAATATAATATTTCAATTACAGCGATCATCGACGAATTCATCGTACCCTAGGGTATAGTTTGATTTGGGATGACGGATTTCGGCCGCCGTCGATATCCAAACGATAGTCGAATATATACATAAAAAGTGTCATGTCATTCCCATTGAGTTTCTCGTTGAAAATTCTAACTGTGTATCATTGCTTTTAAAATAATTTGAATCAAATTTACTTTAAAATTACACTAACAAAATTTTAATCGAGTGTAGTTTTAACTAAAATTATTCCATTTATCTTATAACAATTTTAATTAAAATTACACCCAAGGATAATAATGCACATCCGTGAGCATTCCATGTTCATGCGATGTTCACATATAAATATGCAGCACAATATTTTCGTTTAAAAATAATAGAATTTTAGCTTTATAATTGTATTTTTTTAAGGGAGAAATGCTGTTTTCATAAGATATTTTTAATTTTATTTTTCGTCAAAATTAAATAGTTATAATTTAAAATAAAAAAATAATTAATCAGGTTAAATAATATTAAATTTGAGATGATTGATTCGGCCACATTAATATTTTTAATCGTTGGATAAATCGAAAAGGGCTTATGACGATCTATTCAGAGGTCTAATATTCTATGATTACATATTTTCTCTCTATATATATAGTTTATTATAATTAAAGATTGAATCGTAAATATTTTAAAAATAATTAACCATCGGGCACTATAATTTAAAATAGAAGGATATAATTATATTTTAATAGTCAACAATTTGATGCGGTCAACCCTGACACTTTGCTTTTGCCTATAATTGTAATGCGTGTAACACCTCGCATCCGCAAAAAATAAAAAATACATTTTAATATTTTTATAAACAAATTATTTATTTTGAAATTCAACACAAATTATTCCTTTTAAAAATTTAAAAACCCATTTTAATATATATATATATATATATATATATATATATATATATATTACCCCTTCACATTATAAATTCTTAAAAATCAGTCCTTAAAGCACGTTTCATTTTTTTGATATAAATCTTATTTTAAATTATCATAGCTCAATATGCGCACCACTTGAAAGTGAAGACAAACTAACACTTTTGAGAATTTAAAGGACATTTTGTGAAAGAATATAAAAATATGATGACAACATGAAAATTTTCTTAAAATATATTAAATAATTATAAAAATAGATCGATTATATATATATATATATATATATATATATATATATATAAAAGTAAAACGTAATTGTTAGATAGTGACATGTCATGATTAGGGTACAGGGTGCCCCATTGTAATGGTCTCAAGTGGCCAAGAAAGCCAGCCTTTTAATAGGGAAATTTGGTCTTATCCTATAATTTATCTACCTATTGATATTTGGCGATTTATTTATTTTTTAAAAAAAAATATGATTCTTTGTGATATACTGATATGGCAAGTTTTTCTAAGGCCACCTCAACTGTTACTTTTTTGCAAAATGGTACCAAAAAAAAAAAATGAACCAGGCAGCAGACAAATTGAATCTGGGGTGACTGGCTCGGCCCCGCGGAAGTTTCCCACCATAACAAGGTCGACTATCTAGAGGAAATTAGGTTGACATGTTTGTAATAATTTTTTTGAAAAATATATTTTGTTTAAAATTTAATTTATTAAGTTTGGATTATATATTATTAGATTATAATATTTCAATATACTATAAAAAAACCAGCTTTACCAGACGGAATTTACCGATGGAATTTCGTCGGTAAAGACACTTACCGACGGAATTTTATCCGTCGGAGCAAAATCCGTCGGTAAAGAATTACCGACGGAATATTTATACCGTCGGTAAGTTTTCTGACGGAATTTTAATTCTGTCGGAATATTTTACCGACGGAAACTCATTTCCGTCGGAAATTTCCGACGGAATTACGAGTTCCGTCGGAAATTTTCGACGGAATTGTATATCCGTCAGAAATCTTCCGACGGAATCACTGGTTCCGTCGGAAATTTCCGACGGAAATACAACTCCACAACAGTTATGCTAATATACTGTTTACTTGAATAAAAAATATTTAAAAGAATTTATGAGTTTGTTACATTTTGTATTTTAATACTTAATAATTACATTTTCTATAAATAATATTACTTATTGTTATATATATACTAGTATAATACCCATGCGATGCACGAGAATCTTATACAATTCAAATATGTTTAGTGATAATATATATATGTCAATTTTTATTATTAAATGAAAAATTAAAATGAAAAGTAAATTTATTTCATCATGGATTCATGTCAATATAAGATATACTACTATTTTTTATAATATAAGATATTAATGGTGATCATAAGTTTTATAAGGGTAGTGGATATGAATACGATCTAAAATTTACTTTGCTTTGATAGAGGTGTGTCAAGCCTGTGCTATAGTGCAACACACAGGCGACACATGAAAACCCTAGTAGCAAGCTACTGTGATGGGTCATCCCCCATATAATTAAAAATTAATTTAATATCAAAGTGGACCAACGACCCACATATCAGATATTAAACTAATAAGAACAGATACTACACCTAATCTTAGCCAAAAGGACGAGAATGGATATGAATACGATCTAAAATTTACTTTGCTTTGATAGAGGTGTGCCAGGCCTGTGCTATAGTGCAACACACAGGCGACACATGAAAACCCTAGTAGCAAGCTACTGTGATGGGTCATCCCCATATAATTAAAAATTAATTTAATATCAAAGTGGACCAACGACCCACATATCAGATATTAAACTAATAAGAACAGATACTACACTTAATCTTAGCCAAAAGGACGAGAAAGGTATGAGTTGCTTTACCGTTTTTTGTCCATTTTTATAATTGCTATGTATGTAATTCGCCTTAGCAACTTCAGATATGAGACTATTATTTTATGTACTTTACTGTAATCATTATACCTTATTTAAAATTTTAATTTTGGAAATTTTAAAATACAATTTTAAATTAAAATTTGAAATTATCTTTTTTGAATTTGATAAATTATTTTTTAAAATTTTAATTTTGGATTAAGATATGAATTTTTCTTTTTAGGATTTGTAATTATATATTTTCTTTTGAATTTGTATTTTTAATTATAAATTTTTTATTTAGAAAATTTATATTCGGTTTAGGCGGGAATTGTAAATTCTCTGTGAATGCCACGTCTGCAAGCAAAACTGTATTTTATAGATATTAATAGATATATATATATATATATAGATTTTTTTAAAAAAGTAGCCACTATCAAAATTTCCACCTGAATAATATTTTCATAAATAAAAATCTAATTAATGAGATTGTATCGAATACTACTTAGATCAAAATCTTCATTTTAAAAGTTCAATTAACTTTGAATTTTTCTTCGTTATTATATGGGGAACTTTGCCTTAAATCCCCGATCAGAAACACAAATCACGCTTCAGTCCCCGTGGCAGGTAAATTCCGTTTCCACTCCCTAAACGCCTGATCGTTTGACTTAACTCCCTCTCGTATGAATTTACCGAACTGCCCTCCCTTTACTTTCAAACGCTCTCCACTCCGTGTGTCTTCTTCCCGGCTTGGAGCTGCGTCGAACGAAATCGACGATCGTCGAAATCACTTCCGGTGAGCGTTGAAGACAAAAACTAGAGAGGTGACAGGCAGAGGAAGACCCGCCTATCACCTTCAACCCAAGAACCACATCTTCGAAGTGTCGTTCATCTTCGACCAAGTGAAGACCCGGCTTTCACCTTCAACCCAAGAATCGTCGACGAACGTCAGGTTTGAAGAAGTAAAAAGGTGGTAATCGGTACAACCAGAGGAATACTAACGCGAAGAAGTGTATTCCAAAGGCAGAAACAGATATATCTCAAGTAGAAGGTCGGTTTTGTTTCTCTGCCCTAGATTTTGACCTCTTGGTAATTTTGTTTGTAGAATGAAATTAAGATAATTGTTTACGTATGTTTCTGTAAAATTCTATCAAAATTCGAAGTTTTATTTCATGGGTGTTGCTGATTTTGTTAGGTTGAATAAAATTAGGGTTTGTGGTGTTCAAATTATAATTTATCTGAATGTATTTCTATTATATCTTCTTAAATTCAAGTAATGAATGAGATATCTGTGTATTTTGTAGTAATTATCAATAAATTGAGTAATGTACCCAATTTAAGCACTTTGATGCGCAGAAGGGAGGATTTGTACTTTAGGGTATGAATGAGTAAATGTGTTTGTGTTTTATCTTCTCTAATTGAATGATTGAATGAGTTATGTGGTGATTATGTAATTATTATCAATAAACTTAATTTATTTTCGGTGAATTTACTTTTTATGCAGATATGAGAAAAAAAGCTCTTACACAGAGCACAAGGGAGACTAAGGCTAAATCTATGGTGAAAGATAAGGGGAAGAGAGTAATGAAAGATGAGGGAAAGACCAACAGTAGCAAACAATCTTGTTCCCGTTGCTCTCCTGGATATTTCAAAGATGTACTGGGTGAGGTGGTACCAATTATGAGTGATAAGCAAAAAGAGAGGATTAAAAGCACTCCACTTGCTCCATGGCTCGAGATGCCTATCAGTAGTACCAGAGTTGATTTAGTTTTAAAGAGATTCCAATTATTGCCTTCTCGTTCTTTCTTTTTTGGTGACAACATTGTAGTTCCATTCACTTCGACTGAGTTTAGCATTGTCCTTGGTTTGGCCCATGTGGGGCAACCGGTTGATCTTGATGCTAGCATGGAGTCAAATTTTGTTCTTAGGCTATTTGGAGGAAAAGTTGGCAACGTAAATAGGACCATGATTCATGATAATTTGCGGTCATTAGCTGGATCTGAGAAGGAATCTGAAGTGGATGATTTTGTTAGGCTGTTTATTTGTCTTCTATTTAACTGTGTTATTTTTCCAGTTAGCAACTATTCCACTCCTCGATTTATTATGTCCTACATTAATAACTTGACGAGGTTCTTTAATTATTCATGGGGAGATGCAGCATATAGGTTTTTGTGCCACCAAATTATCTTGCATACCGGTAATGGCAAAGGAAAGGCTGGTTGCAAAATGTATTTAGATGGTTGTACTGTAGGTTTGATGGTGAGTTTTTAATATTTCAAGTGCAATTGTGATATATTTAATATTATTATATTGCTCTCTCTCTATATGTATTCAGGCATGGCTGTATGAAAGAATTCCTTCATTTGGAATTGCACGTTCTTTATGTTGTTTTCCCTGGTTGTTTCGCTGGGAAAGGAGTAAGATATCACTTAAAGATGATGTTGCTGAGAGTTTATTTTGTAGAATTGATTTTAGTAGGGTAAGTTGCTATGTTTTTAGTATGTTTTTTGTAGATATGATTGTAGAGGTGACATTTTATTTATAATTGTGAATAGGTGTTAGATATAGTACCATTTCCTGAGGAGGAGATACTCTTAAGTGGCAAGCAGGTAACTTATTCTCTAAATATAGAAATAATAAAATTATTATGTTAAATAATGATGACAACACATTTTTTGACTACATTACTTATATTTTTCAGGTGCCACTTTGTTTGAGATGTTCTGGAAGTTCTAATACCAGAGGTTGCTTGAACCATTTGTTGTTGTTAAGAGCACTGAGCTGGAGGCCAAAAAAGTTAGTGAGGAATTGATTTTATAAGAGACTAAGATTGTTGAGGTTGAAGTGGGTGGTGAAAATGAACTTGCTGGGTTGGAGAAGTTGAATGTGGAATTGACAACTGTCAACATTGATGACAATGTTGATTTAGTGATAAAAGATGTTATTTCTGATTTGAATAAAGAGCAAGTTTCTGGCAGTGACATTGGTACTTCGAAAGCAGAGAACATCAGCCACTTTCAATCTTCCATTGTGGATACTGTGAGGTGTAAAGCTGATCGTGTGCCGAAAAGAAAGGAATCTATGTTTGTGACTCCTCGTAGCTCAACACCAAAACGTAAGAGGAAGGGGAAAAAACAGGTAGATGAAGTATAAATCCGAGATTCATTATTTTAAAATTTACTTGTTTTTGCATGTTATTGTATATTGTTACTAACTACGTATAGATTTTAGCTTACATGACTAAGTATGTTTTTATATAGGTAAATTTGATAGTAGATGTTCAGGATTGACAGAGTCCTCCCAATGCTACATTGGATGTATATAAAAAGAGAACTGATTTTTGTGGACATCAAGAAGCAACTGAAGAAGATAAAAAGTTGTTGACAGACTTTCTTAGTAGGAAACAATTGGAGTAGGTTTATTTTCAATAACTGATATTTTGCTAAACACTTCTTATCAATTTTGTAATGTTATTTTTTACTCCCCGTAGTGTTGTCATATGGCAAGATGAGTTCCTAAGCTTAACTGGAGATACATTGTGTCCTTTTTTGTTTGGTGACCCTGTTGATAGTCAAATCATAAATGTATATATGAATATTATGAAAAAACACAGTCCAAGTTATGAATTTGAGATTTACTGTATGGACACAAACGTACAGGTTTGTAGCAAATTGAGATAATTGATAGTTGATATTTGATTTTTAATTCTTATTAGATTAAGAAACATGATTATATCTTATTTTCAATGTCACTAGTACAAAAAAGACCTTTAACAACGGCTTTTAACACCGGTTGTATTAAAACCGGTGTTAAAAAAAAGGCGATGGCATTTTTGTAATTATTTGAACTTTAAAATACTTTTAACACCGGTTCTTTTAACAACCGGTGTTAAAAATATATTTAACTACGGTTTTATAAATAACCGGGGTCATATGTTATAATTATTTGAACTTTAAAATACTTTTAACACCGGTTCTTTTAACAACCGGTGTTAAAAATATATTTGACTATGATTTTGTAAATAACCGTGGTCATATGTTTTTCGTGCGCATGCCTTATGCTTACTATTAAATTTATTTGATATTTTACTTCATAATAAATATTTGATGAAGTAATAAGTTACTAAATAAAATCCATAAATTTTTATACCGAAGTAATAAGTATAAATTAACTAAAATATATTTTCTTTTATAAATAAAGTAACCGATTTATATTTGATTTCAAAGTAATCCTTAAAACTCCCCAAGTCAAGCCCTAACATCATCATGCAACGCCTCCCCCTTCTCCCGACAACGCGCCACCCCCTTTTGCTCGACGACGCGCCTCCGTTCCCTCTTCACCGCGCTTACATCTCCCCCTCCCCTCGACGCACATCTTCAACCACGCGCTCGGAAGGTTCCATTGGCGTTTTCCCTCTTCTTTTCCTTTCAGTTTTCTTCCCTCTCCCACCCCCTTCATTCTTTCCTTGCAGCGCCGCTTCCTCTTTGAGGTTTCCTGACCATGAGAAGAAAAGGCAAGGGTTTTGTTCGAGCTTGAAGTTTCAAGTAGAGTTGTATATCAATTGAAATGACAAGAATTATACAATTTGGCGAAATGGCAAGAATTATATAATTTGGCCAGTCTTATACAGACAAATACAACAGACTTCTTATACAGACAAATACAGTAGCTTTGGATCAACTAATCACAAAGCAGACTCTAGATGGACAAGACCAACTTGGTAAATTCTCGAGTTAATTTTTAACGCCATTATCAGGTAACACATTCTTTCACCATTGGACTTTGAATAGGTCTTTTTGAACACGATCAGTGTTCCTTTAGCTACTTCATTTTTAGTAATTATATTTTGGCAAATCTATCATGGTTCTGTTAGTTACTTCATTTCAAGTACCTGTGTTTCAGGATTCTGTTTTATGTGCCAGTTCATATTTATTTTTTGAAGTTCTCCAGTTTCTCTTTTTGGTCTCCTGTAATAATTCTTCTTGGTTCTTTCTTTGAAAACTTAGGATGTGGTAATTGATCTTTGTTTTTGGTTTCAATTTCTTGTTCTCTGCATTGTAATAAAATCGTCATGTACTTGTTGTGCATCTTTCACCAACATTCTTCTAGACTTAACACTAATTAAAGATCTGTAGCTTAAGTACTTCATTCCACACTGAAGTGCTAGTTTTTATTATTATTTTGTTTTGTTATATTGTATTTTTCTGATTTAGTTGTGTTAATAGAGTTCTGGAAAGTCTTCAGTACTGGAAAGCATAGTTGGGAAGGACTTCCTACCAAGGGGTTCAGGTAAAAACTGACTGCAACTTTATTTTTCTGTAAATTGTCTTGGTGATTTTAACTCTGGTGCCTTTCACTGTCAAAAACTTGTAGGAATTGTTACTAGACGTCCCCTTGTTCTCCAGTTGCATAAGATTGATGGTGATAGAGAATATGCAGAGTTCATGCATCTTCCGAGAAAGAGGTTCACTGATTTTGGTAATCTCATCTGTTGATGGTGTTGATTTTAGCACATTGGGTAACATAGATGATCTTATATGTAATGCTAAGACTCTCTAATATTGTTGGTTCCTTGGTTCTTCTTGACCTTTGTAAATGCTAAATACTTGTAGTAAGACAATCTATGTTATAAGAAATTGTTGTGCTGGTTTATGATGTTGTCGGAGTCTTAAACAGAGCAAGCTTTTCAATGACTTGCTAGTTCCCTTATTCAATTTGTATAAATGTACACCAATTATATTTGGTATATTTTGCATGCTTGCCAATGTAGTTTATGCATCACATCTACATCATTTGTAAAATTCGTATTACATATTTACATTAAGGTTCATATCTTATTCATTTATTGCAGCTCTTGTTAGGAAAGAGATCCAAGATGAAACTGATAGAGAGACTGGTCGCACCAAGCATATCTCCCCTGTTCCAATTCATCTGAGTATTTATTCGCCTAATGGTGAGATTGTGATGCTCGAGCTAGAAAGTTTATGTTTTTTAATAGATTTTATGAAGCTTATTGAAACCACATCAATAACCCCATAACTTATTGTTTGCTAAGACACTTCTTGATATAAGAAAGCAGTCGTCAACTTGACACTTATAGATCTTCCTGGACTCACAAAGGTGGTTGTCGGTAATTTTCTTTCCATGTTTTTTAAATGTTATGCTTCCTTTATGTAGTTAAATTGCATTTCATATTTAAGTGCAACCCGATTTTTTTTTCCAGAGGGTTAACCTGAAAGTATTGTGGTTGATATTGAGAATATCGTTCGGTCATACATTGAAAAGGTAAAACATCTTTATTTTTTTTTAAATCCAGAATTATGTATTCCACTTCAAGTTCAAGTTCATGTTTATTTTTCTTTTTCTTTTTCTAGTTTTTCTTTCTTTAAACATGCTTTTAATATGTTTGTGTTTCCTGAGCTATGATCTGGTTGTACCAATATTCCTCATGCTGTGATCATAGCCTGACTCTTTTTCAATTGATATACAGCCAAATTGTATAATTCTTGCCATTTCGTCAGCTCGAACAACCAAATTGATATACAACCAATTTTCCTATATATATAACAATTCTTTGAGGTTTCAAGTAGAGTTGTTTATTTTGTCAACTCCTGAAATGTATCCTGCCACTAATTGGTTAGAAAAAATTTAACTCATTTAGACATTTACTGTTGAAATTATGTTTGATTAAAACTGAATCTTACAAAATTATCTGTAAGTCATTTTATGCAAAATCATGGAACAGATTGAATTGAGTTGGCAGAAGCCAACAAATCACCCATGATTATTTTAACTATTGAGTCCATACTTAAATGAAAATTCATTATTACATTTATTGAATTCTGAAGAAGTAACTTGAAAATAGAACACAAGCAATAGAGTAAGCAAACGGACTTTATTATGAGCTCTACTATCCTATAACAATAGAAAGGTAATACAAAGCTTAATTATCCAACTCAGCTGCTGAAGGAAACCTTCTAAGCATTTAGAGCACGCTTGTATTTTCTTGTTCCCTTTCCTTGAAGATATAAATGGATGTTTCTTATAATTTGGATTGTGATCATTACATTACCTTTTCTATTTCATTGTAGAAAATTAGTGCAATGGTAATCGACAATTATTTTATTAAATTAAAATTATATTGTAATAAAATATGATTATTTACTTCAATAATAAAATTTGATGGTGAAGTAATAAAAAATAAGACTTTTATGTGGTCAGACCTTGTTTTGCTGGCCAGACCTTGTTATTGTTGGTGCAGATTGCACCCAAGTCAAACCTGTGTTTTGCGTTATGTGGTCTTATTGGAGTTCCACCTTCAAATGGTGTCATCCCACAATCTCCAATGCACACGAAAAGTTTGGCCACCCTCAAACACCAAGTAAGCTCCAAATTGTGAATGATTGATTATATTGCTTCTCTCTCCGTAGCATTATTTGATATTTTTTCATTGGAATTTTCTCACAGTTGCTTCGCAATCGACTGGTAGCCACTGCACGCCAAAGCATGAAAAGAAATTCAAGCTTGAC
Organism: Boesenbergia rotunda; assembly: GCA_024364735.1. Lineage (NCBI taxonomy): Eukaryota > Viridiplantae > Streptophyta > Magnoliopsida > Zingiberales > Zingiberaceae > Boesenbergia > Boesenbergia rotunda. Next base: position 1,446,736 of record JAGFNQ010000150.1, on the reverse strand, counting down.
TGAAGTACTGTATGGAAATATGCAAGACGCTTATAAGAGATGGAATGCTAAGCTGGTCGAAGTTCTGCAACGTACTCCTCACTATTTGATCTTGGACTAGACCGTTTACTTGCAAACTCGTGTGGCAAGCTTCTACATTGTCTTTGCTTGGAAAATCACATAGCGAGTAGGAGTATAATGTGTTATTTGATTTACATTTTACTTTTGTTGAAAGAAAAATGGATAGTTGTAAAATACATGGATTGTTTTGTTTTTGAAACTAATTGGATGTTGCATTTACTTAATTCATGGTGTGTTATTGATTATGGATAAACTATTATATTATTGTGTTCTTTTATATGTCTAGAAAAATTATAAATAAAAATAAATATGAAATTTATATAAAAAATTAAGACTTTTGACACCGGTTGTTTCTAGAACCGGTGTTAAAACATCATTTTTAACACCGGTTGTTTCCAGAACCGGTGTTAAAAATGATGTTTTAACACCGGTTGTTTCCAGAACCGGTGTTAAAAATGATGTTTGAACGCCGGTTATTTAAAATAACCGGTGTCTAAAATGGCTTTCCCGCCTCATAATTGAACTTTTAACAATGGTTATTAGCCGGTGTTAAATCTATATATTACACCGGTTTGTTAACCGGTGTTAAAAGTCTATACTTACAATGCCGGCTGGATCAACACCGGTTCCGAAACCGGTGTTAAAAGTCGAAAATAACCGGTGTTAAAAGCCTTTTTTCCACTAGTGTGTGTAGAAAGAAGTCTTACAGCACTTGCAGAAATATGGCAAATATAGGCAGATACACAAAGTAGATTATGGTGCTTTCCTTGCAAGGTTGACATCCACAACGAGGAGCAAACTACATGAACTAAATGAAGATCTATTTACAAAATGTAGATATATCATTTTCCCAATTAATGATAGATGACATTGGTATTTATTGGTGTTTAATCCAGCTGAAGGGAAATTCAAAGTGTGGAATTCAAACCCTGATTCATTTGCATTTGGGACTGCTAAAGTTTATGTGAGTTTGACAATATTCTACTCCAATATATCTTAACAGATCACAGTATTAAAGCATTTACTATTTTGCAGGCAAGGTTTTTGGCAGCATGCATTTTGCATCTTCATGCATTTGCAATAGGCAGTGAAGAAGTGGTGAAACAACTTTGTCGTCATCAAGGCGCTACCCTTGATTGTGGTGTATACATCTGCCTATGGGTGGAGTGTCTATCTTATGACACTGATGACATCTGGAGTTTTCAAGATCATGTAAACACAGACGCTTATCGGGCCCGGGTTTGTTCAAATATATTATCAGATGAGAAAGGATTGTTAAAAAACGTAATGGACTAAGATGTAAAACAATGTTGGTATTTGACTTATATGTAAACCATCTGAAGATAGACAACCTTATCTGCTTCTTATGCTCAAGCAGATGTATTGGAGTTTCAAATTTTGCCTTTTTGTGTAACCAAATTCAGATGTATTGTAGATGTTTTATGGTACTGTTATGTTAAGGAGATGATTTTTGGTACAGTTATGTTAAGGAGATGATTTCTGGTACAGTTATATGCTTCTTATGATTTCTGGTACAGTTATGTTTAAAATTTGCCTTCTTATGATAGATTGTGGTGTTTCAAATTTGCCCTCTGTTAGTAATGACAGATTCTGGTGTTTCAAATTTGCCTTCTGTTTCAAATTTGCCTTCTGATAGTAATGACAGATTGTGGTATTTCAAATTTCTGGTACAGAGGTTGGTTTGTACATGATTGTAGCAATACTGATTTTTATTCTGGTGTAATGACAGACTTATGGCTTACTTAAGTAAAGCAATGTATTTTCTTAGTAATGACAGATACATGTTGGTTTTAATTCTGTGGCAATGTTGGTTTTTATTCTGTAAGCACAATTGAGAACTGCCTCCCTCTTTAGTGTGTCCATTGCCACTAATCAAATTTGACAATTTAGTATTGGTTTTTACTCTTGCAAAATAAATTTGAGTATGTGTCTGAGAAAATTGAGTATGCATGTCCACAAATTGAGTATTAAGGTACGAGCCTCCATCATTAGTTGTCAACTGCTAAGACCTTCCAAGTATAATTGATTCAGAATCAAGTATATATTCTAGAGAATGAGGTACTATTATAAAAATTCAGATACATAACTTGGGCAGTAAGGTCTGAAATTTGAGTATGTGTCTGAGAAAATTGAGTATGCATGTCCACAAATTGAGTATTAAGGTACGAGCCTCCATCATTAGTTGTCAACTGCTAAAACCTTCCAAGTATAATTGATTCAGAATCAAGTATATATTCTAGAGAATGAGGTACTATTATAAAAATTCAGATACACAACTTGGGCAGTAAGGTCTGAAATTTGAGTATGTGTCTGAGAAAATTGAGTATGCATGTCCACAAATTGAATATTAAGGTACGAGCTTCCATCATTAGTTGTCAACTGCTAAAACCTTCCAAGTATAATTGATTCAGAATCAAGTATATATTCTAGAGAATGAGATACTATTATAAAAATTCAGATACACAACTTGGGTATTAAGGTCTGAAATTTGAGTATGTGTCTGAGAAAATTGAGTATGCATGTCCACAAATTGAGTATTAAGGTATGAGCCTCCATCATTAGTTGTCAACTGCTAAGACCTTCCAAGTATAATTGATTCAGAATCAAGTATATATTCTAGAGAATGAGGTACTATTATAAAAATTTAGATACACAACTTGGGTAGTAAGGTCTGAAATTTGAGTATGTGTCTGAGAAAATTGAGTATGCATGTCCACAAATTCAGATACACCACTGCTCCAATATGTGCCTCCCAAGATCGATTAGGGCACATCTTCCAGACTATTAGGTATGAAAAATACACAATAGAGCTCTATGGTTATCATGACCATAGACAACCCAGCACGAGAGTGAATACCTTAGAAGTAGAAGAGAAAAAATGCATGTATATGTCTTTCACATTACCTAATGTCGTGTACACCTACAATTAAAATCATGAAAAGGGGATGGTGAAGGTGAGTTTTCTTATTTATCGACATATTTTCTTGTTTCCATGATAATATGATATGGATTAAGGTTAAATGGTTCCCATGGTTGATTAGGGTCCATCAGCCAGATTATTAGGTACGCAACATCCAAATTCAAGTACGTGCCTGGGCAGATTGAGTATCCTTCCCCAGAAATTGAGTATTCAGGTACGAGACTCCCTCTTTAGTTCTCAATGGCTCAGGAAATCAAGTACAATTCGCTCAGAATCAGGTATATATTCAAGAGAATGAGGTACTATTCTCAAAAAAATCAGGTACACATTCTCTTCTTTCTTGATAATATAATAAGGATCAAGGTTAATGACACCACTGCTCCAATATGTGCCTCCCATGATCGATTAGGGCACATCTTCCAGACTATTAGGTATGAAAAATACACAATAGAGCTCTATGGTTATCATGACCATAGACAACCCAGCATGAGAGTGAATACCTTAGATTATCAGTACAAAATATCCAAAATCAAGTATGTGTTTGAACAAATTTAGTATACTTGACCAGAATTTGAGTATTCAGGTTCGAGACTCCCTCTTTAGTTCTCAATGGCTCAAAAATTCAAGTACAATTATCTCAGAATCAGGTATATATTTTAGATAATTATGTACTAAATATCCAAATTCAAGTATGTGTCTGAGAAAAATTGAGTATACTTGGCTCAGACTCAAGTATACTCAATTGGGACGCAAGTTATATTGATTAGGGTACATATCCAATTGACTCAGTTTCTACTATATATTTCCACGAATGAGCTATTTGAACTTACAGGTACATTGGGACGAAAGTTATGTATTAATTAGTATGAGCATGATACAAAGTCAGAAACTATAAGCACACTTTAGGGACATTTGTCCACTTGTTATTGGGGATATTTTGGCACTAACACATGATACAAAGTCAGAAACTATAAATACAACCATAAGTTTCCACTCTACAACATCAACTTCAGACAAACCAATTCTTGTACAAAACAGAACCATCAAACATAACATATACCTTATTTATCCAAATTTGTACTCAAGTTTCTGGCAGATTTTGTCTATGAAACTCACAAATTCAACCAAAGAAAAATGAAGATATTGCAAAGTTACCTAACCGAGTTCATAAACATAATCATAACTGACACATGGTACAAAGTCACATAAACTATAACCATAAGTTTCCACTCTACAACTATAGTATATACTATAACAACTACACTCAACTTCAGACAGAACAATTCTTGTACAAAACAAAACAATCACAAATTTTTACTCAAGTTTCTGGCAGAATTAGTCCATCAAACTCACAATTT